>CM049394.1:1861396-2304556 GCA_026937815.1 Etheostoma perlongum | reverse complement strand
GGGAGTTGGAAAAAGTGTTGCGTGGTCTGACCTGTGCCCTGGTAATCCCCAGTCCCTGGTGCATGTAATACAGATTTAGCGGGGGGGTTAACAGTGTCAGCCAGGTTGTTACATAACTGCTTTCCACTCTGACTTGAGTGGAGTGCATGGAAGGGCCAGAAAGACAACAGTAAGGTCACTTCATTTTCTGTCTGGATGCGTTCTAACGGGGGACCCCCAGTGTTTGGATCTGGGATCCTTGGGTCAAAGGGAGAGCTCATTTTGTTAATATGTTTTACGCTGCCTTTGATTGGGCGTTCTCAATCCAATTTAACTAACTGCTAAGTGTCGGCTTTGTTATGCTTGTAGAGATATAATAGATCAAGTACAAGGAGAAATACCGGTACAAAAATCTCCTTAAGTAAAAGTTAAAAGTATTTAATTTAAAACTTACTCGGAGCAAATCTTTCTTTTTAACATCGGGGTGGGGCGGCACGATATGAGGAAATTATGTAATTGCAATTATTTTGACTGATATTGCGATATGATCACGATATTGGAGGGCATGATCATTTTTGTATCATTATTCTCATTTTCATTGAAAAATATTAAAATCTATAAAGTTAAATTGATTTTATAGTGTGATTTTTGCGAGGATCTGTACCAAACAAAGAGGTTTGACACATATTTTGCATTTAACAAAAAGGAGGCCGCCCCTGCGATATGGCATGCCACCCCCCCTTGCAATTTGGATATTGCAGTACTCCATATTGCGATTTCGATAAAATTGCAAATACGTTTTTTTTAAATATTATATCATTGGTATCTTTTTACACTTATTATACCTATTTAATTAGATCAAAGACACTTGGATTTGTTGACGGATACAAAACAACGTTCAAGAGCTTTTTTTATTCACTTTTTTTATTTTACCCCCTAACAATGTCGCAAAGTACAGTACTTCAAACAAAACATATTTAAGTAAAAGTTAAGTCACAGATTTGAAAAAAGTAAAAGTACCAACCAAAAAACGACTCAATTCCAGTAATGTGAGTAAATCCTCACTTTCCACCTGCAAAGTTTTAAATTCAACTGGCTGAAAGCCTGTTGAATCACAGAAGGAAGCACAAAAAAATGTGATTTTTTTTTTAATTGATGTTATTTTGAAAATGAAACATGTACAAACACAAAGCACCAAACGTGACCTGTGTTTCTCGTTTTGTCTCCAGAAGCGTGGACAGCGATCACTTCCCCACAATGCCAAGGTAGGTAAATATAATATGTATATAACGTCTTTATCTACAGTATGTATGCTGTAAAAGTCAAACCAAAACTTCTCTCTTTTTGTCGGACATGTTTAAAAAAGCGGGAAGTCCAGACCCAGCTGGTGAGTGTGGATTTGCAACTTATAGAAAGAAATGTGATGGATGTGTCTCATATTTTTTTAACTGAAGCTCTTGATTTGAGTGATGTGTTTATGACTCATGTGCAGGAGAAAGTGCGGGCGCCAAAACATAAGAAGAAGAAGTCGAGAAAGGAGACGAATGGAGTCGATGAAAAATTGACGGTCGTAACACATTAACATTTCTCCATCTGGGCAGCATCTACAGTGGCCGTGTTGTAGGGATTTGTTTGTCACACCTTGAAGGGTCATTTTGGAGACTTACTTAGTCAATCCCACTTTCTTTTATTTGTGTAAAAAAACTTCAGTCTCCCTAATTTAAAAAGCCCAGAAAATACATTATACATTTTAATGGAGCTTTTTAACGTCAAAAGCCGAATGTTTCTTCATTCCTTCCTGTTTTAGATCATGGGATGAAAATGGGCGGCCTGGGCAGCCGGAGGGAATCTGAGTTTGGAGAGCAACTTTCCCTGAACCCACGACGGACGCTCCGCCTCAGAGGAGGAAGAGGAAAAAGAAAACTACCCCTATAGGTGAAGACTAAGAGCTGGCCTATAAACGCTTCTTTTCTGCATTTTATTTTGATATGATATGACTTTATTTTCTGTCCACACTGAGATTCATTCTGCCCTCCCAAACAGCTCCACCCAAAAACGAGTTAATAATGAAAAATACACACATAGCTAGACAACAATTCCATTTAGCAAGCAATAAAAGAGTTCTCTATTCTGTTGTCTAAAATGAAGGACTCTGAATCGCCTCTTAGAAGGCCAAAGTTGGTATTCTTATTTTAAAGCAGTGTTTCATAAAATGAGGGGTACTTTGGAGGAATGTAGTGGGTACGTAAGATCTTTTGCTAAATGCTTATTTAAAAATATGTTATACCTAATTCATAAAAGAATTCTACTATAATGAATGGATGGATTCTAAGGCTGTTGTAGCAGACCATTCTTTATAAATAAAAATAATTAAGATTACATTTTGGGCATCTTTAAGCCTTTTTTGACAAGACAGCTTCGACATGAAAGGGGGGAAAGAATCTCCAAAGAGACCTCCACTACAGCCGATCTGTGCGTTGGCTAACTGGACAGTGCTTGACTACATCGTGACATTCAGTGCGTCTCACTTACCTTAAATGTCCTCCGCGGACTCCTGCCTCGCGTCTTAGCTTCTGTGACGCGCCGCGTCTTTGGATTATCGAGCATTGACTTGAAGGGCCGCGACCCCTCTGGAACCGCTGCCGACGCCCCGGTGGAAAATAGGGGTCACAGACGTGTATCTTTCTGGTTTCAGAACTTGATGATGACCAAGCTGACCTGGTGAACGGAGATGCAGCCGATCAAACCACTGATGGAGAAGAAGTGGTCAAAAGAACCAAGAAGAAAAAGTAAAAGATAAATTGTAGTAGTATTAATGTCAGCAGATTTGATAAGTCAGACAAAAAGGTTTCCGTCATATGTACTATTCTGTTATTCGTGCTGTCATTTTATGCATAAACACCTGGTTGTGAGTCAGAGCTGGGCAATATGTCGATATTATATCAATATCAAGATATGGGACTAGATATCGTCTTAGATTTTAGATATTGGAATATGGCATAAGTGATGTCTTTTCCTGGTTTTAAAGGCTGCATCACAGTAAAGTGATGTCATTTCCTGAACTTACCAGATTGTTGTAACCGCTCTATTATTGACTTGATTATCTCACTTAGACATTATATCCACATCACTGATGATTATTTATCAAAACTCTCATTGTGTAAATATTTGGTGACAGCACCAATAGTAAACACTACAGTATAGTTGCGGTATAGATATCGAGGTATTTGGTCAAAAATATCGTGATATTTGACTTTCTCCATATCACCCAGCCCTATTGTGTACATATTTTATTTTATTGCATGTGTCTGGCTGCAAATACTTTGGTAAAATTATACCAAACCAAAGGAAATATGACAAAATACATTGAACAAAGTTTGACTTTTGCTTTGTGATAAAACACAGAATTATAAAAAAAAGAAGCAAAGAGTTGATTAAAGATAAAAATGTTTGAAAAGAAATGACAGCAAGATATATCGAATGTGCTGCAGTTTCCTCTATAACCTTAATTCTTGTTATTTCAGGAAGCCTAAAGTCGCTGACTCGCACCTTCCCGATGAGTTGGACATAGAAGAGGACGATATTATCACCGACACCCCTTCTTCTATTTCCCAGCATGCCCTGTTCTCGGCCCCGCAGGGTCAGAGCCAGCCGGTGGGGAAAGTCTTCGTAGAGAGGAACAGTGAGTGACCAAGGAAAAAGACCTGGTGGAGTCCCAAATGTTGCTTTACAGTGACTGGTGTCAGAAATAATTGCGGTTAACTATATAATTGTCTCTTTCTGTCAAATGTATTACTTTTCTTAAGAACTTAAAGTTTTGAATGAATCCCAGGATACATCGTAGGTTATATATCTCTGTCATGTGACCCAGATGCAAACGCCTCTGTATTATAACTAACAATTTAAATAATAATAAAACATATATAGTCCGATCAATAATCACTTATATAATTACAATAGCGGCACATCTAAACATCAGCAACTACCAGTCATACACCTTAGCACCTTAGCTAATGTTAGCGGTTAGTTGCGGTTAAACAAAGAAACAATTTGAGGATAATATCCTCATTCTACCAGGCTTTGTTGAGGCTGTTAAATTGCTGATTTGGTCATTGTGGTGTGTTCCCGTGCAGAGCGGTTCCAGGCCGCCGAGCGCTCCGACTGGAGGAAGACAAGCAACCAGATGGATCACATGACTGACTTCCAGCCCACCGTGGCGCCCTGGACCACCAGAGACGTTTCTATGAATCTTCACAAAGGCTTCAGGTAACAGAAACGTGTCTTTTACTGGGGATGTCCCGATCTGGAAGGATCGGATCGGAGCCGACAGGATCGAGGCTCGGCAGTCGCGCCGGATTTTGCCCCGCCACAACATTTGAGGTCAGGAAGTACGGTCTGGAGCATCCATGCTCGAACCATCATCTTTTACGTCCAGCGTGCATGCAGTCGAGTTCTGTTGACTCAACATGCGTCACATACTCCGTCGCTCTGATTGGTTGTAGCTCTGTCCAATTGAGCTCAGAGGCATTTTCTTTTGGTTCGGGTGAAACACCTCCCATAAATCCCAGCCCAACGGAGCAGCATCAGACTAGAATCTGATTCTGATGACGTCAGGCTGCCGTCCCTCTGGAACACCTTCCCTGCAGATATCCAACGCTACATCCCTGGTCCTGAAACCACCTGTTTACCACAGCTTACAACCTCCTTTAGCTTAGCATTCATTCATCACATTCATTCTGTTAAGTGTCCTTGGGTTTCATGAAAGGTGCTATATAAATAAAAGTTATTATTCTTATTGGTCTTAAAAACTTGTGGAAACTGTTGGAGCTAAATCCTGCTCCATTCTCAGGGTTCAGTCAATTAGTAGTCAAAATCTCAGATGTTGATGTGTGAATCCATTTTATTACATAGGATATCCTGAGACAGAGTTACCTGGATCAAGCTGTCACAGCTCTCCCCTTCCTTTGTCTGGCTCTTTGGCTCTTGGACCCCTAGTCTTATTCACAAAGGGGGGGGTCTCTAGACCACAGTGATGTGATGTGTCTGTGTGCTTATTTCGTTATCTTTTCAGTTGGAATGTGACTGAAAGTTTATGACCCTCAGTTCAGGACTTGCAAAGCAAAAGATCAGTGGACTGTTAAGGAGGGACTGAAAACAGATTCAGGAAGCGTCCCTAACAATCAATATTACTCCAGACACATTTAGGAGAGGCTGGATTATAATGGAATGTACCAGAACATCTTATGTTATAGAACAGAGTATTGCAAAACAACTTAATGCATGACCCACATGTCTTCATTTATGTTGAAATAATGCTTTTGCCTTTTAGCTTAAATGTATAATACAAATCACACACAATGTTTAAGCACACATAACATTTTAAATTCCAACAAAACCTTAATCTCTCTTCTCTGCTTTGTATGGTGCTCAGGCTGTTCGGTCTGTATTGTCACGGCTTCCTGGCGGGCTACGCCATATGGAACATCGTGGTGGTGTACATGTTAGCCGGGCAGCACCTCACCTCTCTGTCCAACCTGCTGGAGCAGTACCACAGCCTGGCGTACCCGTCCCAGTCTCTGCTCTACATGCTGCTGGCCATCAGCACGGTGTCCGCCTTTGACCGGTAGGGGCCATTAAAGAAAAAGCTCCTTTCACGTCAAGTGAAGCTGCTTAAAGGCATGGTTTGGAGAAATTTAACCCTAGGGTCGGTTGCACCGTGCCCTCTAGCCAAATGGTACCATTCCAAGCATTATTAATGGGGTAATTTACAAGATACACCTTTGGTTCCATTAGCGCCTGCAAAAGCCATTCGGCTGATAACCAAGTGATTGACCAATGTTCAAGCAAGGGAAAAAAAAAAGCTTCTGGGGGGGGGTGTTTGGCTCGAGGTCATGGTGCAAAGGACCCTAGGGTGAAATTACTCCGAACCATCGCTTTAACCCATGTGTTGTCCTCCCATATCAAAGTATTTTTGATGTTTTCTGCGCTTCCCCCCCCCCCACTTCCACCAGTATACTGTACACTTACACCAACTTGTTGCCAATATTTTTAAACCCATTTTTGGTCAATTAACCTCCTTAATGAATGAATCTCATTTTAGAGAAAAATGCAGAAAGTATACATTACTATGACTGATCGTTAAGATCAGGGGATGTTAATATGTTTATGGATAATCCCTAGAGGGGGGGGGGCAAAAAAATCTATTTGCATTGGTATTGCGACTTAAGCTCTACCAATTCAAAATCGATTCATAGAATTCCAAAAATCGATATATATATAATTTTCTTTGCATTGTATGTCCACTGCAGTCACATGGGAAAAGAACCTGCATTGGCATACTGTGAATCGTTTTTTAAAATCGAGACTAGTTTTTGAAACGAAAAATCAATGCACCCCTGAATCGTGCACCCCTAATAATCTCAGACTGTCAAAGTTTAGTAAAAAATGTATTAAAACAGCCAAACGTTAATGATAGTATTGAAGTGATGCTTACTTAAGCTTTTGAAGAGCGTTTTCATGGAACCATCTGTGTTACCTTTGGGCAGTTTGGTTGAAAGAAACCCCATTTTCTGATGTAGAAACTTTGAAAACGGATCAAGTTTGACCCGAGGACAGAGGAGGGTGAAGTACAAACTGTATTTGTGTGTAAAAGTATGTATTTTTGAATTCTCAGAGTGAACCTGGCCAAAGGCTCCTTGGCTCTGCAGGACTTCCTGAAACTGGACCGCGTGGCTCTCGCCTCTTTCTGTGAGTTCACACTATTTAGTAACAGAGGAAACTTCAACACAGGTTTGTTAGCGGGGCTGCACAGTATATATGGGCTGCGTCTGAAATCACATACTCTGCAATACACGACATACTCAATGTGTATACTATCGTTCAAGATGCTTTTGTGTAAATAAACAGAAGTGTGTGAATCTTTTTTGGACGCACTATGCTGTAAATTTCAACGTCACATCCTGAGAGCCTCCTTGCCGTTTGAAGACACATAACCATGGTAACCCCCGCCAACCTCCACTCTAGCGGCATCGCCAGATAACGCTTAAATTACTGAAAGAGGAGAATAACAATCAACAGTCTACGGACCCTCTGAGGCACCGCCGCGTTCCAAGCGATGTTTGACAACACTCGGACTCAAAAAGCGATGTTACAAAATGTCATTTCAGACATTTTACTATTTTTATCATAAATAACCTAAAGACTTTGGTAAAGTCATAATTCGTCCAACCCCTCATAAGTTAAGGTTTGATTTCAAAAGAGATTTGATGGAATTTCAAAAAGCAATTGTTGACGTTTCAGCTTTAGTGCCACATCATCTCTTTACACATGGCTCTGAGACAGATTTTCGGGGGGGGGGGCACTATACGGAAAGCTGAGATTGTTCTGAACATTTTCATATGAAACACTCGGGGATCAGTTACCGGTATGTGCGAATACGCTAAAAAGGTGAATTGGAAGATATGTGAAAGTGTCCTCAGACCTCAGAGGGTTAAACCTGTAGAAATGTAAATTAGAGCGTTAGCGACATTACAGAGCTCCTTAGTCTCTGTCCATTTGTCCGTTATGATTGTTGTTGTTGCTACCGCTTTGCATTGTGGGATATTTATGCCTGTAATGTTTTACCTGAAATAGTATGCAACTCACATACTATTGGTTTCATACTACGGTTTGGGAAATACAAAAAAAATAGGATGTTAGTGGGTGCCTGGGTAGCTCAGCTGGTAGAGTGTGCACCCACATCTAGAGGTTAACTCCTCCACGCAGTGGCCGCGGGTTCAACTCCGACCTGCGGGCCTTTGATTTGTAAATCAACGGGTGCGTAAAAAACACATCGCGGAAGACACTCTGAGATTTTCTTTGTTAGTTGAAAGAATGTAACGTCATTATCATTTCATGTGCTGCCTTTTATATTCAATTTCATATTCAATAAATGAAAGTTGGAAATGATTTCCATTCATTTGTTTTAAATTCAACAAGCAGTGTGTTGTGTTCTACCACTGAAAGCAGCAGAACTGAGAACACTTTGACATCTGGTTATTTATCGCACGTTATATTGTTGTGTCCCCCCCCCCCCCCCCCTGGTTTCATCCAGTTTATTTCTCAGCGCTGGTCCTCTCTCTGAGCCAGCAAATGACCAGCGATCGCATCAACCTGTACCCAGCCCTCAACACAACGTTATGGTGAGCTCGCTGTACTCATTTCATTTATTCATTTATTCATTTATTTATAAAGACAGCGCACATTCATTAACATTTCTGTAAATGTGCCAGTGTTGTCCTTTGGCCAGAAGTTATGAGAACCTTCAGTTGACTTGGTCTGTTGTTCCCAGATGTCAAGTCAGCAATAAAATACAATTTACAAAAGCACATTAAAAAACACATAAAAACACAAAAACAAGACCCATTAAGAAGACAGCAGCAACACAGGACAGGCCACTCATTTCATGTTTCTATCTTACTAAGACGCCTGGCTAGGAGGATACACGCAGCGGTGGAATGTAACTGAGTACATTTACTCCAGTATTGTACTTAAGCCTAAATGTTGAGGTACTTGTACTTTTATTGAGTCTTTTCTTTTCATGCCTACTCCACTACATCTCAGAGAGAGAAATATTCTACTTTTTACTCCACTACATTCATTTGACAGTTTTAGTTACTAGTTACTTTACACCTTAAGATTTCTGCACACAAAACGCATGTAGTTTATAAAATCTGATGTTTTATTATAAAGTAAACTAGCCACAGTATATAGGTTTCCATTTCAACCCTTTTTTTGACGTTTTTAACGCTGCATTTGACACTTTTGAAGTTCTTTCTAATGCTCTTCACCTTTTTTGGGGATGCGTGTGACATTCTTTTTGACACTATCAATGCTTTTTTTTGTTTCCTGTTTCTAAAATGGGAGGATTTTTCTGCATTGAGTACTTTTAATACTTTAACTACATTTTCCTGATGATACTTACAGATTTTTACTGAAGTAACATTTTCAAAGCAGGACTTTTTACTTTTTACAGAGTAAGGTTGCAGTGTGGTATTAGTACTGTTACTAAAGTAAAAGATCTGAATTCTTCTACCACCACTGGATACATGGAACCCCCTGTTCTCCTCCAGGCCCCGGGGGTTAGAGCACCAGATCCTCCACCCGTGGGTGACCGTCAACCTGGTGGTGGCTCTGCTGGTGGGGCTGGCCTGGGCCTTCATCGCCACCCGGCCGGAAACAGACTACACTGCGGGTGAGAGGGAAAGGGACGGTGAATTTGATTCCTTTTAAGGCACAGACCAAATTGAGTCTAAATTATTGATCATTGAAAAATACCCGATTTCAATACCTTGAGCGTGATTTATGCTTCTGCAGAGCTCCGTGCAGAGCCGAATGAAGTGGCCTGTTTATACTTGTCCGTTGGCGTGTGTCGATCTCTTTAACACAAAAGCATAATTCAGCCTTAAGGAGGAAATCTCATCAGCGTCAGTGATCCAATCAGCACGCAGCACGCTTCTACCAAGATCTAATAATGTCTGTGATTGGCTGTCTAATACACGCAGGAAAAACTCTACATTACACAGAGCCTTGCAAAATCCACTTTAAAATGATGTTTTTTTTTTTTCAAACCAAGAACACATTTCTGATTATTATCTTGTCTTTCTTCTTCAGAGTATCTGGACGCCATGGTGATAGAACTTGCCAAACCAGAGGACAAATCTGAAATGACTGCCTGAGAATAAATAATCTGCACACCTGCTCCGACACACTGTACAGCTTTGACATGTTGCACATATTTTTTCTCTGTATTTTCGGCAGTGAACTCTGTCTGACTGAATGTGACTGAATATGTCGTAGATTATTTTTGTATTTTAGAAAAATAGAATGTGCTTGTCATTCTATAAATATTTATCCAACAAATCCAACAAGGTTTCTTTATTACACAGTAAAGGAATTGGATTTCAGTTTCACTACGGGCCACACTGGAAAATGAGAAGCCATCAAGGGCCAGATGGGTTTAGTTAGTTGACATGCTTTTATTTCATTTTCATAGAACAAGTCAAATATCTGTGACTGTATTATTGCAGGTTGCTTTTTTTCTCTTTATTTTTACATTTGTTTTTGTAGCTTTTTGTAGCTGTTTTTTGGACTTTTTGTTGTTGCTTTTTAAATTTATTTAGCTTTTTCTGACATTTGTCACTTTTGTCCCCAACATTGTTGCTTTTTTTTACTTTGTTGTTTTTGTTGACATTAAGCTCCACAAAAGTCAGCCAAAAAGTTCCTCAGCCATCACAGAGTTTACCAAATCAATCAAATCAAGGAATTTCTGATCTCAAAGTCGGCAAATCTGCCAAATTCTGCTTTGAATGTCATACGATTACAGTTTGAAAAACAAAAAGCTGGATCAAAGTCGTGCCGGATTTGGCCCGCATGCCTCAAGTTTGACACGTGACATGAAGAAGATGCTTGCACATAAAATTTGCTTATAAGGTCGTCCTTTCTAACTGTGTTCATATCTCCTATGGTGTGTCCAGGTGAAGTCTATATACTCACCGTACACAAAAATGTGTTAGGCTCCCATAAATCTTCATTAGATACAATAATTATGTGCATTAATTTGTGTGCCAAACCAAAAAGACAGGAAACTATTTTCAAACTGTAGTTATGTGACACTTAAAGCAGATGTTGGCAGATTTTCTGACTTTGAGACTCAGAAATGACCCCAGAAGCAGAGTAGTTTGTATATTTAGGCTGTGAAACAGGTTGCTGGGAGTCGGCCGAGTGGTAGATGCTATTTTATTTGTAGTTGTTGCTTTGCTTGATTTGCTAAATTCTGTAATGGCTAAGGATTTTTTTGGCTGAGTTTGTAGGGCTTTATGTTAAAAGAAATGCAACAAAAATGTAGAAAAAAGCGATAATGTCAAAAAAACGCTACACAAATGAGGAAAATGCGACATGCAATACACTACAGTCAAAGATATTCGACTTATCCGATAAAATAAAAGCATGTCAACAAACTTCACATGTCTGGCTCTCAATGTGATTCTTATTTTCCAGTGTGGCCCTCAGGGGCGTAACTTTGGCTCCAACATTGGGGGGTTGAGATCTCCAACTATGTACATACAGGGTGGCCTTGGGTCCTTAAAAAGTTTGAAATCACTTTTCCTTTTGATTTTGATTTCCATCGTTAGTTTGGTCTATAATTTCATTGAGAAGTGGTGTTAAAAGGTCCTAAAAGTCTTACATTTAACTTTTTGTACACACCCTGTATGTAGAGAGGGCTCGGGACAACAACAAGAAAACTCGAAAAAATTGTTGGAAAATAAACAGGATACAAACATCAGAGAAAAAAGCACCAAAAACTTTGAAAAAATAACTAAAAAAGTCGACAAAAGCTCTAAAAGAAGCAACAAACACTTTAAGGGGAAAAACTCCAGAAAAGGAACAGAGCGTCAAAAAAATCCTCTGAAAAAGCAACAAAACTCAGAAAAAAAGTGCGTCGAAAACATTGTAAAGACATAAAAAAATAGAAATTGGGAAAATTCTACTAAAACAAATTGACAACACTACAAAAACGTCGACTGTTCGATATTCTGAGCCACTGTCCGTACCAGTTGGTGGCGGTAAAGGACCAGACCGGTGTTTGCCAACCGCCATGAAAAGCTCAAAGAGAAAGAAGCGATACAGACCATGTTGTCGAGCACAGAGCTAATCTGTCCTTTCACTTTGTGTTGACGTGGTGACGGTGTGTTGTTATCAGTTTGGGGGGAAATCTCCACATATTCATGAAGCTAACTTAGCAAAAAATAGTGCTACTAAAAGAGAGAAGTCATGCTGGACTTTGCGATCTTCGCTGTCACGTTTGTCATCATTTTGGTCGGCGCTGTTCTCTACTTGTACCCGGTAAGTGTGTTGGCAAGTGGGCCATTTGTATGCCGAATTCACCCGAAGACCTTAAAAGTTGATCAGATGCCAATGGCGATGTTGTTATGCAATGTGTGTGTTACCTGTAAGCGAGAAAACATTAAATTGCCTTTTATTTCAATGAGATTCCATGCTACTGAATGGAACACCACCGGCTCTAGCTGTAACGTTAATGGGAATAGATAACTAGCTAGATAGCGGAGTAGAAGTACACAGTGGCGTGAAAAGAAAATATTTAAGTAAAGTACTTCAACATTTGGATTTTTGTACAGTACTGGAGTAAATGTACTTTGTTCCTTTCCATCACTGCTCAACTCGTCAAAGGAGGCAATATATCTTTGTGAACGCCGGTGTAAGTATTGTATTGTCCGTCTATGTTGTTAAAATGTGTTAATATACATTCAATGTTATGTTTTCAGTCATCCAGAAGGGCCTCCGGCGTCCCAGGTCTCAATCCTACAGATGAGAAGTAAGCTGTCATCTTTTTACCATAACTTTCAAAAAAATGCACTAGAATGCAGGGAAATTAAGTGTTGAATATTTCAATTTTGCTTAAAAGTGGAGATCCGATGAATATCGCTGCATCGCGATGCGGTCCTGGACCATTCTGCATCGACCCCCCCCACACACACCTAACTCACATCGTTGCTCTGTGCTCCTTCAGGGATGGGAACCTGCAGGACATTGTGAACAAAGGCAGTCTACATGAGTTCCTGGTCAGTCTGCATCAGCAGTTTGGGTCGGTGGCGTCGTTCTGGTTCGGCGGGCGGCCCGTGGTCAGCCTGGGCTCCGTGCATCAGCTACGGCAACACATCAACCCCAACCACACCAGTAAGTGCACCGGCACCCCCCCATGCTGATTGGATTTGACCACTGTCCAGGGCGGTAACACTCGAGTCTTTGGTTTAGCCAAATATTCAAGTTGGTCTGGGCCAGTGTTTCCCCAAAACCCCTGTTGAGGCATGCTTGGTCAGAAAACAAGTGTTTGTTTCATTCATAATCCATCTATCACAATAAAAACATTTAATATGTGAAGTTTCACTTTAACTTTGTGAGTCGACATACATTGTTAACCCATGTGTAGTCTTTCCCTCGACCATGAAAAAACACTTTTGACGTCACTTTGTCAATGTTTTGTTGCTTTTTTCATAAAATCTTTTTTTTTTCAACATTGTTATTGTCCCCCCCCCCCTGTCTTTGTCCCCCTTTCAACGTTTTTGCTGCCTTTCTAAAGTTGTAAGGTGTTTTTGAAGATTTTTATGTAGCTGTTGTCACTTTTTCCAATATTTGTTATGCCCCCCCCCCACGTTTTGTGGCCTTGTTTGACATTTTTGACACTCTCGCCCTCCCATATTTCTGGTATTAAAAAAAAAGTTGGCAATGGGTCAAATTTGCCCCCAGGACAATTTGAGGGTTAAAAAAACACTTTTATGGCCTAATTTGACCCTGTCTTGACTGGTCTCATTTGGACTCGGTCTTGACTTGGGCTCGACTAGTCCTGGTCCTGGACTCGACAAAGGTGGACTTGACTACAGCCCTGCTTCTGTCCAACGGAATCCTAGGGTATTGGAAATATTTAAAACGATACCCAGCCCTACTGAATAAAGACCTTCTCATTGCATGTCTTCAGTAAACAAAAAATGTCTTTTTTTTTTTTGTTGTTGCTCTTCTCAGCTGACTCCTTTGAGACCATGCTGAAGTCGTTGCTAGGTTACCAGTCGGGAATGGGAGGCGGGGCCACCGAGACCATAATAAGGAAAAAGGTGTACGAAAGTGGCATCAACAACATGTTAAAGAACAACTTCCCGCTTGTGCTCCAGGTTTGTATCACTCGTGAAAAATGTAGTTTATATTTTTTTCTTTCATTAATGCAAAACGTTCATGCCAATCTCTGAGATGATGCATTCTGGAATATTTCCAAATAGAATTGGCTTTTGTCTCATGCTGTAAATTTGTGTTTGTAATTTCTTTACATTTATTTTCATTTCCATTGTTTTTTTTTTTTTTTATGCCTTGCTCATTAATTTTTTTTATTTTTTCAAGTGAAGCACTTTGTCTATAAAAGGTGCTATGTCCAATAAAGTTATTGTTTTAGAGATGGTCTGATACCATTTTTCTTGCTGATACCGATTCCGATACTGAGTACTGATCTGATACCAGTGTGTATTATCATGTTATAACAGCTGTGTACTACTATCCCTGTATGGATGTAATATGATTTCTATCTAAAGTCTTTATGAAACATGAACACACCCAAACAGTGAACGCCACAGTATTTTTTGGGGCTATCCACCTTTTAATGGACAGGACAGCTAGGTGAGAAAGGGGGGAGAGAGGGGGGGTACTTTAAAGTAGATTTTCTCCAGGGCTAAAGTATGTGGTATCAGTTCAGTGAATAAACTCCAGTTCTTTAGACAGTATCAGAGGTTTTTCTGATGCCAGTATCGGTTTTATTATATATATTTTGTTTTATTATATACTATCTACCTCGTTTCCCATAGCTGTCGGAGGAGCTTGTAGGAAAGTGGAAGTCGTTCCCGGACTCCCAGCACACCCCCCTGTGTGCCCACCTGCTGGGTCTGGCCATGAAGACGGTCACCCAGCTGGCTCTGGGCGAGAGTTTCCGAGACGACGCCAAGGTCCTTTCCTTCTGCAAGAACCACGACGCGGTGAGAGAACCCCCCCTTCAGGAAGAAAAAGCCATAGAGACGGTGGATTTTTAGAGCTGGAACAATCTCAAATGGTTGCTGTGCAATTAATTGTCTCAGAAACAATATAATTGTCTCTTTCAGTCAAATTAAAAAATGTATTTATTACTACTTTTTTTTTTTAAATAAATAAAATTTACAATTGGACAATTATGTAATAATTGTTAGAGGACAGTGGGTTGGACCTCGTACACAGTCCTAAATTGCTTTGTGTGCATTGGATTCTGGTCTCTTTCTCTGCTCCTGTAGGTTTATATTACATTTAATACACAGTGGTGCATAAGTTCACACATCCATGCTAAAGTTGACTAAGAGGAATACACATTAATTTAAAAAATGAGGAAAAATGCAAACTTTAAGGAGATCAATTTTCTTTGTGAATGAATAATATATCATAAATAAATAAATGTTCTTCCTTAAATTGGCATGGTTTTATGATCTTATGGAAAGTTCCCCATGCCTTTCTCTAGAGATGCATGTGATGATGTGGGGGGGTTATCTGATTCCATGATCCATGTAATAACTGGCCGTTAATAATAAAAATCTGCCTGCCTCTATGGGAATTTAACATAGGGGTCTGTATCCTTATGCTACCTGTATTTTAAGGAAGAACATTTATTTATTTATGATACATTATTCATTCACAAAGAAAATTGGTGTCCTTAAAGGTGTATTTTTCCTATTTTTTTAAAATTAAGCCGTTAAGCTCAATTTCCAAAAGATGAATTTTTAGTCAACTTTAGCATGAGTTCATAAACTCATGCAAACCACTGTATAATGAACACTAATACTGGGAAAATATACCGTACTTGTCGTATTGCCTTTGAAAACCCAACTTTGATTTAGCTCATGCATTTATTAATGTAGTTTAAAACGTTGAATTCCAAACATCATAGTTATGCAGCCACATCATCTCAGGGTCAAGTGGACAACATGATCTCCTCCCTCCAGGATGTTTTCATTTTGTCACACTCCCAGACATAGTCGTATGCCCCCCCCACACTCGTAAAAACTAGCCAGTGCAACCCCCCAAAAAACCTATTATAATTTGCTTTACATAGAAAGACATTTGCACCATAAAGTGATGCAGGAAAACTTCTGCCTTTGCTCCCAGACAATCTTTGTCTCCTTACTTATTTGTTGAACGGTGTCATTTTAACGCACTATAACCCTGTTAAAACTGATGTTAAAACGGGTCACTTTCCTCTTCTTCTGACTCCGCAGATCTGGTCAGAAATTGGAAAAGGCTACTTAGACGGCTCCCTGGAGAAGAGCTCCAGCAGGAAAGGACGTTACGAGAAGGGTAACTTTTTATTCTCAGCGTTTACAGAACTGACGTCATGTACCGGGGCTCTTAAACGCATCACTCCAAGGTCCGCGTCTGGTTTTTAGTCCAGGTCCCGAGGTCTGGTCTTATTGGAACATACAGTACATCCAAGTTGAGTTCTCGGTTTTCCCGCTCAACATTTGTACTGATTAAGGTATTGTTAGAAAGAAGTATGTACACATCGGTACCCTATTCTCCTCGGGTTGGTCACTTTTGACGTTTTTGTCCCTTTTTTCAACATCTTTGTCCCTTTTTTCACCGTCTTTGCCACTTTTTTTCAAACGTTTTGTCACTTTGTTTGAAGTTTTTGCCGTTTGTGAAGACGTTTTTGTCGCTATTCATGATGTTTTTATCCCCCTTTTGCTCCTTTTTTTCCCAACTTCTTAGTTCAATGTATTTGTCACTTTCGTCAATGTCTTTGTGGTTTTTTTTAGCGTCTTTGACGTTACACTTTGTCATGTATTGGACTCAACATAGCGTAAGGTTTACAGGCCGGGTCCGGAATGGTTCACCAAACGGCCTGTCGTGCTACGTCATGCTGTCATATATATATATATATATATATATATATATATATATATATATATATATATTTGTATATATTTTTTTATATATTTTTTTTAAAAACTTGATTCTGTTGAGTCCAGTTTTTTGGCTCGGGTTCTCACACCTCCCCTGTGTGTTGACTTGTGGGCGCAGCGTTGGCTTTCTCCTGTTGTTCAGCTGTGGAGCGACAGGAGGAGACGTTTGTTCAGGCTCAGGCCTGATCTCTCTGTGTGGGCAGAGCAGCTTGACTCGAGTCTGAGAGCTGCAGCTCAAGATATGTACATATAACCAGCGGTGGAAGGATTATTCAGAATCTTTACTCAAGTAAAAGTCCTGCATTGAAAATAGAACTTCAGTAAAAGTCTGTAAGTATTATCAGAAAAATGTAGTTAAAGTATTAAAAGTAAAGAACTCTCCTCCTGTTGTAGAAAGAGTAAAGGATCCAACCAGCTGTGTGTTTAATGGTCTCATCATCTCAGCTGGACCTGTAGGCCGTTATATTGTTGCTTGGTTACTTTATAATAAAACATCAGATTTTATAAACTACATGTGTTTTGTGTGCAGGAATCTTAATGTGTAAAGTAACTAGTAACTAAAGCTGTCAGATGAATGTAGTGGAGTAAAAGTAGAATATTTCTCTCTGAGATGTAACGGACTAGAAGTAGAAATTGGCATGAAAAGACTCAAATAAAGTACCTCAACATTTGGTCTTAAGTACAGTGCTGGAGTAAATATACTTAGTTACATTCCACCTCTGTATATAACCAACCTATTCTGTATTATCGTCTTAATCAGTGAACAGCCACAGCTTCGGGGGACTTTTATTGCTTTTCTGCCGAGGATGATTGTCCCCGGTTGCCAGCACTTGCGAGAGTTACTTTTGTGGATGTTGTCTGAAGGAATAGAAGCGCAATGGATGCTTGAAACGCAGTCAAAAGACAATGTATTTCTTTCTTTCTTTTGTCCCTCCAGCTCTGTCAGAGATGGAGTCGGTGCTGTTGTCAGTGGCGAAGGAGAGGAAAGCCCAGAGGATGCAGACGGCGTTTGTGGACACTCTGCTCCAGTCCAGCCTCACAGAACGACAGGTAAAATACAGAGGAGGTCACTAAGTGGACGTCGTACAGGCCGCAACAGGAAAATCAGTGAGTGAGTGAGTGAGTGAGTGAGTGAGTCCTTGTATCTTGCTGCTGTAACACAGTAATTTCTCAGTTTGGAATTAATAAAGTATCTATCTATCTATCTATCTATCTATCTATCTATCTATCTATCTATCTATCTATCTATCTATCACTCTATACCTAGTTATCTCTATTTATCTCTCTCTATCTATCCCTATCTATATCTATTTATCTCTCTATATCTCTTTCTATCCCTATCTATCTCTATTTATCTCTCTATATCTCTTTGTCTCTATCTATCCCTGTCTATACCTAACTATCAACCCAAAATTCAACTAAAAGATTTTCTCATAAAAGTGCTGCCATTATTTTTC
Source organism: Etheostoma perlongum (assembly GCA_026937815.1). NCBI lineage: Eukaryota > Metazoa > Chordata > Actinopteri > Perciformes > Percidae > Etheostoma > Etheostoma perlongum. The sequence continues at coordinate 2,286,600 of CM049394.1, read as the reverse complement.
TCTCCGTCTGTTTCAGATCATGGAGGACTGTATGGTTTTCACTTTGGCCGGCGGCGTCATCACTGCCAACTGTAAGTGACAAACCATCGTTGATTCAACCTTTAGGCTACGCAGGCTACACGTGGGCGGCTATTTTCATAAACGGACATGTCAACCTCTGTTTTCAAAAATAACATGTGCACAGCTGTCAGTCATCGAGGGGCGGCCCCTTGCTTGCAAAGGCATCGAGTAACTACAAAGACAACAACAGAAAATAATACGCCATCATGAGAAAGATAAAAACAGACATTACTGCTTTCAAACTTTCTGAATTGAAGAATTGATGTAAAAATGTGATAGATAAATAAGGACAATACGGAGTCAAAAGAAAGTACCAGATTTCCTAAATTGTCCAAAAGGCACACGTGACTTGGTTTTAATAAAGTGCCAGGAATCAGGAACACTAAAACAGTTGATTAATACATTATCTACGGCTGCAATTAACAATTATTTTGAATAAAACTAAATTCAAATGACCTGCAAAACCGCTCGCATTGTTCTCAGTTTTAAGTCAGGAGGAGGAGAAAGAGAATTTAAATGTTTTCCGTACTTCTCGCCACAGTCGGTCTTATTATTTAGCCACTGATGGGTACATCATGTTAAAATGCAAGCATGTCCATAAGTAGCAATTATCCCCAATGTTTTTTTTGTGATCAAATTTTTATTTATTTTTAGATATTTAAGGAACAAACAATACACTGATAAAAATAAGATAAAACAAAAACAGAGGAAAGACTGGTGGGAGACAAAACAACACACAAACAGAGACACACACAGACAGACACAAGACAAGGGACCGAACACCTTCACAAGTTAGAGGTTACAGGATTCATTAATGTGTCCAGAGTTTACGCATGGAGCGGAGTGGAGAGTTCCATATACAGTGAGGAAAATAAGTATTTGAACACCCTGCTATTTTGCAAGTTCTTCCAATTAGAAATCATGGAGGGGTCTGAAATTGTCATCGTAGGTGCATGTCCACTGTGAGAGACATAATCTACAAAAAAAATCCAGAAATCACAATGTATGATTTTTTTAAACTATTTATTTGTATGATACAGCTGTAAATAAGTATTTGAACACCTGAGAAAATCAATGTTAATATTTGGTACAGTAGCCTTTGTTTGCAGTTCCAGATGTCAAACGTTTCCTGTAGTTTTTCACCAGGTTTGACACACTGCAGAAGGGATTTTGGCCCACTCCTCCACACAGATCTTCTCTAGATCAGTCAGGTTTCTGGGCTGTCGCTGAGAAACACAGAGTTTGAGCTCCCTCCAAAGATTCTCTATTGGGTTTAGGTCTGAGACTGGCTAGGCCACGCCAGAACCTTGATATGCTTCTTCAGAGCCACTCCCTGGTTCTCCTGGCTGTGTGCTTCGGGTCATTGTCATGTTGGAAGACCCAGCCTCGACCCATCTTCAATGCTCTAACTGAGGGAAAGAGGTTGTTCCCAAAATCTTGCAATACATGGCCCCGGTCCTCCTCTCTTAATACAGTGCAGTCGCCCTGTCCAATGTGCAGAAAAACACCCCCAAAGCATGATGCTACCCCCCCATGCTTCACAGTAGGGATGGTGTTCTTGGGATGGTACTCATCATTCTTTTTCCTCCAAACACTGTTAGTGGAATTATGACCAAAAAGTTCTATTTTGGTCTCATCTGACCACATGACTTTCTCCCATGACTCCTCTGGATCATCCAAATGGTCATTAGCAAACTTAAGACGGGCCTTGACATGTGCTGGTTTAAGCAGGGGAACCGTCCGTGCCATGCGTGATTTCAAACCATGACATCTTAGTGTATTACCAACAGTAACCTTGGAAACGGTGGTCCCGGCTTTTTTCAGGTCATTGACCAGCTCCTCCAATGTAGTTCTGGGCTGATTCCTCACCTTTCTTAGGATCATTGAGACCCCACGAGGTGAGATCTTGCATGGAGCCCCAGTCAGAGGGAGATGGACAGTCATGTTTAGCTTCTTCCATTTTCTAATGATTGCTCCAACAGTGGACCTTTTTTCACCAAGCTGCTTGGCAATTTCCCCGTAGCCCTTTCCAGCCTTGTGGAGGTGTACAATTTTGTCTCTATTGTCTTTGGACAGCTCTTTGGTCTTGGCCATGTTAGTAGTTGGAGTCTTACTGATTGGATGGGGTGGACAGGTGTCTTTATGCAGCTAACGACCTCAAACAGGTGCATCTAATTTAGGATAATAAATGGAGTGGAGGTGGACATTTTGAAGGCAGACTAACAGGTCTTTGAGGGTCAGAATTGTAGCTGATAGACAGGTGTTCAAATACTTATTTGCAGCTGTATCATACAAATAAATAGTTAAAAAAATAATACATTGTGATTTCTGATTTTTTTTTTAAGATTATGTCTCTCACAGTGGACATGCACCTACGATGAAAATTTCAGACCCCTCCATGATTTCTAAGTGGGAGAACTTGCAAAATAGCAGGGTGTTCAAATACTTATTTTCCTCACTGTATATCACATCCAAGTAGGACAGGTGCGCATACACAGGTTGTGAGATTGTTTCCAACGGGTTGCAATCTTTCTCTTCGCAGCAAACACAGCAGTTCTGAGTCCCAGAGAGCTGAAAGGCTGACCGGTCATTCAGAATCAAGACATTGACAGTAACAGTGTTAAAATGTTGTGTTTCGGCAGTGTGTGTCTGGGCACTTCACTTCCTGTCCACCTCAGAAGACGTTCAGGACAAACTGTATCAGGAGCTCGAGGAGGTTTTGGGTTCTGACCCAGTTTCCTTGGACAAGATCCCTCAGCTCAGGTAAGATCTCTTGAAATTGCTCCATGTCTAATAGAGATAGATGCTCCATAGAGACAGAACCCCCCCCACCAGTACTATGAAGGTTTTCTTCCTCGTCAACTCCGTCTGCTAGCAAACAGAAAAAACATGTCTAAAAGCTGCTGTGTGGTGATATTCACCACCAACAGCGTACAGAACCCAGAACTTAAAGCCCATGTTGCAGGTTGTCTCCAAATAGTGTTAAAAGTTAGTTTTTGGTCATTTTTTGTTTGCGGGTTTATGAAGTGAATTCGGCGATGCCGTCATACTGGGGAGCGAAGTCTCAGCCTGGCACTAGAACTACGGTGACTGACTGGGATGAGGAAGAGGAGGAAAGGCCAGCAGCCGAATAATTACCAACCTGCCAGACTTGAGAGGGCAAATGAGGAATTGTCAAGATTTGGGGAAGTCTCCTTCATTTATCTCCTTTATTTTAGCAACGCAGCAGTGCATACAATGACTTTACTTTTTACTGTCAGTGAATAGCACCGAGTGAACGTCAACATTTTCTTTCGATCTAGTGACAGGGATCATGTCGTTAGTTCAGATAAGTACTGGTACACTTATCTAGATATAGTAATAGAAGGCATCCCCTTGTGTTATTTCTAAGTGTTTACCTCTTCCTCCGGTGAAAACGTGTCGCTGTTTGGCCGGTGCTTGTGTGTATGGCGGCAAAGCTGCGGTGGAGAGCGGGTGCTGTAGGGGAGTGAGTGGGTGGAGGGCGGGTGCTGTAGGGGAGTGAGTGGGTGGAGAGCGGGTGCTGTAGGGGAGTGAGAGGGTGGAGAGGCGAGGAGTGGGTGGAGAGCGGGTGCTGTAGGGGAGTGCGTGGGTTGAGAGCGGGTGCTGTAGGGGAGTGAGTGGGTGGAGAGCGGGTGCTGTAGGGGAGTGCGTGGGTTGAGAGCGGGTGCTGTAGGGGAGTGAGCCTCCGGTCGGGAAGCTCGCCCCGCAATTAGCTGATCTGAAGATGCCTAAATCCATTTGTGATATTTCAGACAGGATCATGGTCCTCCCCAACCAGCACGCACCAGGATTGTAATTGTTTACATTTCAAACATCACTGCAGGTTGATTGTGGGCGACAACGCTGTCGTGTTAGCTTACCGAAACTCTACTGCCGAAGTTGCTGGCTGGCTACGCGACGTTAGCTATATCCGCTAGCATCCGTACAGGCTAACTATAGCCAGTTAGCTTTGTGTGTAACGTAACAACCCCCCCCATCTCGTAGGAGCGAAGCTTACTATTTCATTCAGTACAATTATGGTACAACAGGTGCACTAATGCCACATGTATGATGTTGACAACATGGACGCATATATAGGCAACACCAAAGGCAGTCGTAGTATTTACCTAGCAGGCAAGGCTAACGCTGTTGTGCTAACGTCCGGCGGCGTAGCGTTAGTCTAAACTTGTGAAAAGCCGAACAACACCCCCGTCTAAGCTGTGTTTCACTTTCCCTCCAATATTATTATAAATATAATAAAGTCACATGGACTTGATCGAGACCATAGACCAGAAGCCACATTAGGCCAGACCAGTGGTAAATACAACGCAGGCTGCGCTCTTATCTCCCTAATGTGACGTCATGCAATGCATTGTGGGGGAAAAATGAAACACTGTAAAATTGTGCCAACTTTTCGATAGATATTCAGTTTTGCGATATCCAACACCATCAAATACAATGGATAACAGTTCAAATATTTACTACCAACAAGCAAATTGCACAAATTCGTTGCAAAATTAAACCTGCAACATGGACTTTAAGTTTTTTATAATCTGCCGACCTGATAAACGGACCTTTTAGGAAGACAAAAGTGGAAACAGACGTGAGGAACCGGCAGAGAGAATGGGGAGACGCTAAGCTAACGTTATGTCCGACGTTACGTGTGTTAGCCTAACTTACAGTCATATAGTTAGGTTACAGCTAACATTTGGATCTTCATCTTGTTAACAAACTGCTTTATCTTAATTTACAGACACATAAAACTGACATTTGGATATTTGACTTGTAACAAAATTCTTGCTGCAAACGTAACGTCGGCCATAACATTAGCTTAGCGTCTCCCCATTCTCTCTGCTAATTCCTTACGTCTGTTTCCACGTTTGCCTTCCTAAAAGCTTTTTTTAGCAGTGGGGGTAGGTCTGCCCCCCCTTCGCGCTCTAAATTAACACATCTAAACTACACAGCCTCCACAAAATAAACCAAATATTACATACTTTTCGTGACACTTTTGATATAAAATTGCGCAATTTGATATTGCGATAATAATATTGAGTCGATATATCATGCACAATATTGGTCACAAATGACAGAACAACAGAAACTAGAGTTGTGATGGTTGGAAAAGTGGAAAGCCGGCCCAAAACGGATTATCATCGTTTTATTTTGTTTCTGTCGACTTTGAATGAAGTGTATTTTACGATGCTAAAATTACTGTTTATTTACATGGAGTCTGGTGGGTTTAACAAACGCAATTTCCCGGGGTTTTTTTTATGTTTAAAGAAAAAGAAAGGTCGACTTCCTTAGAAATATTTTCCATAATCTTGTCCGACACGCGGAAAAATGAGCACTTTTGTGGACGTAAATGCACAATTACAAATTATCTTACATTGTTACTTGTTTCTTCGCTGCCAACTGCAGTGATCTTGCTTATTACTGGACCAATGTCAGTCACTTAGACATAAAAACACAGGAAATATAGGGTTGGAAAAACAAAGTTACCCTTAACAGAGAGGATTCTAATGTTAGCACGTTTATGTCCTTGGAAAGATACTGCCAACAGGTCCTCAACGAGACGGTGAGGACTGCCAAGCTGACCCCCATCGCAGCTCGGCTTCAGGGAGTGGAGGGCAAAGTCGATCAACACGTCATCCCCAAAGAGGTATCTGGTTCCCTGCTGTCTGTGGCTCTCTGCCGCGGTGGAAGAAGAACTCAGTGCAGGATAGAGTCACATGTCAGACCAACGGTGGAAGAAGTATTCAGATCCTTTACTTCAGTAAAAGTACTAATACCACTTGCGAGTAAAAGTCCTGCATTCAAAATGTTACTTAAGTAAAACTATGTAAGTATCATCAGGAAGTTCAAGTATTAAACGTAAAGAAGTCTCCCATTGTAGAAAGTGTAAAGGATCCAGTGTGTTTAATGGTCTCATCATCTCAGCTGGACCTGTAGGCCGTTATATTGTTGCTAGGTTACTTTATAATAAAACATCAGATTTGTTGTGTGCAGGAATCTTAATGTATAAAGTAACTAGTAACTAAAGTAACTAGTAACTAAAGCTGTCAGATGAATGTAGTGGAGTAAAAAGTAGAATATTTCTCTCTGAGATGTAGCGGAGTAGAAGTAGAAATTGGCATGAAAAGACTCGATTAAAGTACAAGTACCTCAACATTTGGACTGAAGTACAGTACTGGAGTAAATGTACTTAGTTATATTCCACCGCTGTCTCTCAGTGTGTGTATTTCTACTCGGCTCATCATCACTAAACTTACTGCCAGACAATCCGTTTATTGTAGTCTCGAGAAGATAAACAATGATTGTACAGGTGATAAAGAAATGGTGAAGGGGTTATAAAAAGAAATGCAAATCATAGTTGTGTGCTGAAGTTTTGTGCTTGCCATATTTCAGACTTTGGTCATCTACGCTTTGGGAGTGGTCCTACAGGATTCTGACACCTGGAGCGCCCCGTACAGGTTCACTTCACATACATTTACACTGGACAGGGTCATCCAGGGGTGATATTGGCCTTTATTTTATTTGTTTTTGCTGGGGAAAAAAAAATGGTGTTGATCTATCATGAGCTAAGAATATCACAGCCGAGATCAATTAAGGAAAACATTCTGAGCCATTTTCAGAAAATAGTGCCTGTCAGCCATTAGCCAAAATCCAGAAATCTCTAATTTTCCAAAGTTATTGATACTGCATTTTGGACATTTCTGCTTATCCATAGACATATATTCAATTTTATTTGAAACGCCACCTTTGCCTTTGTAGTAACGGCCCTGTAGCTTAATATTAAAATATAATAATTGTTGGTGTCTGTCTAGTTCAATAATTCAGTGTTTTCCTCTATCGTGATGCTCCAAAATTACCAATTGAAAGCAAAGACTTAATTCCAGTTACGCACTCACTGCACGCCATATCAAATTACAATAGATAAAAAATGACTGAACAAAGGAATTCATATATAAATAAAAGAATGTGTAACCTGGAGAGCTTTCCATGCCACCTTGGGACTTTCACCCAAATAGTTTAATATTCATAAATAAAACAGTTTGATCGCATCACAGAGTAAGGTTTATCGTTCAGGTTTTAAATATCAATAGATGTCCCAATTTCTGATACAGTTATTACTGTGACATCCCTCAGGTTTGACCCAGATCGATTTGAGGAGGAGTCCACCAGAAAGAGTTTCTGTCTGCTCGGATTCTCAGGGACTCAAACATGCCCAGAACTCAGGTAAAGAATACTTACACTAAAACCTATTTAAAGTGCCCATATCGTGGGAAAAAACAAACACTTTTTGGGGGATTTGGGGTGTTAGCCTCTGTGGCTAGTGGATTTTTAGCCACACAAGCTTTTTACCAGCTGATTTGTTTGTTGCATAAAGATGAAATATAGGTAATGAACAAGATCATACACATTTGAATGCTGTTATTAACATATTATTAAGTTATTAACAAAGATGGATTAGAAGTATGATGCCTCACTCTGTAGCTAAAACAGGGAGTTCAACACACAGGTTGAAAAGAGGAGCTGCAGCAATGTGCATGCAATGGCGTTGCCACCCCGTGTTCCCCTCTAGCCCCGCCCCTGCCTACGGCGGGCCAGTTTTCCAGTAGTTTTTACAAGTTGAATTAAATGGTTAGGATTCACTGTCTGTGTTTGATGTCCTGCATACTTCAGTTACATTTTCACAATCAGTTACATTTGGTCTGTGACAGGTTTGCCTACACTGTCGCTACTGTCCTGCTCAGCACGTTGGTGCGCCAGCTGAAGCTTCACCAGTTGAAGGGACAGGTCACGGAAGTCCGATCTGAGCTGGTATCCACACCTAAGGACGAAACCTGGATAACCGTCAGCAGAAAAGGCTAGAACTATTCTTTAAAGGCGGAGTTGTTTCTAAAAATATAGATATATACTGTATATATTTAACATCTTGATTAAAGGCCTTACCACTGCAGTATTTTTTAAATGTTGGGGATCCAGTCTGCCAGAGAAACATCTTTTCTACCATTAACTCCTGTCTTTCTAAAAAACATTATGATAGTTAACACTTTGGGAATTACACACTTAAAAGGTAACTACTGTTTTTTTAACCTTTTTTCCATGTTTTTGTCTCTAAGTGACTGATGGGAACAACAATCTTTGACATTGGTCCAGTATTCTGCGAGCTCACTGCAGTCGGCAGTGGAGAAACAAGCTACAATGTAAGTTAATAGGACAATATGCGCACCTTCAATTTTTTTTTTTGCCACTGACAGACTCAGATTAGTGTCTGACATTATTATGGAAAGGATTTCTAAGGAGGTCGACCTTTCTGTTGAAGAGTGTTTTTTTTTAAACATAAAATCATCTGCGAAATTCACTAAATCAACCAAACTCCATGTAAATAAACAGTAATTTTAGCATTGTAAAATACACTTCATTCAAAGTCGACAGAAACAAACTAAAACTATAAATAATGCAGTTTTGGGTCGTCTTTCCACGTTTCCAACCATCACAACTCTAGTTTTGGTTGAAATAAACACAAATGTTTATAGATTTACAAAAAAAATTATGTTGGCTGTATACACGCTATAAGTACTACTTTTTTAAATGGAGTCTGGTGGGTTTAGCACCAGCGCCTTCAGAGCGGTTTCTGGTTAAACAGAAAGGTCTTAAAGAGGTTTTAAAGGTCTATCTCTGTAGGGATCCATTCCATAATGTTGTCAGACACTTAGAAGAATAATCTGAGCCTGTCAGCGGCAACAACAGAACATTAGTGGACCAAATTGACGATGCACATTTGCCCCATAGGGTTACATTGCTGCCGGTCAGTGGCTGCCGGTTAGTGTTCACGCCTAATACTGGACCAATGTCAAAGATTGTTGATCTTATCAGTCACTTACACACAAAAACATAAGAAAATAAGGTTGAAAAAAACAGTAGTTACTCTTTAATAAGCATCAGTCCTGAAGGCTTTTTCCCAATTTGATGGATTTGTTAATGTCCTAGTTGCACCACCACAGTATTTCCATAGATGTCTTTCTGGTGCTTAACTTGTTCAGTAATCTGAGGCCTTAAGCACATTGTTACCTTTTCTGTTCAGTTTAGCTGTCCTCTCATTGATTTATGTTCAAGGAGGGGAACTCTGTGGTTTAATACTCTGTGTAGAGAAAAACAACTTGTGCTGCCCAATGTTTTTCTCTATAATTCTTAGTGCAGTTGCCTTGAGTGACAAAACTCCCAATAACATTGTTTGTCCGTTGATGTGGCGCTAAGTGGCCTTTAGACATTTCATTCCTTTTTTTAAACACCGTTGCATCTTACATTTTTATTAAATATGTATGAGGATTTAGTATGTGTTGTTCTTTTATTTGAATTTGCCCTAAGTAACAAGTTTCTTAACCCTTGTGTTGTCCTCCCAAGTCAAAACTAAAAATGAACAATTGGTTGATGGTTTATTTTTACAAATTTGTATCACTTTTTGATGCTTTTTTCAACATTTTCTTCATTTTTGTAACTCTACCATCAGTATACTGTATACATCACTAACACCAATATATCACCACTAGTTTTACACTATTTTCTTCTTCAAATTCATGGTCAAGAAACCTCATTTATATGAATTATATAATTTTTTTGTCTTTTGTCACAGTTTTTTTTTGGGGGGGGGGAATAAAACACCCAAAATTCAATAAAGTAATGAACTGATCTTTTGTTTAACTTGCAAGAAGCGTTATATGGAACCATCCATGTATTATTTGGACAATTTGGATGAAAGAATCCCAAATTTCTGATGTAGAAACCTTTAAAAACAGGGCAAATTTGACCCGAGGACAACAGGAGGGTTAAATCAAATAAAGACATTTTGTTTGTATCAGTGGAGAATAGCAGTGTCACTCGTTATAAATCCGGTTTCAGCCCGAATATGGACATTTTTTTTAGTGAAATTATTACAGACACCCTTTATCAGCTAATATGTGCTTCTGAAGGGCCCTTGGGCAAGACTGTATGTCCTCACATGATCCAGGTCTGGTGCTCTCTAAATGAGCCTGTGGAGAAGCAGTGATACAATCATTTAAAAAAAAAAAGGGATCATCCAAGGGAGATTTTATTACTAGTATTTTATTCACTGAGTTTGGTATCCCTGAACAGGAAACTAATAAAAAAATGTAACTACATTATAAGCTTAACACACAAGCATTTTTGCCAATTGTGAGTGTGCTGGAATGCATTTCTTATTCATTTTGGGAACCCCTGGTCTCCACCAGGAGAGCCCTGCAGTACCGCATACGGCCGGGTGGCGCCAGAGAGACACCCCCACACACATACACGACATATACACACATACACACACGCGCCGCTCCGCTAAAGATGTGAAAATGGCGGAGCTACAAATGCTTCTGGAAGAGGAGATTCCAGCAGGACGAAGCGCACTACTAGACAGTTTCACCAATTTGGAAAGAGTCGCGGAGTACTGCGAAAGCAACTATGTCCAGGTAGGCTGCCACATGTGTGAAAGAGAAGACTGTGTAGTTTGTCTGTTTTTGACATCACGCTGGGGCGAACTGATGCTATGCTAGCTGTTGCTAAGCTAGCTGTTGCTAGCGCTGCCGATGTAATGGGGGAAAAACAACTCAGTGCCAAGACATTCTAACATATAAGTTGTATGGCCTCAACTCTGCATATGTGTGGGCTCATATTTCCGTCGAGAGAACATTGTGTGTGGCTCGTTCGTCCACCGTGAGCTATCGCGTTAGCCAGCTTGCTAGCCAGCTGCTCGGCATCACCCCACGGTGTAAATAACCAAACAGGCACCGTGAAAATCAATTGATCTGCTCTCTGTGGGATCAATCGCTGCCTCTACGGACAGCTGGTGTGATGCAGGACGTGGTGTCAAGCCAGATTAACATGTGATGAGCTTTGGTTCTACAGAAGATTACCAACAACCACTGACATATGATGTTGGACTGCAACACTGCGACTCTGCTCTCAGCGTTGCATCAACATAATACAGGTGATTTATGGGTTTTAACCCCACGAAAACGCTCATTTTAAAGCCGGCATATAGCTATGATTTCCTTATTCCATTCATGCATTGCTCTTCAGGTTGGGAGAGAGAGTGCAATGTTGCCTCTCTGAACATTTTCTGTGAAAGATGTGACTCATTTTTCAGTTGACTTGCATTGCATTCGTGTGTGTGTGTGTGTGTTTTTTCTCTCAATCCCATTCAGAGCTTCTGATGTGTAGTGCTCTGCAGGTGGGAGCAATGTTGGTCACCGGGGCTTTGCCTGATCCCGTATTTTATAGGCCTGCTATCGCCGGGGTTGGGATGTGTTAGTTAGGAGAGGTGTTGACAAGGTGTGATACTGAAATCTGCCATCCCTGATGAACAGGTCTGACAGGTTGCTCTGTGAAGGCGGCGGCGGCCCTTGGATGATCATGGCAGCTTGCTGTCTTGGCCGTCTGCCCTGGTTTTCTTCTCATCCTGCAAGGTTTTCTCAGCTGCTGTCAGATGGGTATTACCATTTACAGATCAGCCACACAAAAGTATTTGTTGGAAGGAATATTTAGTGGAATACTTCACTTCTCATTCACAACATGCATGTCTATCAAGCTAGGTGTCTTGTGACATTGGTCAGGTACAGTCTTAGACACTTTGGCAAAACTCAACTTTATCAGTTAGCAGGCAAATAAAACGCTGATACATTTAATCTGCCAATACACCCTAAGCCCGAATTAGTTGATTTTAAGGTGGTTTTCATAATCTTGATAAATAAGAGACTAATAAATTATAAAGCAAATTCCCCCATACACTTTGTGTCTCTTTGTGGGTTTTTGCGTCTGTTTGCAGTCGTGTTGCGTCTCCCTTTGGTCATTTTTGTTTTCTGTGGGGTAGTTTTGCAGATATTAAATACTTAACCCCTCAAAAGCTAGAAGACAAAACTTGCTTAAGAAGTCCAACTACAGTCATCAGATGTGAGAAAAGTCCCTGAGGGTGTTTTCACACCTGTAGTTTGTTAGCTTTGGTCCGAATCAGATGGTGAGTTAGTAAACTTGGAGCGATTTGCCCTCGGTCGGTTTGGTTTGGTTTCACACCTGGAAACATCCAAGTGTACCAAAATGTGGCATTACAAATCAGGCAAGAACGTCCACTCTTCTTATTGGTGGGTTATGCCTGGGGGGCGAGAAAGTAAATGAGCTTGACCACAGTCTGTTTCTGTGATAGAAACACTACATGCTGCTACAGTTTGCTGATCTGCTGCACCTACAGGAACTACAGGAGACATTAGCTCCGACTGCTAAGCTACCTGACTACAGGAGACATTAGCTCCGACTGCTAAGCTACCTGACTACAGGAGACATTAGCTCCGACTGCTAAGCTACCTGACTACAGGAGACATTAGCTCCGACTGCTAAGCTACCTGACTACAGGAGACATTAGCTCCGACTACAGGAAACATTAGCTCAGACTGCTAAGTTACCTGACTACAGGAGACATTAGCTCCGACTGCTAAGCTACCTGACTACAGGAGACATTTGCTCCGACTGCTAAGCTACCTGACTACAGGAGACATTAGCTCAGAGTGCTAAGCTACCTGACTACAGGAGACATTAGCTCAGACTGCTAAGCTACCTGACTACAGGAGACATTAGCTCAGACTGCTAAGCTACCTGACTACAGGAGACATTAGCTCAGACTGCTAAGCTACTTGACTACAGGAGACATTAGCTCAGACTGCTAAGCTACCTGACTACAGGAGACATTAGCTCCGACTGCTAAGCTACCTGACTACAGGAGACATTAGCTCAGACTGCTAAGCTACCTGACTACAGGAGACATTAGCTCAGACTGCTAAGCTGCCTGACTACAGGAGACATTAGCTCAGACTGCTAAGCTACCTGACTACAGGAGACATTAGCTCAGACTGCTAAGCTACCTGACTACAGGAGACATTAGCTCAGACTGCTAAGCTACCTGACTACAGGAGACATTAGCTCAGACTGCTAAGCTACCTGACTACAGGAGACATTAGCTCAGACTGCTAAGCTACCTGACTACAGGAGACATTAGCTCAGACTGCTAAGTTACCTGACTACAGGAGACATTAGCTCTGACTGCTACACTACAGGAGACATTAGCTCAGACTGCTAAGCTACCTGACTACAGGAGACATTAGCTCAGACTGCTAAGCTACCTGACTACAGGAGACATTAGCTCAGACTGCTAAGCTACCTGACTACAGGAGACATTAGCTCAGACTGCTAAGCTACCTGACTACAGGAGACATTAGCTCAGACTGCTAAGCTACCTGACTACAGGAGACATTAGCTCAGACTGCTAAGCTACATGACTACAGGAGACATTAGCTCAGACTGCTAAGCTACCTGACTACAGGAGACATTAGCTCAGACTGCTAAGCTACCTGACTACAGGAGACATTAGCTCAGACTGCTAAGCTACCTGACTACAGGAGACATTAGCTCAGACTGCTAAGCTACCTGACTACAGGAGACATTAGCTCAGACTGCTAAGCTACCTGACTACAGGAGACATTAGCTCAGACTGCTAAGCTATCTGACTACAGGAGACATTAGCTCAGACTGCTAAGCTACCTGACTACAGGAGACATTAGCTCAGACTGCTAAGCTACCTGACTACAGGAGACATTAGCTCAGACTGCTAAGCTACCTGACTACAGGAGACATTAGCTCAGACTGCTAAGTTACCTGACTACAGGAGACATTAGCTCTGACTGCTAAGCTACCTGACTACAGGAGACATTAGCTCAGACTGCTAAGCTACCTGACTAACCCCTAGCCCTTGGCCCTCATAACAGAGTGGTAAGGGCTAGAATGCCGTCTGCAAGTGTGTGGGTTTTGACAACAATGTCATATGTATGTATATATTTTATATTTTTTATGTTCACTTTGGTGGTGGTGCCGATGTTCTTATCTGTGTAGGCTACTACTTAGATCTGTTTGCAGTAAATAATGAATGGCTACAACATGAACGCATGACTGACTTCTATAGTGGCTTTCCAGCATATTTTGATTTAAGAAACTTCTGCTTGTTTGAGCCCGAAAGCAGATCAGCTGCAGGGTGTCCTCCTGCGTCCCTGTGTGATACAGGACATTATATATAAAGCACGTATTGATGTCTCTAATCAAGTAGTGTTGTGGTACAGGGTATCCGTGTACACTGGTGCTGGTATAAAAGCTTTTAAAAGTCTGGATGCTACCAGGTCTTTGTAGCTGGTTTACAGGCATGCGATGCTACGCTCACGGCGGGGGACGTACCCATACTGGCAAAGATAAGACATCAGTCTAGTGTTTCTTTTGTATTAGCATATAATCTTTACTTAAGTAAAAATGTATGTGACCCGTAGCCTATGTTTTTAGAGGACATGGTCGGTCGTGGCTACCCACGTAGCGTTGGTCACTGGCGGTGCCAATACAACCTTCTAATGGAGCCTGGACGCTTCTCGGCTCGGGAAGTGCCGTCATTAATAATCTATCACATGTCACATTTCATACAGTTTCTTTGACCTTTTACATTATTTCTGTTCTCCCAAGCTTTTAATTTGATAAACACATTTCCATTTAACAATCCCATGTTTTGCATTCCAATACCATTGTGTCATATATTTTGTTTCTCAGGCATAAAATACAACCTTGTGTGGCTAGTAGGTTGCTGGTCCCATGCATCCATTCTCTCCTTCCAGAAACGATATCCCCCAAGATCAACAAAGTCTCTTTCTGCCCTGCAGGTAGCAGCTACTCTCGTGACTTCTGCCACATGAACCGGTTTGTCTTCATGCTCTAAGCAAATGCTGCACCCTCCACGCCTTTAAAGGATGCTGTTCACATGCAGGCTGGGTTTGATGATTTGTTGGATTGGATTGCAAATGGCTCTTGCATCACAAGCTCATTCTGTTGCACATAGAAGGGAATAGACGTACATAGATGCTGCTTGGAGCTTATTATTGTCAGGGCCTGGTATTGAATTCTGGACTTTTTAAGCAAGGACCAAGTTTTGAAAAATGTCTTGTTATTCAATACCCAATTTTCAAAGAAGTAAATGTCAACAGCTCAGTGAGCCAATCAGCACACTTCTACCAAGATCTAATAATATTTGTGATTGGCTGTCTAACATAGAGCCCACCCGATAAAGGATTTTTTTTAAGGCTGATATTGATACAAATATTTGGTGGTTTAAAAATCTGATATATATCGGCCGATATATATTTTTAAAAAATCCAGAAACGCATAACAAAACACAGATTTCCATAACAAGTTATTTGTGGTTATTTATGAGTCGTCAGTAAAAAATATGATAATGCAGTTTAAAAATAAACTTGTTTTACTGTCACAACAAAACATTAAAATATATTAAAGTTCTTAAGATATGAAAGTGAATGCCCTCTGGTGGACAAACTATCCAATGGCAACACTCATAACATGGTTGAAGTGTGTTTTGCCCGTTTTATTTATTTTTTAAATATTCATTTATCAGCCATTATAAAGCCAATATAGATTGGGTTCACACAGTAGGAGCTGGAAAATAAATACAGAGATATTTCTGGAACCTTCATGTGCAGAAAAAAATCTTTAACACAAAAGTAACACAATTTCAAGCGCACCCCTTAAACGTCTCACTGGAGGCTTTGGAATTTGGTTTCCCGTAATTCAAACCATGTTGGTCATGTTGTCAATATCTTAGGATGCAACAGAAATACAAAAATCTATAGAAAGTCCGGGATTTGTTTGTGGGGCGGAGGTGTCCTGACAGTTGCAATTTAAATTAAAAAAAGGAGAATAAAATCAATCGGTCACTCAATATCCAATCCCAACCCAAAAAAGCTGCTGTGGCCCAGACTGTGCTGTAATCAATCTGCTGCCATGCTGTGCACACCGAAGGAAGGGCATGCTGGTTTGGAAACAGAAAATGACCGGTTTTGTTTCAGGGCTGCAACCCTCCTCCATTACTCTGCCGATGAGTTTCCCAGATTTATCGATTTAAAATGTCAGAAAATAGTGATTTGAAAATAGTTGATTGAAATGGCTCGTTTTGTTTTCCAAAACCCAAAGATAATCAGTTGACTGTAATGTAAGACAAGTCCAACATTCTCACATTTTGAGAAGCCGCAACCATCAAATGTTTTGCTTGAAAAATGCCTCCAAAGTTTTTGGGCCGTCATAGGCGTTGAGTTCGGGGGGGGCAGGGGGGTACGTGTACCAATCAGATTTAGTCATGAGTCATTTTGTACTTTTTTTTTTGAAAAATCTCGAGCTCAATTTTGTTTCAAATGTAGTAAAAATAAAGTGATGCCAACAAATCCACACAGGACAGGCCCAGAGTGATTCAGAGTGACACTGCCGCTCTGCGCTAGCTTCGTGCTTCTCTCTTCTTAGTTATGGTTTGCATTTGTATAGCAGGCATTGGTGTAGTGGAGATGACCGTGGAGTAGTCAGTATCTTGTTTGATTATTGCTTGAATCTATTGAATTTAGGAATAGTTACAATGATGAGGAGGATGGGGATTTCATGCTTTCACGGTTTCAGAATGCCTGATGTAGGTTGGATGGATGCATATTGTTGTGAGAGCAGTCAGCTCATGGTGTGATGGTGCGTTCATCTATGCAACACATATTTTTGCTTTTTCCATCCTGGTGAAATTTGTAGTGCAGAACTTGCCGAAGTTGTGTTGTATGTAGATATGGTTGATTGGTCAAGATGTGGGAAATGAATCAAAATATTAGCAAACATTAGCTTCTCTGAGTCTGATGTCACATGATGTCACATTCAATTTACATCTGCAAAAGTGCTTGTTTTGCCTCTGACAGGCTCAGATTAGACATTATGGGAAGAATTTTTAAGGATGTCAACCTTTCTAAGAACCTTTTTTCAAACATAAAAACATTTGTGCAATTTCATTCGCTAAAGCCACCAGACTACATGTAAATAAAAAATAATTTTAGCATCGTAAAATACACTCCAAAGTCGAAAGAATCAAAATAAAACTTTTAAAAGCTGTTTTTGGCCGTCTTTACACGTTTGCCAACAATTGCAACTGTAGTATTGGTTGAAATAAAACACATAGTTTACAGATATACAATATGTCTGCTCTATACACGCTAAAAGTGCTGATTATTTGAACGGAGTCTGGTGGGTTTGGCAATTACAAAGCAGTTTGTTCCCATCAGTCACTTACACTCAAAAATAGAAAAAAGGGTCCAGGTTAAAAGAAAAAAAACCTTTTTTGGGCATTTTGGCGATTCATTGATAATAGTAAATAGATATACTGTACATTTACTTAAATAATACTTATATGCGATACATTCAGGATCAGTAAAGAACCCAGTTTCCCAGCAGAAACATTAACGGATCCATCTGCCCTTTGATGCTCTTGTTGATATGCCCACGCAGTCTCAGAAGCCTTCTTTCACACTGGCTGCAGCTCTTTTACTGGCTGCTCACTCCCCATTAAAGTCTTTTTTTTTTTTACTGAAAATATACTGAAACCTTTGATTCAGCAGTTTCCCTTCATCCTGCTGGTGTTTTAAATTTTTCAGATGCATAACTGGATCTGGTCCAGGATTGTTAATTTTCAGATCCACGGTCCATAGGATATTTTAGAGTTAAAAATAATGAGAAATATAGCATGCAGTAGACATCAGAAGGAATACAGTGTTTTCCCTAGTTTTGTGAAAGACTTAGGTGCATCTGTCCTTTTAGAAAATGTTGGCATATTTCACACAAAAATGCTATTTCCCCACACATTTTGTGTCTCCTTGTGGGTTTTTGCGTCTGTTGTAGTTGTGTTGTCTCTATTTGGTCATTTTTTTATTTTCAGCTTTTTTGTCCCTTCATTTGATGTTTTTGTAGTCGGCTTTTTGTCCCTTTTTTTTGGGTCTTTTTTTTTTTCGCATCATTTTGGACCGTTATAACCACCATATCTGTGTCTGAAAACGTTGGAAAAGCTAGAGCAGATAATATATAACTAACACTCAAAAAGTTGCCAACTATAATCATTAGATCTGAGAAACGTCTTTGGAGGGATTTGATCTCAGGATGAGCTTGTTGTCAAGGTTGCAGGTTTAAAAACTTGTTTTCCAGATTGTCTTTGCATAGAGCCTGCAGAGTTTTATTTTTATTTTTTTTTACCCTCATCGCTCTTCTTCAGTCTTCTTCCTTTGCAAACTCTAAAATGCAAAATGTGTCTAATGTCCCTCTTCTCTCTGTGTTCTTCTTTTCTCACTCATTCAGTCTCCAGATAAGCAGAGGGCGCTGGAGGAGACCAAGAACTACACCACCCAGTCTCTTGCCAGCGTCGCTTATCTGATCAACACGCTGGCCAACAATGTCCTCCAGATGCTGGACATCCAGGCCTCGCAGCTGCGCCGCATGGAGTCCTCCATCAACCACATCTCACAGGTTGGCAACTGACACACCAAAAATTACCCAAATTTGGCAAGAATAGTGACTTTTTTGTAATTGTTTTTTAGGGCTTTTCTATTTTATTATGAAGTGACAGTGGATAGACATGAAACGGGGAGAGAGATTGGGGGATGACATGCAGCAAAGGGCAGTAGGTCGGACTCAAACCCGTGCCGCTGCAGGACTGACCCAAAATGGGGCGAATGCTCTTACTGGGGTGGGGGGGCTAGAGGCCAGAGGCCTGATGATTATTTATCAAAAATCTTATTGTGTAAATATTTTGTGATGGCACCAATAGTCAACACTACAATATTGCTGCGGTATTGATATTGAGGTATTTGGTCTAAAATATTGGGATATACCGTATTTATTGATATATTTCGCCCAGCCCCAACGCAGCATGCTTCAACCAAGATCTATTGTCTGTGATTGGCTGCCTAACGTTACGCCGTAGAGACGCGCAGGAAAAACAGCTCGCGCAGTAGGAGCTGGGAAATAAATGAAAAGATTTGTGTAATTTTGCAATTCTTTTCTTTTGTTTTTTTGTTTAGGAACTGATATCAAAGTCTAGGTATCGGTACCAGTATCGAAAATATTTTGAACAATATCCATCCCTAGTGACAGATCAAATGAAGCACCTCTACAACACATAAAAATAGCAGTTTTTTCAAGTTGGAATTAAGCCAAAGACTGAAATTAAACAAAATGTCCTGCCCTTTGCGCCTCAGACGGTGGACATCCACAAAGAGAAGGTAGCCCGGCGGGAGATCGGCATCCTCACCACCAACAAGAACACGTCTCGCACACACAAGATCATCGCCCCAGCCAATCCAGAGAGGCCTGTGCGCTACATCCGCAAGCCCATCGACTACAGCATGCTAGACGACATGGGCCATGGAGTCAAGGTAGCCATTTGTTCTTTTCCCCCTTTAATTCTGTCGATGAGACTTAATTGTGTGGATAAATCACTGCTGTAAACGTTAATGTCTTAATTAAAGCCCTGTTGGCCTCTAGTGATGGTACTTAGAGTGAAACGAAAGGGAAACACTAGCTACAGGGCAATTTATGAAAGTTAATATGATAATTCTCAGTCTTTTGGGAAAAAAAGGTTTCATGTTGCTCTAGAGCAGCGGCTTCCTATTTCGAAATAATTATAGGAAGGAAATAACAAAATCTGGAAATTCAGACCCAAATCCAGAGCCCGTACGCTCATCAGATACACCGATGTGATTGGTGCAGCTGGCCTCTGGCCCCGCCTCTATCAGATACACCAATGTGATTGGTGCAGCTCGGCAGCAACATAATCAAATATAGAACCATATAGGAGAATTTCTGGTCTCGATCACCTAATGGCCGCACTGGCCGCACCACCGGGAGAAGCTGGAGAGGCGTAGCTTTCTCCCCACCCAGTTACGCAAGTAAGGAAATGCTTGATCAAGCGTCCGACCCGGCCGTGGGGCGAGTTCGGGCTTGGGCAGAGAATCTAAACCCTAATCGATGTTACTTCAACCATGTACATCAGCTTGTAGTGGGGGAGCTAATCATGACACACCTAATGAATATATTTTTTCAGATGCAATGTGATCAGATGTTAAAAACAAATGTCTGGAAGTTGTCTTTGTGTTTGTTAATCACTGCAGGACGTCCCATCAAAAAGGACTTTTAGAGGTCAAACAATCACTATTGGGTTTCAGTGGCAAGTAATGAAAGTAAAAATCAATGACTCGTCTGGAAACGGTCACCTAGGACATACATTCGGCTAAGTATACCTCACAGATTCCTGTGCAATGATGTTTTTATCTAATAAAATGGTGAAAGAGGCTAGTTTCCTGCTGACTTTCTGAACAAGGACAAGCCTTTGTTTGTTTTTTTCTCCAGAAAAATCCAATCCTTAGCCTCAACCTTACAAAGACCTCAAAGAACAAAGTCCTCTGATTTTAACACTGGGTCTACTGTTCCACATGCATGAATAATTGTTTACTCCCTCACACGCTAATTCTGATTTCTTCTTCTCTCTCTTTCTGCTTGCCATATTTTATCTTTATAATCAACCGTAGTGGTTGCAAAGGTTTAAGGTAAGACTTCCAAAGTAAAAGCCTCAAACAAAAGAGCATTTATTTGTGATTTTATTTATTTTTATTTGTAAAGGTTTTTCATTTTGAATTGTTGTGAGAGCTGTGTTTTTTGTTTTTCTTTCTGTATAATGTATACTCTTTATTGATCCCCAATGGGGAAATTAGAATTACACAGGCCTACATTGTAAAGAGTTTGTTTGCTACTAAAGGTGAGACATTTTGGCAAATACGCTTATTGCTTTGTTGTTGTGAGTGGATTGATACCACTCTCATTTCTGTCAATATGATGCTAGAGGCGCTTAGCTTAGCATGAAGACTGCCGGATTTGTCAACATGTAACTAAATCCACCCACTAGCACCTCTAAAGCCCTCTATTACGATGTTGTATCTGGTTTGTTTTAATCCATACAGCTAAGTGTGAAAATGACATGTTGCCGTTTTAACACAGTCTTTATTGTCATTGTACATGTACAAAGAAATTGAAAGCAGTCTTTTCAGTGCAAAACATCATGAAACTTTGTCTGTTCACACTGAAAATGTTTTCACCTTTCCAACACACACACACACAGTACGTGGCACTATCTTTGTGGGGACCCGTCATTGAATGCATTCCTAGCCCCTTACGCTAACCACCACAACTAAATGCCTAACCTTTACCCTCACCCTAATCTAATTCTAACCCTAATCCTAAAACCAAGTCTTAACCTTCAAACAGGGTCCAGCATTTTGGCCCAACAAAGCTGTCAGGACCCCACAAGTATACTGTATTCCCGGTTTCTGGACAAGACTGCACACACACACCACATCCAAACATGTAATATATATGACGCATACCACACAAACAAGACCTTCACTGCACGATTCATCCTTAAACTCACAACTCAAGTGGCAATAAGTTCAGTTATGGTTATGGAGGTGCTAGTAGGTGGATTTCTTTTTCTCTTTTTTTGCCTTTTGACCGAGCCAGGCTAGCTGTTTCTAATCAATATGCTAACTCCTGCTTCATTCTGAGCAGACAGTTCTGAGACTCCTCCATATTCTCATTTAACTCGCTGCGAAAGTGAATAAATATAATTCGCAAAAAAAGTTCCTTAAAGACAGGCTTATGTGGCTGAAGGTTTTCTGTTTTAATTGTTCTGTTTCTGAAGTCCTTTCCACAACCGTGTTCTCCTCCCGTAGGCCAGCGCCCAGAACATGAAGGCCGGAGGCGGTGGACTTCCTCGCACAAACCCCCCCACACAGAAGCCCCCCAGCCCGCCCATGTCGGGGAAAGGGACCCTTGGGTATGTTAACGTGTTTCAGAGGGACCTACGGAGTTGTCGACCAGATGGGCCTGGTTGCTCCCTGTTTCATCATCCCCCCCTTACCTCCTTGTTTCATTAGTGTCCTTGGGGTGGTTCAGAACACACTTCAGTGCCAGGGCTCTGTGCAGTGGTATTCCTTGCTTTGTTTTTTTATCTGTGCTGCGGAGACAGAGTCGGCAGTACCTGTCTCAGCCTAATTTGGTCTCCCTGAAATTCGGCTCTGTTACGGTTTCTTCATGCACGTAAACAGAATGTATACAAGGCCGATTTACAGTCGACGCATCCGAGCTTGCGTGTGCCAATGTGACGTCAAAAGGACGTAGATCTCGGGGGCTCGCCAGGATTTTGAGTGCGTGCCCGGTGCGCACCACTCTGTTTTTCAGCGGGGCACAAACAAAGCGGAAGCCTGAAGGAGCTCGAGGGTAACCGGTTACCAGGACTCTGTTGTTTACCTTTTTCTTCTTCTTCTACTCTGTAGAAATAGCAAAGTCGATAGCCTTTCCTCAGTAGAGTAGAAATGGTTCCGGCGCTCCCATGACGTCACACTGGGGCTCGGCTGCGGTGAGTATACCGCACGTTTAAGGTAAAAAAAATAAAATCCGTTCAATTCCCAATGCTCGCCTCTTAAAACGGGATAAATTAAACATTAAACAAGGAAAAAATGGTTATGATTTCAAGACCCAATAAGGAAGAAGAGTTAAAAAGACAAGCTAGTTATACTAGTCTATGCTGTTTCTAATATCAGCAATAGCAAGCAATGCTTTTTTCCTCACCTGTTTGAAATATAGACATCTTTGTGCATTTTCTTGGTGTATCACCACATGTGATTTCATTGATTCCGTTGAAAGACTAGAAATGATCACATTGATTACTGCCCAGCCCTAGTTAAAACAGTTAATGCTGTTCTCCCACCTTGTCTCCAAGTGCTCATGATCCCAGAGATGGAGATGTTTTTCATTTCTGTCTCTGACTGTTGAAGGTGTCTCTTATCCCACAGGGTCTCTGTTAGTGCCGTACATAGTTTTTGTGTGTGTGTGTGTGTGTGTTGTCCCACGGGACTTTCCTGGGTTCAAGTGCTGTCTGTCTGTCTGTCGAGTTTGTGAGTGCCTGAGTGTGTCCACCCATTCGTGTCTGTCTCGGTGTTTGTGTGTGTGTCTGTCCCCTGAAGACGCATGCCGATCAACCACAGCTCTACCGCAGCCCGTTGCTGCGAGCGGACATCTTACTTTTAATTTGTCTCCTGTTCCTCAACTTTCTTTTTTTTGTTTGTTTCTTCAGATTTACGTTCAGTTGTGTGTTTTGTTTGTGACCCCAGCCCGCCCACTCCTGGCTGCCCCATATTCCTCATAGCGACGTATTGTCATAGCAACAGTGCTCAGAGATGGGTCACCCCCCCTGTGTGAGCTGGGGAATTCACATGCCACATCTTTTCAGGCCCAGATCAAAAAATCTCAGGGTTGTGTTTTTTTCTCTCCCCCCACCCCCATTTAAAAAAACAAAACAAAAACAGAGGACATCATCAGAAACCACTTTTCGTGTTTCTATGTAATGAATTTTCTGGTTTTTAGTTGAGAACATGTAGGCGTGGGTTCACAGTCATGCTAAGCGACACTTTGGCACAACAGATGGGAATTTAATTCAAACCTAAATTTACTCTGATGCCATTTCTTCCCGACTCTAGGCCCCATGAAAAGATTTTAGCATTACATAGCTTTTGTTGTCTTGTTTTCAGTGCAAAATGCACCCAAATGTCCAAAGAACTGTGTTAGTAACAGTTTGGCAAAGGACTCATAACACAGTAATCGGTGCTCTTTTTCAAATTCTTTAAAGGACAATTCCAGCGCAAAATGAACCTAGGGGTTACTAACACATGGGCATTTTGTTAAATTTTTTACATTTAAGAAGCCAGTTTAGTCCATTCAGATCCATCTAAATGTGTTTGCCAGTTAGATGAAAAAACCAAGCACACAGTGTACATCTTTTGGAAGTGTAGTTTTTCAGTCCTCCGCCCGTGACTCCACCCTCTGCTCTGCCTGTGGATTCTCATCAGCCAATCCCAAGTGTTCACCTGTCATAGCCCATTTTTTTAAGTTTGCACTTGTTTGTTTGTTTCTTGCTCTCCTCCTCCTCCCCCCTCCCCTACACTTCTCTGTTGATGCCCCCCTCTCCACTCCCCCACCCCCACCCCCTTGACTCCTGTCCTCCTGACCCTCTCTCAGGCGCCACTCCCCCTATAGGACGCTCGAGCCGGTGCGTCCGCCCGTTGTCCCTAACGACTACGTCTCAAGCCCGACGCGCAACATGGCGCAGCCCCAGCAGAGCCCTACACGCACTGCATCCGTTAATCAGAGGAACCGCACGTACAGGTACCCCCCCCCCCCCTTTCCCATCATGCCTCTCTACACTTCTTAAACACGCTCCCCTTTTTTCTCTACCTCCTGCCCACCCTCTCTTCTTCTCCTCTCACACTCTTAAAATGCGAGCCAGCTCCTGTGAACATGCCTTTCCCTTTCCCCTCTGAAATGACTCATCGTAGAAATCCCTTTTACTCCCTTCTCCTTTCACTTTTTTATTTTTCACTTCCACCTAAAGGTTGACCCAACGTTAACCTTTTTGTACAACAGTTCCTGCTCCCAGTGAATGTACCATATTGGTTTATTTTGGAAATCCCTCGCCTGTGTGCTCTTCCCCCTCGCCGCTCAAAGAAGGACAAAGAAATGAGGACGAGGTAGAGATTCAGAGCTGTATTTTTAGCATGGCTAGACACAGGTTACTATGGAAATAGTCATTCAATAGGCAGCGTCGCCCCCGCAGTCCTGTCAACCCGATGTCAGCTCACCACCCCCTCCCCCAAGACGACAATCTTTCATCCCAAACACAAGAGATATTCACAGATTCCCCCCATCTGCCGTGAGAGAAGTAAAACGCCTAAGGGTTGGGGGGAAAACGGTATTAAATATTTCATCATTCTGTCTAATCTGTTGGTCAAATTAAAAAAATACATATATTTCTGGTCCAGAAATAGATAACTTTCCCCAACTCTCATCTCAACAGTCTTTATCTCCACCGCTCCATCCACAGCTCATTTTTACTTCATCTCTCAGCAATGCGCTTTTTTTTTTTCTGTTGTACAAAAAAGTCTGCCCCCACATGTCTTGATGCTTCCTGCTTTTTTACTGCGTGTCATATCTTTGTTTATGTCTTGTGTCGCTACTGCGTCACCTGTGTCGTGTGTCCTTGGAAAAGGCTTCCAGCTGCTATTTATTTTTTTATTTTTTTATCACTGTGACATTTGACATCATTTCAAAGGCAAAACAGCTCGCACTATAACATCAAATTCTCTTGAAGATGCCACATTAATAATGGGAGTTATTGAGAAAGAAAGCTTCAACACACCCAGCACAGCTGACCAGGTTGTTCCTGGCCGGTTGCAGGAAGATGACTGCTTTAAGGCAGGGGTCCTCAAACATATCCCTCAAAGGTCTGCATCTGAATTTTTTTTTTTAAGGTTCGGGGTACGCAATGATTGGCAATTAAAATAAATAAAAATAAAATGATTCTCTATAGAGCCCCCCTACAGGTTTCTCTATAGAGCGTGCCCTACAGGTTTCTCTATAGCCCCCCCTTATAGGTTTCTCTATAGAGCGTGCCCTACAGGTTTCTCTATAGCCCCCCCTTATAGGTTTCTCTATAGAGCGTGCCCTACAGGTTTCTCTATAGCCCCCCCTTATAGGTTTCTCTATAGAGCCCCCCTACAGGTTTCTCTATAGCCCCCCCTTATAGGTTTCTCTATAGAGCCCCCCTACAGGTTTCTCTATAGAGCGTGCCCTACAGGTTTCTCTATAGCCCCCCCCTTATAGGTTTCTCTATAGAGCCCCCCCCAGGTTTCTCTATAGAGCGTGCCCTACTTTCTCTATAGCCCCCCTTAGGTTTCTCTATAGAGCCCCCCCTACAGGTTTCTCTATAGCCCCCCCTTAGGTTTCGTATAGAGCCCCCCCTACAGGTTTCTCTATAGCCCCCCTTATAGGTTTCTCTATAGAGCGTGCCCCTACAGGTTTCTCTATAGCCCCCCCTTATAGGTTTCTCTATAGAGCCCCCCTACAGGTTTCTCTATAGCCCCCCCTTATAGGTTTCTCTATAGAGCGTGCCCTACAGGTTTCTCTATAGCCCCCCTTATAGGTTTCTCTATAGAGCCCCCCTACAGGTTTCTCTATAGCCCCCCTTATAGGTTTCTCTATAGAGCCCCCCTACAGGTTTCTCTGGGTTTCCGTTTCCTCTTTCTCTCTTCCTCCGACAATGCTTTCCGAAGTTTTTTTTTTTCTTTTTTACCGGCTCGGCCATGACAATAGTGTGAAAACCTCCATCGCTACCTTGTTAGCCGGTTCCTGAATGGCCGTATGTGTGCAGTGTCGTGAAGCAATCCGTTACATTGCGAGACCTGATATCACGCCATACTTCCTGTCTTCGCCGGCCCAAAGTTGCAAGGGTGTTTTTTCCGCTCAGGGGGGAGCGAGACGACCACCATTCAACTCAAAAAAGTCATATAACCATTCCAGTTACTCTGCAGCTGTTCAGTTAAGGTAAATTAAGTTCCCCTTTAAGTATTTACACAACTATTTCTTGTACTTTTTATGTGTCACTTTAAACAGTTTGACAGGCTGCTTGGCTTTTGGATTAATCTAAACAGAGTGATAAATGGTTTGGAAATGAGCTCAGCAGAACACAGAGCGCAGTTGAGAGAAGTAATTCATGTTCTGTTCTGTCTCCGTCCAGAATATCTCCTTTCCATTTAGTCATTACGTTCACCACAGTATATACACTGAACAGCATGACGACTGTGTGGTTTTACTCTTCATACGCAGCTGTCGTTGCTTTCTCAGTCAGACGACTGGAACTATTTGGTCGAGAAGGGGCGCGAAGTGAGGATTTGATTGCATTTTTCTAGATGTGACATTTGCCAGGGCCGCGTTCAGCGCCAACAAAACGTAGCAACCCGTTTTTTTTAACACTTGTGTTGTCTTCCTGTCGACCATGATGCAACTTTTGGGTTTTCTGGGTCAAAATTTGAGTTGTTCTTTTTTCGAAATGTCACTTTTCCCGGCCTTTCTTGTCGTTTTTTCCCCCCACATTTTTTGTCACTTTTTACAATGTTTTTGTAGATCTTTTTCTGTACTTTTACTGCATGAAGCTGAGAATATTGCTGTACTTTTACTGCATGAAACTGATAATACTGCTGTACTGCAGCATTTCTGAAGCTTTTTCCAAAATCTTTGAAAATTTTTTTTAATACACAAATACTACAACATTTAATAAAACACACAAATTCAATGAAAGTAGTGAACTGAGCCTTTACTTGTGAAGAGCGTTGTAGGGAACCATCCACTTTATTTTTTGGACAATTTGGTTGAAAGAAAACCCAAATGTGTGTTATAGAAACTTGTTGAAAATGGGTCAAATTTCACCCGAGGACAACAGGAGGGTTAAACTGACTCGGGGGTGCGTTAAATACTGTGTTGCGTGCGCAAGCGCTCTGCCTTTTTATGAGTTTACAGACTTGTCTCTGCTGATTGGGTGTCACCTGGGACACAGTCAAAAAAATGAGAGACTCGCCCACCAAACCAGAAAAAAACAGAACTTGGTGTCATTTCACACAGTTTTGAGATTGAACGTGCCCCAGAAGTGTGTGTGACGGAGTTTGTTTGGCCGTTTGTGGTGTGACGTGTGTGCTGCCCTACTCAACCCCAACCCCCCTCCCCCCATCAGCAGTGGGAGCAGCGGAGGCAGCCATCCCAGCAGCAGTCGCAGCAGCAGCCGAGAGAACAGCGGCAGTGGCAGCGTGGGCGTGCCCATCGCCGTGCCAACCCCAGCCCCACCCACCGCCTTCCCAGGTAACACCCGCTTCCTGTTTCTTGTGTGTTGTGTGTGTGTGTGTGTGTGTGTGTGTGTGAAACTAACTTGAATTTACAGTGAGGAAAGTATTTGAACACCCTGCTATTTTGCAAGTTCTCCCACTTAGAAATCATGGAGGGGTCTGAAATTGTCATCCTAGGTGCATGTCCACTGTGACAGACATAATCTAAAAAAAAAATCCAGAAATCACAATGTATGATTTTTGAACTATTTATTTGTATGATACAGCTGCAAATAAGTATTTGAACACCTGAGAAAATCAATGTTAATATTTGGTACAGTAGCCTTTGTTTGCAGTTCCAGAGGTCAAACGTTTCCTGTAGTTTTTCACCAGGTTTGCACACACTGCAGAAGGGATTTTGGCCCACTCCTCCACACAGATCTTCTCTAGATCAGTCAGGTTTCTGGGCTGTCGCTGAGAAACACGGAGTTTGAGCTCCCTCCAAAGATTCTCTATTGGGTTCAGGTCTGAGACTGGCTAGGCCACGCCAGAACCTTGATATGCTTCTTCCAGAGCCACTCCTTGGTTATCCTGGCTGTGTGCTTCGTGTCATTGTCATGTTGGAAGACCCAGCCTCGACCCATCTTCAATGCTCTAACTGAGGGAAGGAGGTTGTTCCCCAAAATCTCGCAATACATGGCCCCGGTCATCCTCTCCTTAATACAGTGCAGTCGCCCTGTCCCATGTGCAGAAAAACACCCCCAAAGCATGATGCTACCACCCCCATGCTTCATAGTAGGGATGGTGTTCTTGGGATGGTACTCATCATTCTTCTTCCTCCAAACACGGTTAGTGGAATTATGACCAAAAAGTTCTATTTTGGTCTCATCTGACCACATGACTTTCTCCCATGACTCCTCTGGATCATCCAAATGGTCATTGGCAAACTTAAGACGGGCCTTGACATGTGCTGGTTTAAGCAGGGGAACCTTCCGTGCAATGCATGATTTCAAAACATGACGTCTTAGTGTATTACCAACAGTAACCTTGGAAACTCCCAGCTTTTTTCAGGTCATTGATCAGCTCCTCCTGTGTAGTTCTGGGCTGATTTCTCACCTTTCTTAGGATCATTGAGACCCCACGAGGTGAGATCTTGCATGGAGCCCCAGTCCGAGGGAGATTGACAGTCATGTTTAGCGTCTTCCATTTTCTAATGATTGCTCCAACAGTGGACCTTTTTTCACCAAGCTACTTGGCAATTTCCCCGTAGCCCTTTCCAGCCTTGTGGAGGTGTACAATTTTGTCTCTAGTGTCTTTGGACAGCTCTTTGGTCTTGGCCATGTTAGTAGTTTGATTCTTACTGATTGTATGGGGTAGACAGGTGTCTTTATGCAGCTAACAACCTCAAACAGGTGCATCTAATTTAGAATAATAAATGGAGTAGAGGTGGACATTTTGAAGGCAGACTAACAGGTCTTTGAGGTCAGAATTCTAGCTGATAGACAGGTGTTCAAATACTTATTTGCAGCTGTATCATACAAATAAATAGTGAAAAAATCATACATTGTGATTTCTGGATTTTTTTTTTTTTTTTTAGATTATGTCTCTCACAGTGGACATGCACCTACGATGACAATTTCAGACCCCTCCATGATTTCTAAGTGGGAGAACTTGCAAAATAGCAGGGATTCAAATACTTATTTTCCTCACTGTAAGTGAGATGAGGATGTTGGAGCCCTGGATCTACCGGAATCCTTTCCTCCCTTTCTTACTCTGATCTTGTCTTGACCTCCCTCAACTATCTTTTCTCTCCTCCCTTTATCTTTTACCTCTTCAATCCCTTCGGTTCAGCCCCCGTCCCCTCCAACTCGGCTCAATCTCCCCCCAACACTGCCACCACCCCTGGAGCCGCTACCACTGCACTAGACGGCCCCCCCACTGGTCCCAAACCCCCTATAGAGATCCCGCCTGTACCCCCACCCCCTCCCCAGCTCCCTGCCTCTGCGGCCCCCACTGGCACGGGCCCCGCTGCTTACGGCAACCCTGCACAAGGTGAGTGTAACCCTGGTGGGAGAAACTCACCCTCTCCCCTGCACCCCCTCCATCCCGCCTCCCCCTGACATGCATCCTCCTGCTTGAAAGACCCAGATGTGTTCATCGAGTGGCATCACCCTGGATATTCAGTGGTATTGTCTGACAGCTTGCTCTGACTATTGACTGCTCGGAAATGGAAGAAGTTCGGAAATGGCCGTAATAACGCCGTAATATAACTGTGTCAAATCCCAATTGTAAAATCGGGATAAACCTCGACCTTCGATCCGAACTTTCCGAAGTAAATGGGATACCAAGAAAGAAGTGGCAAGAGCACTTCTGGTATCCTTTTAACTACCGGTGCTCATGGAAGGACAACAATTCACAAAAAGGAAGATTTATGGCCAAAAGTCACAAAAAATCCACTCCAGGCACTCAAGGTTGGTTACAAGAAGTGATAAAAAGGCCTTTAATTTATAGGGTATTGTATTTTTATACGTTTTATTTATCAGAACTTGGGAACTTGGAACTTTATGGATTTAAAAAAAATATAGATCAGACAATATATCTGATTTTTAAATAACCAAATATTAAAAATGCTTTACTGGTCAGGCTCTATTAAAAATACATCAACGCGTGTCTGCTTCCTCCCTGAGGAAGACTCAAGCCGACACGCGTTGGCGTATTTTAGATGCCTTGCCCTATGAGTTAAATAAATGCTCGTTCTAACTCAATTGAACTTTGTTTGGCGCAAACGAGAATAAAGAACTATTAAAAATCAGATGGATCTGGTCAGTGCATCATATATTTGTTCCAGGTTATAACCACTTTAGGAGAGAGAGAGAGATTTCAGATACCAACCACAGCCTTCTGCTTTATCTTCAGAAATGTCCACCTCTCAAGGGCTACTCGAAGCTTTTTGAAAATACAGTCTTGAGTTTAGAAAGTGTAACGTCAAAACGATAACGAAGCTTGGAATTTTGTGTCTGTGTTTTCAAAAGGAAGGCTTTCCATTTAGCAACAGTCTTTTTTTTAAGTGCTCAAAAACAAATTCTACTTTCAAGGCCATTGTAGAGCTCTTGACTCATCAGAACCTCCAGTATGTCTGGAGTATCAACAGTGGGCCCTTCGGCCGCCTACCTCACATTGTCTGCTGCTGCTCTTCATACCCTCACAGCATCTCATCAGCCGCCCGTGTCTGTGTTGATGCTTATGATGTTTTCTAATGTAAAATGCATGAGCTGTGTGTTGAAATGCTTGAACATTGAACTCTTCATTCATGTGTATTTATTCTGGCTTTTTGTTGTTGTGTGGCTGAATATTGTACTGTAACTTGTCAATGGGCAGTGCTGCTGTTGCAGAATAGCAAGTGGATGAATGATGAATTAAGGACATTTTAAAAACGTATTTCTCATTCATTTTCCTCATAAAAACAACCTGGTTGGGCAGATAGTTTGATTGACCCCGTGGTGTTGTCTCCTCTCAGGCGCTCCTCAGTTCTACAGCATGAACCGCCCGGTGCAGCCGCTCCAAAACTCGCAGGTGGGAGGCTCGCTGCCGTACCGCCGACCCGCGTCTGTCACCGGTCAGCCCAACATGGCCCACAACCAGAGCCAGCTCAACGGGGGACCACACTTTGCCCAGAACCCAGGTACTGCTTACGTGTGCGTGCGTACGTGTGTGTGCGCGCACGCACAAGAGATGATTACTATTTTGATTTATGTCCATGAGACCTTTTAGTAAAAGTTCCAAAACCTTAAAGCTTTTAACCATTATACTTTTCTGTGTATTTTCCCCTAGCTGTCTTGTTAAATGAAGGTGGAAAAGCCCAAAAAATAATCTTATAAAAAATAAAATAAAGACAAGCTGAATATATCTCCTCCTAGAGAAACAGCTGAATGAACAGTGAACATGTGAGTAGCCTAAACAAAAAGCTAGGAGGAAGAAAACGTAGAAATTAGATCATCATCAATTGAGTAAAGCCTGATCTAAGTGTGGATATTGCTTCAACCCAGAATGCCCAACAGTTTTTAAACTTCAAATTATAGGCCGATATGAGGGTATCAGCATTTATAATGGCCGAAAAATAATAATTAAAATAAAATAAAAATGAACTACAGCCATGTCCTGAGTGTTGGTGTTTGTCCACCAGAGGACGCTCTTCAAGGTCCCTGTCTTTTGTTATTAGGTTTTTATTCAAAGGACTTCAAATTTCATATCTTAAGTTTGTATTTTTATACATTCTATTTATCACAACTTTAATATATTTTGATGTTCCTCTGTTTTGTTGTCAATTAAAACAAATTATTATCATATTATTTGAGTGAGAACTCATAAATAACTACAAATAACTAATGTTAGGGAAATCTGTTTTTAAATATATATCGGCCGATAGATCTTAATATTAAATTTCTAAATCACAAAATATTGTATCCCTCGGCCTAAAACATCTGTTATCTGCTTTAAATCTTGCTCAAGTCTTACAGTAAAAATGAGAATCGATCTTCAACCTTGGGTACATCTGTCAACAAAAGGGCTTTTTCAACATCCAACACATACTTCTTTACAACTCCATACCGTTTCTGGTCTCAAGCTCAGGTACAGGCTCTCGAACACCTTTTTCCTAAAGGCTTTCATTTGTTTCCAGTTGGTCTGCACCTGTTTGAAAAGATAGGAGACAGGAGAAAAGGTCTCCTGTGTCCTATCTTTAACATCCCAGAACCAGGTGATCTGTCTCTAACTTAACAACTACCCTTCCCCTGTTCACCCGCCCTCGCTGCTCTTGATCTTTTGTCTTCCAGTTGTCTCTCCAGCGGTCCGGTTTCACTATATGGTTTAGTCCATCAACATACAATTACACTTTGATCATTGATTCATTGTTTTAAGCAAATAACTGTTCTCTGGGTCCAGCTTGGGGTGCAAGATTTATCGACTCAATATCGTTATCGCAGTGCAATATGACTGTCAGTTGATATAAACCTTGTGTTGGAAGAAAACTTCATTTGTTATTAATCTATTTTGATGCGTTTTTCCCATAACCTTTGTAATTTTATGTTTCAAAATATCGAAATTGATATCGATATTGCAGTATTCATAATCAATATCTCAATATCACATTTTGTCAAAATCGTGCACCCCTAGGTCCAGCTTTTCAAATGGGAGAATTTTCTCCTTTTCTCTCTTTTTAGAACATTGTAAATGAAATATATTTTTAGTTGAAGTTATTTGTAGGACGCTTCTCTGCGCTCTGGGGAATTGTGACAGGCCGTTTTAATTCTTTTGTTTTCTAACCATTAATCAGTAAATCTTTTGACTTTCTTTTTTTTGTTGATAATTGGTGGGGAAATTGATGAAGCTCTGACTCATGGGAGTCACATATCTCTGTAGCCGCAGATGGGAAAGAAAAATTTATATTTTTCAAGTCTGTTCTTTGCTGAAATCATTGTTGTGAACCTTGCATTAATATGCCTGTTCTTTAATTTTCTTCTAGGGCTGCACAATATACTGTTTTTTAACCGTCATCGCGATACCAACTGCCGCATTAAACACACCGCGAAAGGCTGCGACATATCGCAGAAGACACTCAAAGATGTTCTGTGTTAGTTGAAAGAAAATATCAGCAGAAAAATTATAACTTTATAATGTAACTGCCCATTCTTCTTATAGTAGCGCCTTTTTATATTTAATTCATTGTGCAATTTGTTCCTTATTAGTTTTGAACCCAACAATCAATTTGTTTTTAGCAGAATACCGAAAGCAACAGAACTAAGAACACTTAATATCTGGTTATTTATCGCATCTAATGTTGTTATCGCAATATTCAATTCCGTTGTGTTGTCATATATCGTGCAGCCCTACTCTCTTCTGTGCTTTCCTTGAATGTTGTAAGCTCATTTTCTCATGTCTTTGCTGTTTATGTCTGCCTTCCTCCCTCTCTCTCTGGCCTCGTCTTCCTCCGCCTCTGTGCATCGATTCTGTTTGGTGATAGCCGGCCCACTCGCGCCCCCTCCCCCCTCCATGCAGATCACCCCTCAGCTGCCTCTGATGGGCTTTGTGGCCCGAGTTCAGGAGACTAGTAAGTGTTTTTTCTTAGCCCCTCGCTCCCCCACCTGCATGACCGCCGTCTGTCCCTCCCCAACAGTTAAGGCTCCGATATACACTTTTTAACTACGCGGTCGATGGCTGCCATGCGTGTCCTGTGTTTCTTTGGATCGCAGGCTGTGCACGTCTGACAGGCTGGTCAGCAAATGTTCAACACTCCAGCCAAGGAATAGCTTCCAGTGTCGGCCAGGGACAATATGGTCCTGATCTGCCCCCTGGTGGATATACATAATCCTCAAATAGTCTTGCACAGAGCTGCCCAGGAGGGTCTGGTTGGTCCACACAGCATTCCTGGATGGGAGAAAAACATGCTCTGGTTTATTGGCATTTCTTCAAACCAATCACGATCCTTTTGGGCGTCGGACAGAGCCCGGTGCCGCTTTAAAATATCCTTGAGAAGGAAGTTGTTTTGATGGAACATGTACGGTCAGAAGTAGTTTTAGCCGTCAACAGAAAACTCAGATTGGACAGATAGTCTAGCTAGCTGTCTGGATTTACCCTGCAGAGATCTGAGGACCAGGTAACCATAGTCTTCAGATTGGACAGATAGTCTAGCTAGCTGTCTGGATTTACCCTGCAGAGATCTGAGGACCAGGTAACCATAGTCCTCAGATTGTACAGATGTACAGATAGTCTGAGGACCAGGTAACCACAGTCCTCAGATTGGACAGATTTAGCTAGCTGTCTGGAAAGATCTGAGGACCAGGTAACCACAGTCCTCAGATTGGACAGATAGTCTAGCTAGCTGTCTGGATTTACCCTGCAGAGATCTGAGGACCAGGTAACCATAGTCCTCAGAAATCAGCCAGAGGTTAGAGCGCCAACACAGAGACAGAGGACGTTGACAGGCATCTGGCCGGCCCTGGAAATAACATGCTGTTGATATAGACTAATCCTCCAGGTACACGCAAAGTACGCAGGCAAGTATGTTGATGAAGCGTTCAGGTCTCCGTCTGCTTGCATTATTAAAAAGCTTGTATACCGGAGCCTTCAGTGTCAGTCATTCGTCCCCGTAGGTGGAAGATTTTCTTTTATTGAAGTTAACAAGTGATCAACCTCCAACATCAGCTCGGTCAGGGATCTGAAATGTCCCAGAGTGAGAGCTCTGGAGACAGTATGATCAGATTATTCTATATTCTGTTTGACCTTTTTTATCTGCCAAGTAGATTTTCTTTACAGTTGTCATATTGTTTGTGAGCGTCGCAGTAACAAATTACAGTGGTTCCACGGCCACTTCAATGTGCCCATGAACACTGCCCGCATGTCTTAAGCAAGTAACACAAGATAGTTTTTAGTTTTTTTTTCAGGTACATGTTACAATAGTTGTGCATTTTGAAGCAGGGAGTTGTAATTAATTGATAAATGTAATTGCGATTGCTGTTTTGTCTCCTAAGGCTCACAGAAACAGAATAATCAATAATTATTTTGCACATTTACTCTTATTTCGTCTTGTGTTCTGAACGACGAGAAAAAACTTTCCCAGTACACGTGTATTCACTGTTGATTTCAATCAATCAATCAAACTTTATTTCTAAAGCGCATTTAAAAACAACCAGGTTGACCAAAGTGCTGTACATTGACATGAAACAATAAATAGACAAAATACAACACCAGACAAATACAGCATACAGTTCTCATGCCGGATTAAAAGCCAAGGAATAAAAATGTGTTTTTAGTCGTGATTTAAAAACCGGAAGGCCGGGGGCCAGTCTGACATGAATAGGCAATTTATTCCACAGTGGCTGCAACTGAGAAAGCCCGATCCCCTCTACTCTTGAGTCGCGATTTAGGGACAACGAGAAGAGACTGGTTTGCAGACCTTAATGACCTTGAAGGAGCATGTGGCTTCAACAGCTCAGTGATGTAGACTGGAGCTAGTCCATGAAGGGCTTTAAAAACAAACAATAAAATCTTAAAATCAATCCTAAAATGAACTGGGAGCCAGTGAAGAGAGGCAAGGACAGGGGTGATGTGATCTTGCTTACTCGTCCCAGTAAAGAGACGAGCGGCAGCATTTTGAACCAGTTGTAGTCGAGAGAGGGAGGCCTGGCTAACACCTATATACAAAGCATTACAACAATCAAGGTGTGTTGTAATAAAAACGTGTATAACCCTCTCAAAGTCGGTAAAGAATAAAAAGGCCTTAAGCT
Organism: Etheostoma perlongum; assembly: GCA_026937815.1. Lineage (NCBI taxonomy): Eukaryota > Metazoa > Chordata > Actinopteri > Perciformes > Percidae > Etheostoma > Etheostoma perlongum. Next base: position 2,250,605 of record CM049394.1, on the reverse strand, counting down.
TGGTAAGAAGCCTAAGTTGAAAGAAACTTGCTTTCACAACAGAATTGATCTGCTTCTCCATTTTAAAATCACAATCCATTTTTACACCCAGGTTTGTTACGACGGACTTAACATAAGGTTGAAAGATGCCCAGGTCTATTTGTGAGACATCAGAGGTGCCGCTGGGGATTTGTTTAACTTTTTTTCCCAAAAGCCGTGATTTCAATATTGATATTATCGAGCAGCCCGAGTTAGAACAGAGTTAACTAAACGTTGACCACTTGTTAACACTACCATAAAAAGTAATGTATAAACAACGAAGCATGTTTGTTCCAGAGCATGATCTCGTTTCTGTGATTTCTTTTTTTTTTTGTTTTTTTTTTTTTTGTGGTGTGTTATGGGATTTCTCTGGAGAATCCCTTTTAACCAAGTTGCCTACTTGTATTTCTTTTAAAAGCATGTTGAGTCACTGTGTGTACATCTTGTTCCTGTGTCACTTTTCTGTGTTTGGTAGCTGCAGGTCAGTCCTCAGTAAAGGGCTGTGGCTGTGAAGTTCCACGGTGAATAGAATCCACAATGCTGAGTATCTGAGGCTGTTTTTGAGCCAGAGTTTTGAGAAGAACTAATTTTTTTATCTCTAGTAGAAGAACTAAAACACCCAAACCTCATTCTCAGGGTATACTGGACATAAACAGGGGCATTTCTCTGGAGAATCCCCCTGCTCCTGGTAAGTTGCCTATTGTATTTCTTTTAAAAGCATGTTGAGTCACTGTGTGTAATCTTGTTCCTGTGTCCTTTTCTGTGTTTGGTAGCTGCAGGTCAGTCCTCAGTAAAGGGCTGTGGCTGTGGTTCCCAGAGCAGGTGAATAGAATCCACAATGCTGAGTATCTGAGGCTACATTTACATCACTACGTTTGGGTTTTTAAGCAGAGTTTTGAGCCAGAAGAGATCTCGTAGCACCGAGTGTTTTTATCTCTAGTAGAAGAACTAATCTCTGTTTAAAGGAACACACCCAAACCTCATATCTCATCACCATTCTGGTATACTGGACATAAACAGGAGGCAGCGTGGAGACTCCCCCTGCTCCTGGTAGTTGCCATGGTGACCTTAGTGGCTTTATTCTCAGAGAACCCGTGAGGTCTCTGTTTGCGGCTGTTGAGACTGAAACCCAACCCTGTGTGGGGGCAGAGCAGGGGGAATGAAAGGGGTAACGCCAGAGCAGGGGGAATGAGAGGGGAAACGCCAGAGCAGGGGGAATGAGAGGGGGAAACGCCAGAGCAGGGGGAATGAGAGGGGGGGAAATGCCAGAGCAGGGGGAATGAGAGGGGGAACGCCAGAGCAGGGGGGAATGAGAGGGGAAATGCCAGAGCAGGGGGAATGAGAGGGGGGAAACGCCAGAGCAGGGGGAATGAATGGGGGGAAAGGGGGGGAAAGGGGGGGAAACGCCAGAGCAGGGGGAATGAAAGGGGGGGAAACGCCAGAGCAGGGGGAATGAAAGGGGGGGAACGCCAGAGCAGGGGGAATGAGGGGGGGGGAACGCCAGAGCAGGGGGAATGAAAGGGGGGGAACGCCAGAGCAGGGGGAATGAAAGGGGGGAACGCCAGAGCAGGGGGAATGAAAGGGGGGAACACCAGAGCAGGGGGAATGAGGGGGGAAACGCCAGAGCAGGGGGGAGAAACGCCAGAGCAGGGGGGGGCAATGAGAGGGGGGGAACGCCAGAGCAGGGGGAATGACAGGGGGAAACGCCAGAGCAGGGGGAATGAGAGGGGGGAAACGCCAGAGCAGGGGGAATGAGAGGGGGGGAAACGCAGCGATGTAAATGTAGTCTGAATGCATCCATGGACTGTTTCTCTTCCTCTCGAACGCCGGTCCGCCATGTTGTGTCCCCGACTAACGCTGTCGTCTTTGTGGTCCTTTCTTTCTTTGCCTCTAATTGTTCCTTCTTCTTTTTTATCCCGCCTGCCTGAAAACTATTTCTAGTCTCAGATGTGCCGCCTCCACCTCCGCCCGCCGAGGAGCCGGTGTTTGAGGAACCCACACCTCCTCCTCCGCCGCCGGAGGACTACGAGGACGACGAGGATGAAGAAGAGTCGGCGGTGGTGGAGTACAGTGACCCGTACGCCGAGGAGGACCCGCCCTGGGCCCCACGCACCTACATGGAGAAAGGTCTGCCTCGAGTTCACTGTATAGGCACCAACCTTCCTTGGCTTCAGCCTGCTCCTTTTTTGGTTTAGCTACGGTGGCAGAGTGTGGGAAATAACGGTTTCTTTCATGTATGTTAATCAAAACAAATGATTTCTAATCATAGATAGATAGGCCTTTATTGTCATTATACACAAGTGCAGTACTTGTGCAACGAGATTAAAGCAACCCATTTACAGTGTCAATGTAAGTAGTGCTGAAGAAGGGGAAAAAAAAGAGAGAGGGGGAATGTGGTGCACGGTTCCTGAGAGCAACTATATACTGTACATACTGTAATGAAATGGTTAAACATTAGATATTGCACAGAATTCCAGTGTCTTTTTAGGTATTTTATACTGTGTGTAAACCCTTAAGATTTCACCCTGACCACCCCCCCCCCTCCCCTTACAGTGGTGGCCATCTACGACTACGCCCGCGACAAGGAGGACGAGCTCTCGTTCCAGGAGGGCGCCATCATCTACGTCATCAAGAAGAACGACGACGGCTGGTACGAGGGCGTGATGAACGGGACCACGGGCCTGTTCCCCGGCAACTACGTTGAGTCCATCATGCACTACGCCGACTGAACAACCCCCCCACCTCACCCCCTCCCTCTCTGAGCGGCGGAGAAGTGAAGGGAGGAGGGGAGGGGGAGCCGTGGGTTAGAGGTCAAAGACTTTGATCAGACAGAGCATGATCACCTCCGGGCGACGAGAGAACAGAAAGACGGAGGGGGGAGCGGAGAAGACAACGTTTTTAAAGAAGTTGCGGCGTGACGAACTGATGCCCGGGCGTTTCTCTCGACACAGGCGCCATTGTAAAACAACCACTACTCAACATATATCCTCCCCTGTCATACTTTCTTTCTTTCTTTCTTTTATTTGACTGAGGACTGGGACGGAGGTGGATTTATTGTTTTCAGAGTTTTTGACGCCACTACGTTGATTTTGCTTCATTTTTTGGTTTTGTAGCCGATTTTTTTTCCCTTATTTTAAACCATATTTATTTGGATTTTGTAGTGGGACAAATGGTTGGGGAGGGGGGGGGGACAAAAGGGCTGCAGGAGAACGCCTTCACGTGTCGATTTTTCTCACACTTTTTTAGAGAAACATACTCGTGTCTCTATATAAAGTATACCGCTACAACACTATCCTCCATGTGGGTGGAACTAACCGGTAGTTTCAGGACTTGACAAAGTATTTGTGTAGGTACCTCAGCAGAGCGTGCCAAAGCTGACGTTCACTAGGATAAAGCACATCAGAGGTCTTAAGGCGACGCACGCGCAGCTAGAAATAAAAGTGGGTTGGACAAAAAGGGCCGAGAGTGCTTTAAAACCCCGTTTTTGTTTTGTTTTTAATTTGATCTGAAATGCGTTACGCCACGCCGGTCCGAGGTTTAACGTGAAAGGGGGGCGGGTTTTGACTTTGCAGTGTGAACGCAAACCGAACCAAATGAAAACATGCAAGTGTCGCAGCTCCCCCCCGCCAAATGGCGGCGAGTCCACCGAGCTCGGCGTGCCGATGTTGAACCTCGAGAGTTTCTACGTGCTTCAGCGTTGTTTTCCTCGCGAGATTCCTCGAATGCACAAGGATTTGGTAGTCTTTGCTCCGCGGCTCCTGTCGTGAATTCTTGAAGTTTATTAGTTTGGTTGGCGAGGCTAATCATTTGCAGTGTTCATATGCATTTGAGATGAAGACATTTTAATTTGTATTTCTGGCGTTTCACCCCAGGGGTCCAGCATCGGGGTTTTTTTTTGCTCAGGCTGCATGTTTCGACTGATGATTAATGTCTTAATATTTTTTAGATATGGTGTGGTATGGTTTTTGATATTCACCCACAACAACGAGATGCATTTAGGTCATTTCTAATATGCTTGTGCCATATTGAAGTGTGTGTTGCTGTTCAGAGGTAATCACTTCATTTGCAATAAACTGGACCAGAGTGGAGCGGCTTTTCGTTGAACTACAAATCTTTATTTTTTTTTTTTTTTTAAAGTTCTTCCGAGTTGTTTTTAAATCAAAAGCACATACATTTGTAGAAAAAAACGGTGTAGAAGAAGAAGAAATAATATAAATGTGAGATGTATTACGTCCTTAATACAGGACTTATTGAATATGAAAAGATGCCAGCTGTTGTGTTGAAAATGGTTTTAACCGTCGCGACCCCCCCCCCCCCCCACCCCCCACCCCCTCGATACTTCTTAACGCCGTCGGTCTAGGCGTCGTTAGTCCTCCATAGAGTTTCCGATGCGCTTGGCGAGGGCTCAGTGCTTGTACTTATGTCAGAATCTTTATTTTCTATTAAAACAAAAAAAGGAATAATAACAAGTGGGTGTGTATGTGAGTCTTGCATGCCATTGTTATCTGTACCGGTGTCGTGGCGAGATCACCCATTCTTAAAAGAGCTCTGACCAGGCACCGCCAGCCCCACCCAAAGAGACTGGACACGGGGGGGCACACGTTCAATCTCTGAACGTGTGCACCGTGTTGCTGCGGTTTCCTGGCGAGCATCGGCCTTTGAGTTGTTTTCTCTCATTTTGGTGGTTGTGTCCAAAAGGGTCATTTGCAGGTGGGGGGGGGGTCTAACCCCACCAATAATCAAAACGTTTCTGACTGGTTTAGAATGTTTATGACGCGTTCATGACTGTCATGTCACTCTTATGTAGGTACGTGCTACCAAACTTTCTCTCTATTAACCCTCGTGTTGTCTTCCCGCCGACTTGGACATTTTTGTTTTTCTGAGTCAAAATTTAAAATGAAAAACGTTTTTTTATTTCATAACTTATGTCAATTTTTTATTAGGTTATGCTCATCTTTTTCGACCCTTTTGTGTCTTTCCGCCAATGATTTTATCACCTTACATTACATTTGTCACTTTTTTGACATTTTTGTTACTTTTTTCGACATCTTCACATTTTTGTCACTTTATTTGACATTTAACTATTTTTTTACACTTTTTTTTAAGGTTCTTTTACCAATTGTTTTTTCTCCAAATGCTATAAAATTGACAAACCAAATTCAATGAAAGTAGTGAACTGATTATTTATTAAACTTGTGAGGACTGTTGTTGGGAACCATCCACGTTACTTTTTTGTAACATTTGTTTGAAAGAAACCCAAATTTCTGATATAGAACCTTTTTGGAAAGGGGTCAAATTTGACCCGAAGACAACAGGAGGGTTAATAAAGACATCTGCACCATAAATAGTTGCAGAAAAAAGTACCAGACAACCGAAAATTAAGGGTTTTGCTCAAAAGTGGAGAATTCACAACCCCCCCCCATGTTAAACCCAAAGTTACGCCCTTGGATGTGTCACAGGTCACAGGCTCGTGGTAATAAAACTCAGAGCACTTGCACACACAACCTCCGTTTCCGTTTACAAAAACGTGTTGCTATGTTTTGTCAGGGCGGATTGCGGCCCTGACAAACCCCCCCCCCCGGTAGCCATCATTACATCAGTGGTGAAAAATCGTGTTTTTAAAGCTGCTAGTGACTCCTGTAGAACAAAGAAACCCTAACCGGCCTGAGGTGATAGAAAATGTAACGCTCTAAGAATGACACTACGGAGGAAGGAAAGGGCCCTTCTTTGTCTCACAGCTCCCTGGAGTCACAGGCGGCCCTCGGGACGTCCCGTTTAACAGTCCATCATGCCATTGTGTTGCACAGTTGAAGTTGAATTGCAGAATTCATATTTGTAAAATCATGAGAACAAAGATAATAAAATTATTGAGATTTATTGGTGTAGTAACGCTTGGTTCTTGTTCAGTATTCTGCTAAAACACAACAAACTGAAAAGAATAAAAATAATTTCAAACTTTTGATAATTGAACAAATTGAACACTGAATTGATTATAAAAGGCAGCACTATAAAAGAAATGTAAAAGTTTTTAAAGTGCATAGTCCATAGTGGCTCAGACACAAACCCAATATGCTCAAATTGAAAAGGAGCTGTTGGCAGTGGTGTCATCAAATTTAAGGCATAGTTATCACGGGCCCCAGAACAGGAATTCCCCACTCTACATGGGTAATACATCCACAGAGGTCACCCAGGCGCCGAGTCACCCAGGCACCCCGGCGCAGAGTCACCCAGGCGCAGAGTTACCATGCCATGGTCCATAGTGGCTACTGATAGGTTGTATGGCACCGTGCTGGTAGACTCATAGACTGGTAGACTTCAAGTTGACCTCCTCCATGACGCAACTTCAGCAGCTGTGGTCCCAAAGCTGAAAAGACACTTTTCTGTTCACAGTACACCTCACACCCTCATCACAGACAATGCGAGGCAATACACAACGAAGCCAACGCTTCAAAGATGTCGCCGAGCAGTGGGACTTGATCCATGTTACCAGCAGCCTGGAGTATCCACAGTCGAATGGATTGGCAGAAAGGGCGGCTCGCAGTGCCAAACAACTGGTGGAGACATCTCAGAGAGGGGGCCGACGTCTGGCTCAATCTGCTGAACCTCAGAAATCTTCCCTGTGACCAAGCAGAATGTCTGATGTCACGACAGACGCTTGGCTTTTTGAGAATTTTATGTTTTTTTAGCTCAAAATATGTTGTATGCTTATGGGTCACGTGGTAGCTGGTTAGCCTAAGGCAATGTCTAAAACTCTTTATAGATAGATACTTTATTAATCCCCAAGGAAATTTTAGATTTATATACAGATTTTAGATTTTTTTCCAGAAATTAATGGGAAATTTACTTCCGGGACCCATGGTCTCTCGGAGGAGGGGCGGGACAATATAATGTTAATATTTAATTAATTTAAAATTAATATTAATAATATACAGTATATGGGCGGGATTGTTGAGCTCTTTGACCCTTTCCACGTGACGTCACGCTCTACTCGCGCAAATTCTGAACGCCATGACTGAGGGCGGGAGAGCTGATAGCCTGTTACTCGTGCTGCAGACGGACAGCAAGCTAAACACGTACGTGTTCGTTCGTATTCTCCCATACAATCTGCAGAGTAATCCTCACCAACACAGGCATGTGTATGTATCGCCTTTCCTTTAAAATGACTGATAATACAATAAAAGTATTCTCACCAGCTAGCTGCCGTGCTAACCAGCTGCTCCTGCTAACATGTCAACCCGTTGATGAACCACAGAACTAACTATCAGCGGTTATTCACTGACCTAGCTAGCGTTAGCTACATACCCCAAAAAGAAAGCCGTTCCCTTCATCATTTAACTGAACACTTAAATTAAAGATGATATGACACGGAAACTAGCTACAAAAGGTAAAAAACAAAACAAAAACCGAGATATATGCGGGTCTGCAGAGCTCCTACCCCGGTTAGCCGAGCAGCTAGCTGCAGCTAGCTTTGGACTGCTCGCTAGCTGCTGCCTGTCGCGTGTGATAATATCCACCGGTCAGATCTTAACATGGGCTACACAGCGAATAGAATCACAGATAATCACTTTTGGTTAGTAGAAGAAAAAGGTTCAATATATTTCCATCTTTCTCCACTGCCATGAAGTCAGACAAAAGCGTTTTGTAATACGGTCTGTAAAACATTTAAACTAAAAACTAAATAAAACTTTTATACAACGTTTACTTTGAATGATAACCGGAAGTGTAACAGGTTGTATGCAATTCCTCTAACTTGATATAAATGCAGCTGTAGTTACTGTTCGTGGCCGCTAGATGGCATAAAACTCATTTTAATTCAATGTCGCATGCTTTTGTGGAATGGAACTAAGTACATTTACTCCAGTACTGTACTTCAGTCCAGATGTTGAGGTACTTGTACTTTACTTGAGTCTTTTCTTTTCATGCCACTTTCTACTTCTACTCCGTTACATCTCAGAGAGAAATATTCTACTTTTTACTCCACTACATTCATCTGACAGCTTTAGTTACTTTTTACTTTACGCATAAAGATTCCTGCACACAAAACACATGTAGTTTTTAAAATCTGATGTTTTATTATAAATCAAACTAGCAACAATATATATTTAAGCCTTTTAGACTTTTTTTTCAACTTTTAATTCTCTATTTGACACTTTCAGCGCTTTTTTTCCTTTCCAGGTTCTAAAATGACAGAATTTTTTACAGTGTAGTATTAGTACTTTTACTAGTTTCAATCGGAAAAGTAAAATATCTTTGACTGTATTATTGCCCGTGTCATATACTCTTCTGTTTGGTTGACATAAAGCTCTGAAAAAGTTCCTTAGTCATCATAGAATTTAGCAAAACAAAGATAACATTTTTAAAAGTAGCTACCACACCGCTGACTCCCAGCATCCTGTTTCACAGCCTGGATATGTAAACTGAGTCTCTTTGAGTCTTAAAGTTGCCAAATTCGGCTTTGATTGGCGCGTTGCTTTGTTTTGGCACACAACTAGGTGATTTTGCGGACCCGATCTAAATTTGTGACGTGCTGGATGTGGCCCGCTGGCCTCGGGTTTGACCCATGTGCTCTATTGTAAACATCTACTACACAGTACACACAGAGGGAGATTTCACCCTATACTGTGTGTGTGTGTGTGTTTTCACAGTAATATATGTAATTGACTCTAAAATAAAATGGGTAAAAATAACTGAAAATCTGGAGGAATTCATTGAGAAAAAAGAATATTGCTATACAAAGTGGACCAAATGAGTAAAAGATATTAATAAAACAAGTAAGTAAGAAAGACAAGGTGCTCTGCAGCCGGGTTGGCTCACACTCTTTCCCATAATGCACCTTGTTCAGCCTGTGTCTGTATCCCAGTGTAAACAGATACTACTGTGTATGACAGCGTATTGAGTGACGCTGGGACAATGAACCATCTGCCCAGCGGAGGGGTGGAGACATTTTGAAGAACCTCTGTGCTGTTTTCAGTGTGCAGTTACATTGTAAAGCAACGTGGTCATTTTCAACATTAATTCATCAGCTGATATCCGGGGGTGAATCTAATGACCATTAAAGGTTCAGCTTTGCTGTTCACTAGAGCCAGACCCATATTATCGGTATCAACATCTATAGTGGCTGATAAATGGATATTTAAAAAATAAAATAAAAATGGACTAGACACTCTTCATGTTATGATGTTTTATTTAAGCAATTAACAAACAATACACTGGGAATTAGCAAGGCGTCATATACCTGTTTTATCCCCCTTCTGTCTGAAACGCTCGGTTTTAGCGCCTGTCTCTTTAAGACCTCCTGAAAAAGCCCAGTCTGCTCTGATTGGTCAGCGGTTCGGGTCTGAGTCATTGCAGCCAGGGAATGACTGTAACGGCAATGTAGCGCCACTTTCTACACATACTGTATATATATCTCGGAGGACGTTTGTCGTTGGCCGATCCGGATTTGAGTTTGCGCTGTTCGTGGTTTCAACTTTTAGACTTTTTTTTGACACTTTTATTTGTTTTTCCCACTCTTCTGTTTTTTTACGCTTTAACCCTCCTGTTGTCTTCGGGTCTACGTTGACCCCTTTCCAACAAGTTTCTATATCAGAAATTTGGGTTTCTTTCAAACAAATTTTCCAAAAAAGTAACGTGGATCCCTAGGAAGAGACACACAGTCCGATATAGTTCTCCTTGCTGTGTGGCGGGGGGGCATAACTCATATGTTCTGTGCTCAGACAAAACCCTGACAGGCGAGAGCGTTGCACTCCTTTACAACATAAGCTATCGGGAGATGACTCTTCCTGAGCGCTGACAGCTCAGAGCGGAGAGGGAAGATGGATGGAATTTAAAGTTGAAGTGTGTGAGTGTGAGGGACAGATGTGTCTGAGAGAGTGGTTCTGTTCACTGTTGGGGGGGGGGAGGGCATGTCCTAACAAACCCTACTCCACCTCCCTTCTGCCTACTGGGCTGTGGAAAACCAAAGAGCAGCTGCAGATTCTTATCAAGACAACTCATGATTGCTTGATTGTTGCTAGGGTACTTTATAATCAAACATCAGATTTTATAAACTACATGTGTTTTGTGTGCAGAAATCTTAATTTATAAAGTAACTAGTAACTAAAGCTGTCAGATGAATGTAGTAACTAAAGTAGAATATTTCTCTCTGAGATGTAGTGGAGTAGAAAGTGGCATGAAAAGAAAAGACTCAAGTAAAGTACAAGTACCTCAACATGTGGACTTAAGTCGAGTACTGGAGTACATGTACTTAGTTCCATTCCACCGCTGGCAGTGATGGAGCGTCTGTCATCATAACAAGCCTTTCTCTCTCTTTCAGGAATGCCGTTTTTATTCGGGGCAGCAGACAGGTGGCGCGCTGCAGGCCGACGTGTCTGAACAGAGAGCCAAACACTCGGAACGCCTCCATCAGCCGAGTGGGTGCCGCCGAGGGCCCACTGTGGTAAAGGCATCACTTTTACCTCGGTGTTGGAGAACCTCACCACGAGCTTTATTTAGCTGTTTGCAGGCGTGGATTTAGGGCAGGGACCAAGGTTTATTACATTAAGGACCCGTAGGGGTCCTATCTCACACCTGGTGTGGCACAAAGTGTCTTTACTATTTTAAGACCGTCCACCTGAACACACCGACCAGCTCCCACAGCGCATGCTGGCGTTGCTGGTCTTACAGGAAGGTGTGTTCAGGTGCATTCTGCGTGTGCTGGTCTTACAGGAAGGTGTGTTCAGGTGCATTCTGCGTGTGCTGGTCTTACAGGGAGGTGTGTTCAGGTGCATTCTGGGCAAATTTTCTGGGTCACTTTGACCAAAGTGCAGTTTGGTCACTTATACAACGAGAGATGAAACACTTGTGTAATCCAATCAAATACTGTCTTACAGGGAGGTGTGTTCAGGTGCATTCTGGGCGTGCTGGTCTTACAGTGAGGTGTGTTCAGGTGCATTCTGGGGTCGTGCTGGTCTTACAGGGAGGTGTGTTCAGGTGCATTCTGGGCGTGCTGGTCTTACAGGGAGGTGTGTTCAGGTGCATTCTGGGCGTGCTGGTCTTACAGTGAGGTGTGTTCAGGTGCATTCTGGGTGTGATTGGTCTTACAGGTGGTGCATTCTGGGTGTGTGTTCTGGGCCAGGTGCATTCTGGGCGTGCTTTGGTCTTACAGTGAGGTGTGTTCAGGTGCATTCTGGGCGTGCTGGTCTTACAGGCTGGGAGGTGTGTTTAACAGGTGCATTCTGGGCGTTTTTATCTTTTTATTATTTTTTAGGTGTGTTCAGGATTTAAAGCATTCTGGGCAGAACACATGTTGGTCTTATAGGGTTTAGGTGTGTTCAGGTGCATTCTCAGGGCGTGCTGGTCTTCACAGTGAGGTGTGTTCAGGTGCATTCTGGGCGTGCTGGTCTTACAGGGAGGTGTGTTCAGGTGCATTCTGGGCGTGCTGGAGTCTTACAGGGAGGTGTGTTCAGGTGCATTCTGGGCGTGCTGGTCTTACAGTGAGGTGTGTTCAGGTGCATTCTGGGTGTGTTCTGGTGCATTCTGGGCGTGCTGGTCTTACAGTGAGGTGTGTTCTGGTGCATTCTGGGCGTGCTGGTCTTACAGGGAGGTGTGTTCAGGTGCATTCTGGGCGTGCTGGTCTTACAGGAGGTGTGTTCAGGTGCATTCTGGGCGTGCTGGTCTTACAGGGAGGTGTGTTCAGGTGCATTCTGGGCGTGCTGGTCTTACAGGGAGGTGTGTTCAGGTGCATTCTGGGCGTGCTGGTCTTACAGGGAGGTGTGTTCAGGTGCATTCTGGGCGTGCTGGTCTTACAGGGAGGTGTGTTCAGGTGCATTCTGGGCGCCATTGACCAACAAAAACCTCTAAACGCAGCATTTCATTGTTATATTAACAGCACTCTTTCCTTCCCTACCTCCTTCCCTCTCTTTCAGTCTCTTTCCCTCCTTCCCTCCCTCTCTCTACTTTCCTCTCTTTCTTTCCCTACCTTCTTCTCTCTCATTCCCCTCTCTCCTTTCCTCTTTCCTTCCCTACCTCCTTCTCTCTCATCCCCTCTCCTCTCCTTCCCTCTTTTTCCTTCCTCTTTCCTTCCCTACCTCCTTCTCTCTCATCCCCTCTCTCCTTCCCTCTTTTTCCTTCCCTCTCTTTCTGTCTTTTTCCTTCCTCTCTTTCCTTCCCTACCTCCTTCTCTCTCATCCCCTCTCTCCTTCCCTCTTTTTCCTTCCCTCTCTTTCTGTCTTTTTCCTTCCTCTCTTTCCTTCCCTACCTCCTTCTCTCTCATCCCCTCTCTCCTTCCCTCTTTTTCCTTCCCTCTCTTTCCTTCCCTAGGAAGGGGGACAGACATCCGAAAAGAGGGACATCTGGCGGAATTTCCGGCGGCAATGGAGCAATCCCAGAAAAGAAACGTTGATATAGACTAGGCCACATGTGTCAAAGTCGAGGCCCACAGGCTCAATCCGGCCCCTCACAAATTTTGATCCGGCTCTACATAATAATTTAGGTTCACAATAAATGTTGGCCTGCCTAGTTGGGCACCAAACCCAAACTGTAATTACTCGACAATCGGAGCAGAATTTGGCAGACTTTCCGATCTTTTTGCTGTGAGTCGGTTGTGTGGTAGCCTGCTGTTAAAAGTGTAATCTTTACTTTGCTTGATTTGCTAAATTCTATCATGCCTAGGGAACTTTGTCGCTGAGTTTTGCAGGGCTTTATGTCAACAAAATGGGACACAAGTCGCAAACAGTGACACATTTAAAAAAAAAAAGCCACAAAATGGTCAAAAAACAACAGAAATGTAAGAAATGTTGAGAAAAGCAACATGCAGTAATACAAAAAAAGATATTTAATTTAAGATTTTTTTTTACCTTTTCAATGAAATAAAAGCATGTCTAACATGTGATGTTCCAGTTTGGCCCTTAGTGAAGGGAAGTTTGACTCCCCTGGACTAGACAATGCCAGACTACTATCTACTTCTTCTTTTGACTCATAAGTATTTATTACTGATTTTGTTTATTACCACTGATGAGAAAACAACTTTTCGTTCTTTCTGAGTGCTTAGTGAAAATGACAAAGTGAGTTGACTTGATTTCTGCAGAAAAACGTTTACCAGTAGAGCTTTTACTTTGAAAACCCCGTGCAGGAAGTTCGCTCCTGCTTGCCGCCTATGGTCCGAACTCCTTCTTTGCAGACGGCCTCCAGTCCACAGGTAGACGAAGAGGTCGGTGAAACGTTCCCTCTCAGAGGTTTATCCCCCCTCCCCACCCCCAACAAGCTGCTGAGTGTCCGCTGGAGATGAACACAGCCTCGGGAGTGTTTTAACTGATTTTCTCCTTGTTAGAAAATCCTAAATAACGAAGAGCGGAAGGATGCGTGGAGGCGACAGGTGGCCGACATGGAGCTGGCCGACGTGCGTCCTCCTGCTGCTGCTGGTCGGCACGCAGACCCGGGCTCAGCGCACAGGTAGGCGGATGCCGCCGGTTCTACTTTGAACTGTTTTTGCATGTTTATGCTACTGCTAGCTGAATTAATACGGCGGAGTTTTAAAGAAAATGTGGCTGCAAAAAAAAAGTTTCTGGGTTAAAACAGTGCGTAAAAAAATCAGAAAATACTGCTTTAAAATGATGAAAAACACCAGCAGGTTTGGTATCTGGTTAAGTAGTCTACTTTCTGGGGGTCGACCGCTACATGTTCTTCAAGGCCGATATCCATACCAATTATTAGTAATATTTGGAATGATATGCATTTACAGAAAAAATGAAAATCTTTGAGTCAAAATTAAGATTTTGGATTGTTACTAACGCAGCACAAAGGTTTGTTTAAATGCAAATGCAATTATGTAATAAATTCAAACTTTAAAATAGGGATGCGCGATTCAGAAAATGTCACGATTCGATATTGATTTTTTTTTTTAGCAAAACGATTGTCAATGAAAAAAACGATTCACAGTACAGTAAAGTAACTATAGTTACTTTTCCCATATGAGGCCATTTAATTACAGTATGACAAAAAACAACAAAATGAATGGGTTTTTGGTATTCTATGAATCGTTTTTGAATCGGTAGAGCTTGAATCGTGATACGTATGTAACTCGATTTTACAAAAAACAATATGCAGTTAAAAAAAACAATACATAAAATAACTTCCTGAAGTTTTAACACTAACAGTTTGTTTGCAGGTGTGGCAGACGGCTTACAGAGCTGTAGAGACAAAGTAGCACACTTTTTTTTATAATTAACTTTATCTGTTATTGCTAAAGTACAACATGCATACAAACAATAAACAAATAGTCAAAAAAACCCGATCAAGATGATCTATCTGTTCCTAGCTGTGGATGAGCATCTGTGCTTCGGATTTTTTGCTGTTTGTCATTTTATGACTCACTGAGCATCTACGGGGTTTATGACCAGTACTGATAATCTGCAAAGTGCCAAATATCGGCCGATAATCAGCCAGGCCGATAATTGGTCCATCCCTGCTACTTTAGTGTTGTTAATTGGCTCCACAGTGCTTCTTATCTCAGAAACCCCGTACCTTTTACCTTTTATTATCAGCTGCTGAGTTTGTCTGAATCCTGAGCAGGCTGTGTGTGCTGACACATGATCTCAAAGCTTGGTTTTTTTAGGCTGGAATGAAGTTGTGGTTGACGTGTGAATGTCTGGACTTGTCTATATGGAATTATGAATACTCATAACATCCCCTCTGCTGTATTCTGAAGCCTTTGTCTGCTTTGCAAAAGTGAAGCATGTAACCTCGGCGTCTCGTTTCAGTGTGAGTTTATATTATTTTGGTAGTTTTGCATCTCTCTCTGTTGGTTTTTACACCTTGAGGTCGTATTGTATCTCTTTGTAATAGTCATTGAATTGACATAATTCAAGAAAAAAAATCAAAGTCCAGATTTTATTTTGGTCAATATTTAAAATCATGATTATTTAACGTGACTACTTGTTGACTTTTTGGAAAGATTTGGCATTTCTTGAACTTAAAAAGTAACAGATCAACAAATCAAAAGTGAAGTTTCCCGGTGTTTTTGAACTCCCCATCACAGAATGAGACAAAATATGAGTGTGTGAACGAAACGTGCAAAATAGTTTTTCACTGGGAGCCGAAATCCAAATTGTGATCAAAATTTGATTAATTGCCCAGCACTAAGTTCAACAGAGACTCTGTCCCGGGAAGCCCCTGACCCCTCGAGCCCCTGTTCCTGATTGGCCCGTTAAGTACTCAAGGATTTTGAACTTGTGTGTGTGTGTGTGTGCGCGCGCGATGGTGTTTTATGCCTTCTTTAGGATTCATATTTTGTTTAGAGTTGAGAATTTTGTGTGTGTGTTTAGGGTGGTGATTTGCGCTTTGTTCAGATTTTCCCTTCTTCAGGGCTCATCAGTTCCTGCCCCAGAGAAACAGACACTCAATCTGCAGCGCCAAGTTTTAACACACACACACACACTGCTCTGACATTCAGGCATGCCCACACATTCGTGTAGAGACTTATTTGCAGAAACCCTCTGACACACTTCACACAAGAATTCATGGAAAATCTGCTCACACTTAAAGAAATCCATTTGGACGCTGCATGTGTTTGTTTCCGTTGTTGTTTTGAAAAATGGAGGAATAACTTGTCTCACGTTTACACGTGGCGGCTAAACGGACATTTCAACTAGAGTTGGGCAATATATTTATATCGAGATATGGGACTAGATATCGTCTTAGTTTTTAGATCATAATATCGTAATGGCATAAGTGTTGTCTTTTCATGGTTTTAAAGGCTGCATTACAATAAAGTGATGTCATTTCCTGATCTTACCAGACTGTTGTATGTTTTCTATTATTGGCCTTTACCCACTTAGTTACTATATCCACATTACTGATGATTATTTATCAAAAATCCCATTGTGTGAATGTTTTGTGAAAGCACCAATAGTAAACACTACAATATCGTTGCGGTATAGATATCAAGGTATTTGGTCAGATAAAGAGCTCACATCAGGTGTTTAAACCACCTGTATCAAAACTGTTCACAGGTCTCAATTTGGCGCTGGCTAAAACATCTTTGTTGGGGGGGGATCATGACAATCACATACCGGGACCTTTTTGAGTCGTCCGATCGTGATTCACAGTTTTGGGAAAATTTAATATTTTATATTTGACCCCTAACATTCAAGTTCTGATTACACGAAAGTCATCCGAGTCGTCTCGAGTCATTAACTTACACCTTTTTTTTTTTTTTGTCAAATCGCACGTCATTCAGAAAGGTGACTCGAGTCTACTTCAAGTCTTTTCACATCTTGTGAGCAGATTTGAAAGGTTTTCTGGGAAATGTAGGAAACTAATAAAGAAAGTACAAAAGGATGAATCAGGCCTGTGGGTGAAGTGGCTCCTCCAAAAAAGGGATTTAAAAGACTCCTGTCAAACACTGAGCGTTGTTAATCAAGAATTTCCTGACTAAGAGTGTCAGAGGAGCAGAGGGCGGCGAGTTCCCTCCACGCAAATCCTCAGGAATCCCAGGCCTTAGTTTTCTTTCTCTACATTGAACAGATATACCGCCTCTCAGATTTACTGTGTTTACATAACATGTAAGTACTCAACCAAAGTATGCTGTAACACAGGCAGCAGATGTTTCTCCTGGGAGGTCCTTGATATGTGATGTTATATTTTATCAAAGCCGGCTACAAACGCTCATAAAAACCCTTGTGTGATGTGTCGTACAAATTGAGTAGCTGTTCACATCACTGCATGGCTTGTATTCGGGATGCAAAGGGAACAGAATACAGGGGGTAGTTACATCAGAAGGAAAATGTCAGACTGTTTATCTCATGATTTTACAATAGATCTATCGGCATTAATAATGGCCAATTAGAAAAAAAGAGTGTATGCAGCAACAAACCTCCCACCCTGATGAAGACTCCATACTGCACAATTTATGACCCCACTAAAAGGCTGGACATGGCCTCTGGAGCTTTTCCTGTCTTAAGGGTTTATACTCGGGAGGGGGGGAAAATCAAATGCTTTTTCTACGCTTTTCTTAATATAAATGGACGTGGAGACCTTTGACTCAATATGGAAAGTCATTTTAACCCTCCTGTTGTCCTCGGGTCAAATTTGACCCGTTATATTAAAAGTCAGAAATATGGAGTTCTTACAACCCAATTGCCAAAAAATGACTTGGATGCTTGCTTTTACATTGTATTTATATTTGACATCTTGTACATAAACTATAGAGTATAAAGTATAGAGTTTGTTTCTTTAAAGAGTTCTCACAGAAGGACATGTGTGGATTTTAAAGGAGCACTGCCCTTGTTTTGCACATGTTTTGATAAAGAGTAAGATCCTTTTTTTTTTTTTTTTTTTAATAAAAACATCCGTGAAATTGCGTTTGCTAAAGCCACCAGACTCCATGTAAATAAACAGTAAGTTTAACATCGTAAAATACACTTCATTCAAAGTGGACAGAAACAACATATATCTATAAAAAGCCGTTTTTGGTTTGTCTTTCCACTTTTCCAACCATCACAACTCTAGTTTTGGTTGAAATAAACACATAGTTTACTGATTTATATGTGAAAATATGTTGTCTCTATACACGTTAAAAGTATTGCTTTTTTAAATGGAGTCTGGTGGGTTTAGAGCTGGCGACTTCAGAAACAGAACAGAAAGCTCTTAAAGAGATTTAAAGGTCTATCTCAGAAGGGATCCTTTATATAATGTTGTCTGACACTTAGAATATTAACGAGATGAGCACTTTTAGTGGATGTAAACTCAAGCTGGACTAAGCCCTATTAACTTACATTGTAGCTTGTTTCCCCGCTGGACTGGAAATGCATGTCTGGCTCAGCTGCATTAGATCTGATGTAACATTTCAGTGACATACAAACTACTATACCTCACTATATTTACCTTTTACTACACTTTCGAAGAAGCAAGCATTTGAAAAAAAAAAAAAAAAAAAAAAAAAAAAAAGAGTTTTGCTTAAGTTCTCTTCTTGGGATGAATACTAGCTCATCTGATTTATTTCTTGTTACTTGATTTAGATGTGACTTTTCTTATCTGGACGTACCCTATATCTCTCTCTCACACACACCCTCTAACTAAATCAATACTCCTAAATTAAGTCAAGAAGGATTCAATGTTCAATTTTGGTTGAAACTGTTTTGTTGATCCAATTTGATGTCTGTGTTGGGTGACAGGCGTAGATTTCAGACGGGGGGGGGGGGATATGTTTTTATGTGTCGTACGTCTCAAATTCAGCTTTCAGACTGATCAGATCTGTAGACAGTAACAAACGGTACATCAAAGCCCCTTTTTACAACCGTATGCAACTAATGTAACCTTCCCTATAGAGGGCTTTAAAGAGGCCCCTTAAAGGCAGCTGGGGCTGTTTTCTACCTGCTGCCAGCTACTTCAAGGTGACAGCAGAAGTGTATGTAGGATCTCATGGTGAAACGGGGGGGTGTTTTGCTTTCCATATTTCTATGAAATCTGCCATCTAAACCGGTCAGAAGCCTCTTTGTGTTACAGGGGAATGCTTTGTTTTAACAGCTGCAGAGCTGGTGATAATGGGGATAGTGGGGATAGCGGTGATAGTGGGGATAGTGGGGATAGCGGTGATAGCGGTGATAGCGGGATAGCGGGATAGCGGTGATAGTGGGGATAGCGGTGATAGCGGGGATAGCGGTGATAACGGGGATAGGATAGCGGGGATAGTGGGGATAGTGGGGATAGCTGGGATAACAGGATGCGGGATAGCGGTGATAGGGGGATAGCGGGGATATAGGGGGGATATAGCGGTGATAGCGGTGATAACGATAGGGTGATAGGGGGATAGCGGGGATAGCGGTGGTCTGCTTAGCGGTGATAACACCTGGGGATAACGGTGATAACGGGGATAGCGGGGATAGCGGTGATAAGTTCTAATGGCTGTGATCTGCTTCTACCACCTGCTCCGCTCTTTAAGTTCTAATTACCTATAGTTACCCGCATGTGGCGGGGAAACATTAGGGTTCATTTTGATTTAATTTCTAAACGTAGGAACTAGGGCTCTACAAGCTATCATTGTTTTTATCGCCATCACGATATCAGCTGGCACAATAAATACATCGGGAAAAACACTTGGAGCTGGGCAATATATAAACATATAAAATCTGTATTGTGATATGAGACTAGATATCGTCTTAGATTTTGGATATCGTAATATCTATGGCATAAGCTTTCTTTCCCTAGTTTTACAGGAAAGTGATGTCATTTTCTGAACTGACCACACTCTTCTATCTGTTTTATTACAGTATTTGCCCACTCAGTCATTGTATCCACATTGCTGATGATTTTATTTTGATAAATGATTATTTGATAAATATTCTGTGAAAGCACGATACATTTACAAGAGCGCGGGCAAAATCCATATTGAGGTATTTGGTCAAAAACATTGTGATATTTGATTATATCGCCCAGCCTTAGACTCAGATGTTTTGTTGGTTGGTTGAAAGAAAATATCAGTAGAAAATTGCGCAAAAAAAAAAAGAAACTCATTCTTTTTGTAGTGCTGCCTTTTATATCCAATCCAATGTTACATTTGTTCAATGAAAGAACGTTGGGAATGATTTCCTTTCATTTGTTTTAAATTCAGCAAGCAGTTTGTTGTATTTTGAGAACACCTTAATATCTGCGATATTCAACATCCATCCATCTTCGTCCGCTTGTACTGTCTGGTCTCGGGGGCAGCAGCTCCAGCAGGGGACCCCACACTTCCCTTTCCCGAGCCACACTACGACTGGGGGGTCCTGAGGCGTTCCCAGGCCAGGTTGGATATATACAACCTAGTCCTGGGTCTTCCCCGAGGCCTCCTCCCAGCTGGACGTCCTGGGACTTCCCCGAGGCCTCCTCCCAGCTGGACGTCCTGGGACTTCCCCGAGGCCTCCTCCCAGCTGGACGTCCCATCCTTACCCAATGCCCGAACCACCTTAACTGGCTCCTTTCGACGATTGGAACAGCGGCTCTACTTTCCCCCCACGGAGGACTGAGCTTCTCACCCTATCTCTAGGGAGACAGCCCCCCCCTCCTGGGGAAACCCATTTTGGCGGCTTGTACCCTGGATCTTGTTCTTTCGGTCATAAAGGTTGGGTCATGACCAATATTCAACAATGTTATCGCATATTTTCCTCATATTGTGCAGCTCTGCTAGGAACTGGAATCTGGCTGGTGGTTGGAGCTTTGGATTGGTGCCTCCTGTAACACAAAGAACGCAAGTTTAATTGCCACAACAATGCAGCCGAGGTGCCCTTAAGCAAGATATTCCATTTAAGCCCATGTAGACAATGACCTCAGCTAAAATTCTTGAAACATACTGCAAGGACTGACTGACGCCACAGGTCTGTGCAGGCTAAAGGAACCAAGTGTTGGCAAGGAGATTAACTTCATCCTGGAGCTAAAAAGAGTATGCTTCTCACACTTGAATCTACAAGTCATGATACCAGTAATTGTACCCAACCCTCTGAAACAGAAGTTGTTTGTTGAGAAGAATCAGTAGCTCACGAATTTCTGTCATTAAAGTTTACTGGCTGACGCGGCTCTACAGTGGAACTTTTCTGATTTGAGCCTGAACTGGCCCAGAGTCGATTCATCCATTGTCTTCTCTTCCTATGGAGGCAGCAACATGTTTGCATGGCACATCTAATCAGTCTTTTTTTATTAAATCAATTCCACCAAGGAGGGCCAAAACAGACTCTTGTGCACAAATCAGGCAACACCGCTGGAATGTAAATAAGTACATTTACTCCAGTACCTCACCATTTGGACTTAATTACCAGTAATTAAGTCAACCCTGTTAAACAGTGATGTTGTTTGTTGAGTCTGTCCACCAGAGGAGCTCTACAACGTCCTGTTAGTGAAAGGCGTTACTGTCTGTCCACCAGAGGACGCTCTACAACGTGGAACCTGATTAGTGATGCCTGAACTGTCCCCAGAGGACGATTCATCCCTGTTAGTGATGCATAGTCTGTCCTCCAGATGGAGGCAGCAACATGTTTGCATGGCACATCCCTGTTAGTGATGGCGTTTTATAAATCTTTCCACCAAGGATGCTCTAAACAGACTCTTAGTGATGGCACAAAGTCTGGCCACCAGAGGAATGTAACTAAATGTCCCATTTACTGGCCTTGCAGTACTGTCACCATTTGGACTTAATTTCAGTGATGTACTTAAGTCAACCATGTTATGAGTGATGTCGTTGCATAGTCTGTCCACCAGAGGACGCTCTACAACGTCCTGTTAGTGATGGCGTTACATAGTCTGTCCACCAGAGGACACTCTACAACGTCCCTGTTAGTGATGCATAGTCTGTCCACCAGAGGACGCTCTACAACATCCCTGTTAGTGATGGCGTTGGATATTCTGTCCACCAGAGGATGCTCTACAACGTCCTCGTTAGTGATGGCGTTGCATAGTCTGTCCACCAGAGGATGCTCTACAATGTCCCTGTTAGTGATGGCCTTGCATAGTCTGTCCACCAGAGGACGCTCTACAACGTCCCTGTTAGTGATGGCGTTGCATAGTCTGTCCACCAGCGGACGCTCTACAATGTCCCTGTTAGTGTTGGCGTTACATAGTCTGTCCACCAGAGGACGCTCTACAACGTCCCTGTTAGTGTTGGCGTTACATAGTCTGTCCACCAGAGGACGCTCTACAACGTCCCTGTTAGTGATGGCATTGCATAGTCTGTCCACCAGAGGGCGCTCTACAACGTCCTGTTAGTGATGCAGAGTTTGTCCACCAGAGGACGCTCTACAACGTCCCTGTTGGCAACACTGATTGTTTTTCTTAAGTTTCATATCTTAAGTTTGTATTTTTATACATTTTATTTATCAGATTATTTAACTATCATATTTTAGTGAGAACTCATGAACAACTACTAATAACTTTTATGTTTTTCTGGATTTAAAAAAAATATATACATTGGAATATTGGATTTTTAAATAACCAAATATTTGTTTCAGTATCTGCCTTAAAAATCCTTTATCGGTCAGGCTCTACATTTTACTCCACTACATTCATCTGACAGTTTTAGTTACTAGTTACTTTACACATTAAGATTTCTGCACACTATAATATCTGATGTTTTATTATAAAGTAACCTAGCAACAATATAACGGCCTACAGGTCCAGCTGAGATGAGACCATTAAACACAGCTGGTTGGATCCTTTACTCTTTCTACAATGGGAGGATCTTTCTGCATGGAGTACTTTTATTTCATAAAGTACATTTTCCTCATGACACTTACATAATTGACATTTTCAATGCAGGAATTTTACCTGTAACAGGATTTTTTACAGTGGGTATTAGTATTATTACTGAAGTAAAGGATCTCAATACTTCTTCCACCAGTGGAATGAGGACTAAGTGTCAAAATGACGTTGAGGAATGTGGGAGGTCAAACTCTAGTTTGAAGCAGCTTTAATTTCTGTGTTTTGGGCGTTTTGCGGCTTGTCATTTTATAACTCACTGTGAGCATCGGCGGGGTTTATGAACAGTATTTACCCTCGAGTACCTGGGCTGCAGGAATTTGACACTCACCTGCAGCACTGAGACCTCAACTTACGAGGGCCTTTAATGTCACGTCTATTCAGGCATGTGGTGCAGAAATGTACCTTTGACAGTTGAGATCAACTGAAAAATATGAATTTCTGTCAACACTGAACTGACATGGGCCAAACATTAGGAATGTAAATCTGTAATTTGACTTTTTACTCAAGTATATTTTGTCTGAAGTATTGAACTTCTACTTACTGTGGAAAAAAGGACATGAAAAAGGTTGCTTTGGCAAAGTATATAGTCAAATCAAAAGCTGGAGAAATCGTTTTTGTGCTTTTTTCAAAAAAATTTCCGCTTTTTCTAATTGAATAATATGTGATTTAAAAAAACAACCTTTGTTCTGATATTTTTGTTGCTTTTTTTCACCGAGTTTTAACCCGCCAGCTGTCAAAATCTGGAAGTGTTGTTGTGTCATTTTATCTGTTCTTGTTTTATGCTTACGTGTTGTCTTATTGTGGCTTATCTGATGTTTTCTCTGGAAGCGTCTCACACCCTCTTGTCTAAAAAAAAAAAAAATCAGTGAAGAACAAAAATACCCTGCTTTTGTCTGTGCCAAAAACCAACTTCGACACACCGCCGCAGGGTGTAAGGATCGGGGGTGGGGGAGGGTAGGGTGTCATGGGTGTTGATTTCTGGTGAGCATCTGCTTGGATGCCCCACGGGGGTATTTTTTTTTTTTTTTTGCTTCGGAAAATTTGAGTTATTTAATAACTGGAAAGCACAGCGGGCCTGATAGGTTTCAAGGTGTGTAAAACGGAGAGATTGAAAGCCAAATGACCCAAATGGTAGTACAGACTTGGTGCACGGCATTTCACCTTTTATTTTCTAGATAAGAAATACCATTTTTAGTAGTTTAGAGTTTCCAAAGTACCTTTTCAAAAGCAATTACTAGTAGGTACCTTTGCAAGGTACCTACTAGGAAGTGCTTGCAAGGAAGTGCTTCTGGTAAAAAAAGAAGAAAATCAAAGATTTATTGGTAGAAAAATGAAATTATTACTTCTAAGAGCAGAATGACCTAAACTGGAATTCTTGAAATCAGTGATACCAAAATAAAACCGTTACTGTTCCATATGAACATATGTGTGTACATATATATTTTTTAATAATCCTGTGAAAAATATGTTCTATTGGCATGCTTTTTCCGTCATGTTTCATTGCAGCCAATGATCAGTACAGTAACCCATAGCAGACCTGACCCCTGCAGCCTCTGTGCTGCTTCCACCTGCTGGTTCATGGAAGTACTGCGAGTACATGAAGGGATTCACTACATGGCCAAAAGTATGTGGACATGCCAACATTAACACCACCCATACGTGACAAAGCCCTTCCGTTCATCCTGAAGGTGTTGGACTGGCTGGTGCAGGCCAGTCGTAGTCTTCCACACCAGACCGGGAAAGGTAAAGGTACTTTATTGTACTTGATTCTCAACATTTAACCTGTCCCTCAAGGGAGGGGGGGCAGCCATGTACAGCAACCAGTGTTAATATAGTTTTTATTTTTATTTTGTTTTAACTGTTTATTTTCAAATTCTGTTTAGTTTTAATTAGTTTTTAAAGCGGGTTTGCTAGTTTAGTTTTTATTTTTTGAAAAGGGGGGTAGCTTCTGTTTCGGGAGAGGGGGCTTTGCGCCCTAAAAAAAAAAAAAAAAAAAAGGTTCTTATACGTCCCTGAAACAAACTGAGCACTCAGGAGAATAGTAAAGGTTGTATATTATATATGTTGCATGTTACATTTTGAAGCAAAATCCCTTTTATTGTTTTCCTTTTGCTTCTGCTTCTCCTCCTCCAGGAAAACATGACCGCGTTGCGTTGAGGTATACGTGAGTGAAATGTCAGGTGCATCGTATTTTAAAGTTCAGGGAATTTGAACACCACGACAAAATGGCGAATTATTAAACAATATTTCCATGATAGGGAACGGTTTCCAACACAGCTTATGCCATTTTGAAACAGGAAATGGTCTCTGAATATTTATCAGAGCACACTTTCAAGGTGGGCAGTACCAAGGTCTGAAGACAACTGTTCCCCCCTCCCCCACAGGAAACAGACTGTGTAAAATAGGTGCTCTCCCTTTTCTTCATTGAGGCCTCTATGTTTACAGGCTTGTGGTGATGAACAATGTGCTATAGGTGCCAAAAAAATGGGTTTGGTACTGCCAATTAGTTTTGTTTTGTCATGGTTCATGTGTGCAAGAAACATTATACTTCTTGGCAGAGAATCGTGATTTATATTTGGCCCCGAATCGTGCAGGCCTAGCTTGTGCTGTTGTAAGATGCACATTTCCCCTTCAGGAATATATATATATATATACACACTGTATAAACAATACAACAATACAAATATATAAACACTAGCAACAGCGTACCAGAACACATGAACCCACAGTCTAATCATTGAGTTCCTGTGCATGTGTGCTTCCCCCACCAGTGTGTTAGGGTTAAATGTAAGAGAACATACATCTAAGCGTGTGAATTGTGGGGTGTCCCTGAGGGGAAACAAGATACAGCCATTAAACGGAGACAAAGAAGCTGCCGTCATCCTGGATCTTTTTCTTTATGAGCTGAGGCTTGTAGATGAGAAGAAGAGTGCTGGAGGCTTTCATTTCTCAACAAAGAGATTAAATGAGGCGAAGAAAGTGGATGACAAATGGCTGTAGAAGTTTAACTTTTAAGTTGGTGGTCCGTGTGATTACCGTTCTTGTAAAGATGGAAAGGCCACTAATCAGCTGGGATTAGAGCCTGGGGACGGGTAAGAGCTCTAAGTACCTCCTCCTCACGGTCTCGGACACACTTAATCCCAAATATGGAAATTTTTTTAATCAATTAAAACACGACAGGCTTACCAACTGAATTCAGAGAGAGAATTTTTTTTTGCAGGTCTAAGAAAGTTAGACACACACACACACACACACACACATACACGTATACATATACACTAGAACTCGAACAATTAAAGGATTTTTAAGGCCGATACTGATACAAATATTTGGTTATTTAAAAATAATATATTGGCCGATTATATATTTTAAAAAGTAAAATCCAGAAACGCAAAATAAAACAGATTTCCCTGACATTAATTATATGTAGTTATTTATGAGTTCTTACTAAAATAATATAACAGGAACATCAACATATATTAAATTTCTGATGAATAAAATGTACAAAAATACAAACTTAAGATATGAAACTTAAAGTCCTTTGAACAAAAACACAATAACAAAAAAAAATCAGTGTTGCCAACAGGGACGTTGTAGAGCGTCCTCTGGTGGACAGACTATGCAACGCCATCGCTAACAGGGACGTTGTAGAGCGTCCTCTGGTGGACAGACTATGCAACGCCATCACTAACAGGGACGTTGTAGAGCGTCCTCTGGTGGACAGACTATGCAGCACCATCACTAACAGGGACGTTGTAGAGCGTCCTCTGGTGGACAGACTATGCAACGCCATCACTAACAGGGACGTTGTAGAGCGTCCTCTGGTGGACAGACTATGCAACGCCACCACTAACTGGGGACGTTGTAGAGCGTCCTCTGGTGGACAGACTATGCAACACCATCACTAACAGGGACGTTGTAGAGCGTCCTCTGGTGGACAGACTATGCAACGCCAACACTAATGGGGACGTTGTAGAGCGTCCTCTGGTGGACAGACTATGCAACGCCAACACTAATGGGGACGTTGTAGAGCGTCCTCTGGTGGACAGACTATGCAACGCCAACACTAATGGGGACGTTGTAGAGCGTCCTCTGGTTGACAGACTATGCAACGCCATCACTAACAGGGACGTTGTAGAGCGTCCTCTGGTGGACAGACTATGCAACGCCATCACTAATGGGGACGTTGTAGAGCGTCCTCTGGTGGACAGACTATGCAACGCCAACACTAATGGGGACGTTGTAGAGCGTCCTCTGGTGGACAGACTATGCAACGCCATCACTAACAGGGACGTTGTAGAGCGTCCTCTGGTGGACAGACTATGCAACGCCATCACTAACAGGGACGTTGTAGAGCGTCCTCTGGTGGACAGACTATGCAACGCCATCACTAACAGGGACGTTGTAGAGCGTCCTCTGGTGGACAGACTATGCAACGCCAACACTAATGGGGACGTTGTAGAGCGTCCTCTGGTAGACAGAATATCCAACGCCATCACTAACGACATCACTCATAACATGGTTGATCGTCGGGTTTTATTTTATTTTTAATAATCAGTTATTTGTCATTATAAATGGGTTAGATAGATAAATCGATAGATCGGGAAATGCCTAATGTCGGCAGATATATTTGTTGGACTCTAACTACAACAACACTAATGGGGACATTGTATACACCAAAGAAATCCAAGGCCATCACTGAGCACAAATCTGTACTACCATTTGGGGTTTTATTTTATTTTTAATCTCAGTTTTTGTCAAACCTATAAAACGGTTAGATAGATAAATTAGATAAATAACTCCCCAAAGTCCCCCAGCTCTGGAGGAATCTGGTTGGCGATTAGTTGAGGTCGGGGAGATTTAGACTCCCACAGCTGCCCTTTATACACTCCCTCTTTCTTTTTACCTGTTGTTCTGTCTCTCTCCTACGCCAATATCCTAAAATGCTTTATGACAACGTAGCACATTCTATTAATTCTGCAGAAGCATTATGTGCCCCTGTATTTCTGGTCTGGGGCTGATGCAGTAGAAGTGTTTAAAGAGGAAGTAGACATAACATTCCAGCTGGAGCGTGTGTGTGTGTGTCAGCTGTGCAGAAAACAAACCTCATTCTTGATAGTCTTGAGTTTCCAAAGTACACTTTTCCTTGGTTTTATATTTATTCTTTCTTTTCTTCCGTGTGTGTGTGTGTGTGTGTGTGTGCGCGTGTGAGACTCCAAATGAGAAGCACCAGGGGCCTTCATGAACTGACATCCACTAACTCATTGAAGCATAATGCCGTGGTGTGTTTACTTACCCTGCTCGTGGCCCTGTGCAGGGCAGAGCAGCTGACAGCTGATAGCGATGAAACGTTGGAAGCACACAGAGAGGGGCTAACATGCATGTGGAACAGGCTGCTGGGATGTTCTGTTCCTTATTGACTAGCGTGTTGAGCACGAAAATGTGATGTTTTTTTGATATTTAAAATCCAGATGCCTGTGGAGATGGATGTGTAGCCTGTTTGTTCTCCATTAAGTAATGATGATGACAAATAATGTTTTTTTAATGTAAAAAATATCTACATTCTTTAATGTCATCAACTCTCAATTTCTCATCTCATACTTCTGATTCATGAGATGCTTTTTATTCTGCTGCTGAGGAAAGAAAGGAAGAGAGCATCATGGCACAATCGGCATAGGCAAAGAAAAAGCAGACAGGAAGTCTCGCTCTCCCCCAAACACACACTCTGTAATTGCTTTTGGTAATTGCAGCAAGGCCGAGGCATATGAGCCATTCTGTTATTTGTCGTGAGTTTTCCTTGCTTTTGGGTGTACAGTTTTCATTTTCATGCTTTTTTTTGTATGAAAATACCACCTTTGTCTAGTTGGAACACAGTGAAGGCTCAGGTTGTCAAAGGTTGCCCATATTCACTTCATGTTTTTAAAGCAGAGCAAATCAGTTAAGATAATTTCTCATTTGATTTTGTGCGTTTTCTTTTCCAACATTTTCTCCCCACGCGTCCAAAGGTTCTGCAACGCACTGTGCATTTACTTGTTCCATTTGCAGATCCGTCCCTGACAACAGATCAGCCTAGCTCTGCATTACGACAAGTGTAAAGCCTCCTTCCTAAAATCAAATGAACAATCATTTGATTTAACTGTTGAGAGGCTTTGAAAGAGAGTTGTTCCAGCGACTAGTTGTAGCCCTCTCTGCCCATCTGGCTTTTTCACACACTCCCCAAGTTATCCAATCAGAGTACTCCTCTTGTCCTGTTCAGTGTCCAGCGGAATGAGGACATATGCTGACAGCGGTAGCTGCGTTGTATGAATGCCCAAATGATGAATTTGTGTCCAAACCCTTCAAATGTCATGCAGCGTGGGCGTGGGAGGTCCGAGGGCTGGAATGTGTAACAGCTGGATGTCCCAGCTGGGCAGATGAGGCCTGGTAGCTGGATGATGGGTACACACAGGCAGCGCTGGAAGAAGTATTCAGATCCTTTACTTTAGTAAAAGTACTAATACCACAATGTTAAAAAATACTCTGTTACATAAGTCCCACACTGACAATGTTACTTAGATAAAAGTGTGAAAGTACCATCAGGAAAATGTACTTGGAAGTATTAAAAGTTAAAATCTTCACATTTTAGAAACTCATATAGAGGGTTGCAACCAAAAACTATATATTGTTGGATAGTTTACGTTGTAATAAAACATCAGATTTCATAAACTACATGTGTTTTGTGTGCAGAAATCTTAATGTGTAAAGTAACTAGTAACTAAAACTGTCAGATGGATGTAGTGGAGTAGAAGTAGAAAGTGGCGTGAAAAGACAAGTAAAGTACAAGTATCTCAACATTTCCACTTTAGTACAAATACTGGAGTAAATGTACTTAGTTACATTCCACCGCTGCACACAGGCCGTGTGGAGGAGGAGGGTGTGTTGGCTTGGGGGGGGGCCCTTTGTTATCTCCCATCTGTGAGAACCTGGAAGTGGTACGTTTTCCGAGGATTTTCTCCGATGAGGCAGTGAAGGGGTTCCCCCGGGAGTGGAGTCCCGACCCCCCGTCAGCTGCTGTCTTTCATTCATCCCTCGCTGTTTGCTGCTGCTCTTCTTTCTTCCCTGCCAGGGCTGCACAATATATCATTTTTTCATCGTTGTCGCAATATCAACTGGCACAACATACACATCTCGACAGGCTGCAACATATCCGATAGACGTAGAAAATATCAGTGGAGAATTATAGTTTAAAAAGAAACTGTCATTCCTTTGTTAGTGGAGCCTTTTAAATATAAATAAAGTAAAGCACAGATACATGAAAAGTCTACTTAAAAACCTTAAAGCGCCCATATTCTGCTCATTTTCAGGTTCACAGTTGTATTTTTGACGTTGTACCAGAATAGGTTTCCATGGTTTCATTTTCAAAAAATAATTTTGTTGTACTGCACATTGCTGCAGATCCTGTTTTCGCCCTGTGTGTTTAGGTCTCTGTTTTAGCTCCAGAGTGAGACATCTCACTTGTTTTAGCTCCTTAGTGAGACATCTCACTTCTATACTATCTTTGTTGGGAGCTGCACATGCTCAGTAGCTCGGTAAGATCCCATCAGCTAAATAACTCTTTCTCCAGCTGGGAGACTTCTAGACGAGGGACACTCGTGGAATACCTGGACAACAGGGACAGGAAGTAGTTCTTTTTGAGATTAGGGTCAACTAGAACGAGCAAGCATGCTACGGTTAGCCACCTCATCTCTAGTGACGTAGGAAAGCCGTGCAGATTCTGAACAGCTCACCTGGAGACTGAAGATGGATGACATTCAGAAACCGGATCTCACTCAATTTGTTTGTGTGTGTGTGGAAGCACTAGAGACACAAATAACATAATGATAATAAATTAATAAATTTTTCATAATATTATTACATTACAACACTGTATATTGCCTATCATACCTTATGACCCCCAGGTAGGGAACCACAGCTCCACTCTTCTCCTCACTTTGCTTATTATTCCATTGCTTTGCATGTATTTTAATGTTTGCATTTTCTACCACCCTTCCCCCTGAAATCTAACCTCTTTGTTGCCCTCGTTTTAAAAAAAAAATACTTGCTGACAAATGGAGGCTGCAGTTCAGCATGTTCTTTTGATTCTTTCCCATTTGGATACGCGTTGGCAACTTGGAATTTAGACACGGAGCCCAATCTGAACTAAAGCTGTTTATTATGGCCTAAATATGTTTCAGAAACTCCATATTTCCCCGAGGTTATTCCCGTGCAGGACGAGTGTGTGGTTGTGGTAACACAAACGCTTGCATGCTTTTTTTTCTTCTCCATGCCGCAAAAAGGTCTTAGTGGGCCCCACTCATCAACTCACACAGGGGAGGAGTTTGAGTGTGTGTTGGGGCAACTTTGTGTAACCTATGGCATCCATCATCAGTGTAGCAAGCCAGCCTCCACACTTTGGGTCCCTTCCCTGTCCATGCAAGCACTTTTTATGAGTTTGCATGCACTGGGAGCTCTAGAGGGAGGGTCCAGTGTGAGCAGAGTTTTTATGTCTGGGTTTTCATTCAGTGGATGCTCAGTGGCGCTTGAACAGCTTGGAATTAACTGCTGACCGGCTGGCTAACAGGTGGCGCTTCGGGGGAAACAGTGAGAGCACTGTGTGGAGTGCTGCTGCACGCTGAGACATTTGGAGGACTGTAGCCGGACCCAGCAGCAATGTCAAGGAGGATCCAGACGTGGTTGCTTATCCTGGTTCTCTGTGCCGGGAGCCTGGACGCTTGGCTGTGGTACCCAGCGCCGAAGGCCACCACGGAGGCCCCAGCCGAAGAGACAACGCCGTCGCCAGGAACGACGCCCGCCACAACTGCTGACAGCACGCGGAAGAAGGAAGAGGAGGAGGATGACAACTTGTCCGGGGTTGGGGAAGAAATCCTCAACGTGGCCACAGGAATCCGTAAGTTTGTCGAGGCGTGGGACGCGACCCCGACCGCCAGGACTACTAACGGAGGCCTGACAGAGAAGGTGGAGAGTGCTAACCCTAACACGACGGGTAATGCAAACGGGTTCACAGGGGAGAGGGCGGAGGGGAGTTTTGGGATCAGGGTAGAGAATGAGTCTGGGTCAGGATCTGATGTAGAGTCAGTTTTGAAAGATGATAAAGTCCCGGCTATCAGTTTAATCGGGAATCTAGTTGATGTTCCTAAAACCAATGACACTGTTTCCACGCTAACCCCCCCCCCGATAGTCGCCTCAATGGTTCCGACCCACCTTGTCTCCCTGTGCCTTCCCATTGGTCCGTTTGCAAGCGGCCCAAGTTTTTCACATTGCCCAACTCTTTCAACCACACCTCTGTGGAGGAGGTGGGGGCGGTCCTACAGGAGTGGGCGTGGCTCGCGCGGGCGGGGTGTCACCACAGCGCCGAGTGGTTCCTCTGCCTCCTGCTGGCGCCCAGGTGCCCATCACCCGCCGCACCCCCAAACCTGCCCTGTCGCAGCTTCTGCCATGTGCTGCAGGACAGCTGCTGGGCGTCCCTGGAAAACGGGCGTCTCCCGGTCGAGTGTCACCTCCTGCCCGAAAGTGTGCAGGAGCCCGGGCGTCCTGCGTGCGCGTCGATTAGTAACCTGAAAGGTAACCCTGGCGGGTTAGAATGTATCCTGTCTGCGGATACATTTTGAATCCAACGTCACGTCACTTTCATGTCTTTGTTTTAAGCGTTAGTCTGTTTGTTTGTTATTTTGGTAACACGTGTCCAGTGCATTGTCGCTTGTTCTGGGTCTCTGATGCACTTTAAATGAGGATTTTGCATGTTTTAGCCATTTTGAAATGCAATTACAAGATCTTTACATTGCAGCATTTTTCAAACCATGTGTAGGTTATTTTCTACTTCTAAGCAAGCTTTTGGCACATTTAACCTGCAGAGACTCCAATCCAGATTTAGCATTACACTACTGATATTTTCACAAACCACATGCAGCAGAACCAGAGATAATGTATTTTCTTTTTCTTTGCTTTTTCTTTTTTAAATTTCACACATTCTTCTTACTTGTCAAAACCTAGTGTCAGTATTACCCACACCTCAAACAGAGATGAGCAGCAGGCTCCAAAGGTCTGCTAGTCTGGTAAACTTGTAGTCTTCATACCCAACCCACACTAACTGGTGGAGTTCCCCTGTCCATTAAACATGTCAGCTTTCATTGTTAAAGTTACATTTGTAGTTGCAGACTGATTTGACAGTCAATAGAAAGCAGGCTGAGACAAACGTTCTAAGTCATGTTTCAGGTCTCTGCAAGTTGAATATCCACGACATGCATTGAACTGAGTGATGCCAGGAAGCTGGGAAGTGGTTTCCGATAATGTAAAGTCTGAACAATCTGCAACAGATGCGTTGAAACATGTAAAACCAGCGGTGTTATCATTGCAGTCGTCGCTTCTGTTGCTGTGTTGCTTTCTGTCCACTGCACGTGTCCCGAGGACGCCGTTAAGCACAAAAAAAAATGCATGACGCTACATCTGAGTTCACGTCACTGTCCCAGGCTGCATGGCTCCTTCACGTCAGTCTGTAAAAGCAGTTTTCTGTGTCCGCAAAGGACAGCAACGTAACTTTGGAGCTTGTTTTTTTATTGTATTTCAGCAAAGCTGAATGTGAAGACCAAACTAACTAAAATGCATTCCAGAATATTCCGCTTAGTACATGATTATGTGAATCCAAATCCATTCTGGTGCATCCCATAAACCCATTTAACCCTCGTGATGTCTTCCCGTCGACCGTGAACTTGTTTTCCTTCCGGGTCAAATTCCCAATGAACTTTTCTTGGCGCTTTTCCCAACGTTTTTGACGCTTTTTGAAATGCTTTTGACAGTTTTTTAACTGTTTTCGTCACACGTTACGCTTTTGTTGATTCATGGTCAATAAACCTAATTTAAATGACATAAAACCTACTTTTTGAGTTTAAAAAAAGCAGAAATGAATGATTTGACTAATAGTTAGATCACAGGATGTTGAGTGAATCACAGACTGCTTTATGTCAGAGTTCAGTCAGGAGACTGTTTGAAGACCATTTAAACATTTTTGCTTATTTTAAGGTCATAGACCAGCAAAAGATAT
This sequence comes from Etheostoma perlongum, assembly GCA_026937815.1. Taxonomy (NCBI): domain Eukaryota; kingdom Metazoa; phylum Chordata; class Actinopteri; order Perciformes; family Percidae; genus Etheostoma; species Etheostoma perlongum. The sequence goes on along the minus strand of CM049394.1, from coordinate 2,217,307 downwards.
ACACATTTCATCTATTTTTTGTAATGTCAGATGTGATGGGTTAAAGGACCATAATGCTGTTAATTATTTTTCATTTAATCACAAACAGCTATGAAATTGAATAAAACACCCATAATTCAGCAGAAGCAATCATTCATTATACTTGAATGATAAAGAATGCTGGATGGGTCCCATACCCTGTACAGGTCCCATACACCCCCGCGCCCCCCAAGTATAAACCCTTTAGACAGGAAAAGCTCCAGAGGCCCTTGTCCGGCCTCTTAGTTGTGCAGTATGGAGTCTTCATCATACACTCTTCTTTCAGGGGTTAACAGTGTGACCTTAAAGCACGAAGCCATATTTTAATAATGCATTTTTCCCACAGCAATATTTAATGCAAATCTTATGGGTTAAAGTGGCAGTTAGTTTTATTTCCCATGTGCCCCAAGCGAGGCTCTTGTTTGGATAACCTTTGAATTCTGATATAAACCGTACTGTTACACACAGATAAGTGTGTTACTTCTACATCTATACAGTCCTTGTATGTGCTGGATAATTGAGATTTCCCCTGAATTAGAAAGACCAAGATGTAGTGAATGTGGCTTCCTAAATGAGACCCTTTTTACATAATACAGTACAGGATATGAGACATCAGTGTGTTTGTCGTTGGACTGTCTTTATTGGGTGGGAATTTTCCAAAATGCCCGTTAGGGTCTTGTAAGTTAATGATACAACAACATGGAACTTCTCTCACTTGGTTTCAACCCTCCTTTTGTCCTTGGGTCAAATTTGAATCGTTTTCACAAAGTTTCTATATGAGAAATTAGTTTCTTTCAACCAAAGGGCATAAATAGAACATGAATGGTTCCAATAAATGTAAATGGTTTTAAAAACATTTTCATATCATGTTTATCTGAAAAGGGACAGATGCTTAGCCATGGACATTTGTGCAACACATCTCCAATGTACAGCATCACAGCGTTCATAGCTATTGCTAATTTCCAATGAAACACATACAAGTCCCCTACATCTGTACCCACCATCCCCACCGCCCCCCCTCCATGCCCATACACCACGCCATGCTGTCCCACCCCATATGTGACTACACAATTACATGATTTCTGCTTTGTTCAACTCAGAAATTAGCTATAATTTCATATAAACAAGGTTTGTTGACCATGATTTCCAACAATAATTGTAAAACTAGTTGTAACAAGTTGGAATGAAGTTGGCTAAGAATTGGGTGTTAATCTATACTTTGTTTTATCAATGGGTAAAACAGACTGAGGACAACACAGGGGTTAATTATAATTGTCTTTAAGTTAGGCCTGCACGATTTTTTTAGTTTAGAATTGATATCATGATTCTGACACAATTTTATGTTTATGTTCAAATTCACAAAAGAAAGTAGTAGTATTTGTGATGCAGTCGGCTCGTAAAATCAAATAAGAATCAAACTCACAAAAAAAAGACAAAATTGGAATTTATAAATTAAATTGTGAACGGGGGGATTTGAGGACGTGATTTTATGATTAGTCGTGCAGGCCTACTTCATGCTCTGTTCTCTTGGTGGGACCAGAGTATTGGCGGTTTCCTACATGCATCATAAGTCTGGTTGGACAGTAATCACTCCATCTGCTTCTGTCATCACCTGCTCTCGCATGCCCCTTCACACATTTCTGTCCTGGGTTATCTACTTGGCATCATATTTCATAATTTGTGATGGGCGTTGGCGTGGAGTTGTGTGTGGATTCAGAGGTGAAGGCTGTTTGAGCTTCTAGAGTCGCAAGGAAGGGAAACAATCGGACCATCTGTGGCGGGGAGGATGGGCGGCGGATGGCATTTATGACAGCGCCTGTGGGTGGGAAAATGGTCTGCTCTCCGAAGAAAAGAGCGTCGCGATTGTGTGCTCGGTTCGGGGAGAAAAGGGCAACGGTGTCGTGGTGAGTAACAAGAGAGCCCTGTGAGTGGGATGAGACTGAGCGGCTCAAAGTCTCCGGGGGTCAGAGGGCACAGCCAGTCGCCTACCCTCTCCGACCAGCGACACTTGATGGGTGGCAATTAGGGGTTTGTGCCAACCGTTAAAAGATGAGCAGAGACGCAGAGTGGGACAAAGTGTGAGAGGGACGTTTATGCGAGTGGGAATTACCCGCTCTTTAAGGGAAAGTGGTTCCCAGTCACTTCGTAAAAAACACTTTAAACGCTTTAAGCTGCTTATTGGGCCAATTGAAAATGAACATGATGGTCATGAATCAGAGTCCTTCCCGTTTGCCTGAAGATGTTGCTCCGTTTCCAGTTAGTGGTGAGCTGGTTGCGGCTCCTGCAGCCATAGCAACGGCAGCGAAGGTGGAAAATAGTGTGAGAGAGAACAGAAAACTGTAAAGGAGGAGTTCACCAATTTTAACATACACTCTAAGAAATAAATCCATGAAAATAACAGGAAAAGGTTCTGTGACTTTGTCGCGTAATTAAAAACAGAAATTTTGTGTGCAGCTACAGTTCTGTTATTTAAAATTCTGGGGGCGGCAGGAGGGCGGGCATAGCTTGTGGTTCCCCCAACCAATTATAACTTCAAAAGCATTTTCAATGGGATGGTCCCGTATTTAGAAAAAAAATATGTAAAGAATAAAGTGTTAAAAAGTCCCAAAAAACAAGAAAGCATGTACAAATTCCATCAGCTGCTTAAAGTATCTGTTGCAACTTTAATTTCTCCACACTGCAGCCAAGAAACCCGACGATTTCAAATCTTAAAACGCTGGGTGAGAACAACCCCCCCCCCGTGCAATGTCATCTGAACTCATCACTGATCCCCCGTCAGTCAGTTTATTTAACCGTGGATTAAAGTCTGGCTGTAGATGTCACAGCTGCGCTGACACCACTCGGCGTTTCATGTGTGTGAAGTCCAGTTGGTTTTCGGTCTCGAGAGGTTAAACTCCAGCTGGTGGGTGTTAGTGGGTGAACCCGCTGGTTTAGCTGTTATGGTTGGGGTCAGAAAGACACTCAGGATTTCTGTTTCTTAACTTGTTTTAAGTATGGCTGGGTACCGAGTTCTATACCTTTTTGTAGGGGTGGGAATCACCAGACGCCTCCCGATACGATATCATCACAATATTTATGCCACGATACAATATTATTGTGATTTTAAACATTTTGCAATATTCTGCGATATATTGCAATTTATTACCTTTGTTTCCACCTTCTAATTTTCCCAAATTTCAAATGATGTTCCCAAAAGGAAACTTTGTCAACATCTGTTTCATCTAAAAAGAAACATTTCTCTGTTTGTTTATCTCACTTCAATTGTATTACTGCAAAATGGGACAAACTGACCAACACATATATAATAAAAAAAATGATGTAAAGTAAAGTGAACGTAAAGTGAACAATAAAACAACAAGCTTGAGCTTCTCAAGACACGGTGGCCATATCTGTAAGTGAAGACTGTATAACTATATAAAACTATATATAGACTGTATAACTATATAAAACTATATATAGACTGTATAACTATATAAAACTATATATAGACTGTATAACTATATAAAACTATATATAGACTGTATAACTATATAAAACTATATATAGACTGTGTAAGAGATTGCAGCTTTGATTTCTCTGTCCTCTCCGTTGATCTATTCCACAGACTGTTCAGAAAGCTCTATTGTCAGTAAAGTAAAAATAAATAATTTTATATATATATATATATATATATATATATATATATATATATATATATATATATATATATATATATATATAAAATAGATCACAAAAAACACTATAATTAGTACATCATATCTATATCTGCCACATGGCGAAAATAGTTCTTTTTTTAGTCTTTATTTTGGCGAAGGTGCAGCTGCTTTCCGCTGTTGCTCTGCTGTCTGCATGGTGGAGCTTCGCATGGGGCGGGCCAACACACACACACACACACACACACACACACACACACACTAGTGCACACTGGAGGCCAGCCCCGTCACTTCTGTTTACTGATAGCCATCGTCTACCTCAGGCTAGTTAATTAGCTAGTAAGTGGCCTTCCAAAAGATAGACTAATGAAGTGAAATGTTAACGGATCATTAACCATTGACCGACAAACAGGAAACAAAGTCTCAGTTCACCTGTCCGGGAGGCTCTGACACATTTTCCGTCCTCCGTGTCCGTGGACAGCTGTAGGCTTGTGCATTGTTGGACAATGTGTGTGTTGCTTAAGTGGCCGCCTTAGCTGCAACGTGTCCATGATCTCTAGAATATAGAAGAGAAGAGTCGATGAGGATAACATAATGATTATTGCTTTTCATTATTTTTCATATTACAGGACATCTGTTCTCCTGGAACTTTTGCCAGTACACAGAAAAAAAAAAAAAAAAAACAGTGGTGCCGATGATGTCATCACTGCGGTAGTGGTGCATCACCACGGTGATGCGGTTATCGTCCTAGCCCTATTTTAGACACCCCTATAGTGGACCGTACCATCTTAACCTTGCAGCTCAGTGAATATGCAGAATGTTTTAAAGAATACAGAAGACTAAAAAATAATGTCTTTATATAATAAAGACTTTATTTATACAATAAACACATTTGAACCGTAACTTGTCGCAGAACAATTCACCAGAATGCTGGAAATGAAGTGTGTGACACTCAACGTTTTTCAGGGGGAGGGTTTTAATGTTTCTTGCATTTTTCTTGAATTTCATTTTTTTAATATTTAGTTTTGGCATTTAGGCCTTTATTGTGACAGCTTAGACATTAAAAGGGGAGAGAGATGGGGAAAGACTTTCAGGAAATTGGCGCGGGCCAGAATCTAACTAGCAGCCTTTATATATCTCTCTTTCTGGTCCAACTGGTCTGCTCTCTGATTTAGTAATCACATTGTACATGTCATACATATGAGTCAGCATAAGTCACTGGTGTTTTAAAAGGAATACTTGCGTGTGCAGACGTGGAGCTGCTGTTTTTAGAGGTTTGAGCTGTTCGTACTTTGAACCACACATCGGGATGACTTTGAAAAGTCTTCCCGAACCAAGAAATTCCATCATTTTCTTTGTCTGTAGCTTTGTGTTGTTGCTGTCTGGGTGGAGTTATATTCCTCTGTGTGATCCCTCTGCAAGTATTTCATCCAGTTTGTGGTGATGAAGGACACAAAATGCTGCTGTCTGGACTGTAGGATGCTAACCTGCTTGATTTATATACTGGCGTGTCTCTACTATGCTTTCTAGTAGAGCCCAACCGATATATCGGCGGGCCGAGATTATCGGCCGATAATATCACAATCATTTATAATGACAAATAAATGATTCTGATATTATTGGCCGATAATATCAGAAATAAATGAATATTGAAAAAAAACTGTCAACCTTGCTATGAGTGTTGGCGTTGCGTAGTTTGTCCACCAGAGGACGCTCTACAGCGTCCCTGTTAGTGATGGCGTTGCATAATCTGTCCACCAGAGGACGCTCTACAACGTCCCCGTTAGTGATGGCGTTGCATAGTCTGTCCACCAGAGGACGCTCTACAACGTCCCTGTTAGTGATGGTGTTACATAGTCTGTCCACCAGAGGACGCTGTTAATGATGGCGTTGCATAGTCTGTCCACCAGAGGACGCTCTTCCCTGTTAGTGATGGCGTTGCATAGTCTGTCCACCAGAGGACGCTCTACAACGTCCCTGTTAGTGATGGCGTTGCATAGTCTGTCCACCAGAGGACGCTCTACAACGTCCCTGTTAGTGATGGCGTTGCATAGTCTGTCCACCAGAGGACGCTCTACAACGTCCCTGTTGGCAACACTGATTATTTTTTTGTTATTGTGTTTTTGTTCTAAGGACTTTAAGTTTCATATCTTAAGTTTGTATTTTTATACATTTTATTTATCAGAACTTCAATATATTTTGATGGTCTGCTGTGACAATAAAACAAATTATTATTATATTACTTTAGTGAGAACTCATTAATAACTAAATCTAAGTAATGTTAGGGAAATCTGTTTGTTTTGTAATGCGTTTCTGGATTTTTTTTGTTAAATGTAGTATATTTCAGTATATTTTTCAATTTTCTTGCAGGAGTTTTCCCAAAAGGATTAATAAAGAGAAGTCTAAGTCTATATATCGGCCAATATATTGGATTTTTAAAGAATTAAATATTTGTATTGGTATTGGCCTTACAAATCCTTTATCAGTCGGGGTCTAATTTCCAGTTTGCACAGTGAAAACAGAAGTATTTAGATGCAACCCATGTCTTTTTTTTAAATTACTTTTACATGCAGCTAATTAGGGATAGATGGATTATCAGCCCTGATCGATTATTGAGCCGTTTTTCCAAACAGATAATCCGTCACGTAACAGAAATTTTTGTATTAGCATTGAAAATAGTATTTCCACTTTGCATGTTTCCTTAATATCTGATGATGTGTTGGGGTCATTTTTGGATTTATTACCATAAATACATTACATATTGGACCTTTAACTAGTAATAATCAGTATGAAACCGTATCAGACTAAACTAATTTCTGTCTATAAACATTGTTTTTGTTGCCTTAACCCAATCCACAAGCAGCACTCTGGATCCATCCGTCCCAAAAACATCAGACCAGTTACCTACAATCGCTTCCTTCGGTCAGATGGATGTTTTTTTTTTGCCTCTTTTCTCAATGTTTCTTATCTTTCAGCTGGTTTTCTTGCCCCTTGAGAGGCACTTTACACTCCTTAACTTCTGGAGGAATCCCACCAGTCCCACAATGACATTGCAGGCTGTTTTTAACTGGCAAGTTGTATCCCTGCAGGCTTTTGGGAATGATTCAGTCTGTGCGCATCCTATTAGAGTCCCTAATGATCCACTTTCCCATGGACAGCTGACACGCATTTCCTTCCTCTGCCTCCATCTGTCTGTTCGTCCGAGTCTCTTTCCACCAGCAGTATCTTTTTTCCGTTCTTCACATGGTAAAACAGGCATTGGGTTTCACCGGGGTTAAATGTTGGAAAATACAGACATGGCACTTAAAGCAATCTCTCTGTAACAGAACGCGTGAGGTCATGGTTCATTTACCCATTCCTTCAGGGCTGTGAAACATCGCTGTGTGTCGTTTGGCCATGCAATCGGCCGAGTTAGCATGACAAAAGGAGGAGACAACATGATCGTTACAGCTTCCATTTTTGTTCTTTGGAGAACAGCCAAGTAAAAAAAAATCTGACCACTGACTGACGGTTCATGGTCTGTATATGTATAGTCATATTCAATAGCAGTAACCAAGGGCGTAACTTTGGGTTCCACTTTTGAGAAAGCTTGAAATTTGGAGCATGTCAAACACTTTGTTTCCTACGTTCTGGTGAATTTTTTTGCAAGAATGTTGTTGAATGATGTTATTGTCTTCATTTATGTAAAGGAATTTATTATTAGATTTTCAAGGGGGTTGCACTGGTTCAACAATTCTAGTAATTCCCCCAAGAGCAAGCAACTAGTGTGACAGTGGCGAGGAAAAACTCCTTTTAGGAAGAAACCTGGGACAGACCCAGGCTCCTGGTAGGAGGTGTCTGATGGCCGGTTGGGGTTGAGATGAAGAGTGGGAATAACAGTTACAGTAAAAGATAATAGAACAGTGACCACAAATGGTAGTCGTAGTAGTTCATGTCATGGCAGGGCGCTGCAAGGCATTACAGAGTGTAGCGTGGCACAGCAGAGTTCAGAAATGAACTACTAAACAATTGTGTAGTTTGTCTCCCTGTTAATCATCTTGTTGCTTGTTTTGCATTTGGTTCACATGAAAACCAGAAATAAGTTCCGAGCCAGAGACTTGAGATTACAACTGTGATAGAGAAATGAGAACAAGCTAGAGTGTAACTGGGCACTAGCTTTCAGACATAAGTGGGCTGTTCAGTGGGAGAGCTGTGGCTTTAGTGGACAGCTTCCAGATGGGAATGTGTACACTGTGCAGGAAGGGAAACAGGATCTTGTATGAAATGTTGGAAACAAATTCACATGCTGGTGCATAAGAAAAGATTCCCTCCCTCGTCATTTAAAAAAAAATAGAATTCTACTGCCATTAACCGCTATCATTAGTTAAGGTCTTAAGACGTATGACTGGTAGTTGCAGATGTTGTTTAGATTAGTGTCAAATTATATAAATGATTATTGGTCAGACTATATATTTTTTATTTCAATTGTTACTTGGTACTTGACCCTAAACACGTTCATTGCAACAAAAATGACAAAAGTGGTACAGTTAGAATATGTTTTGACTTCATAGGATGTGTATTTGTGTTATAATTGTATTATCTGGGTCACATGACAGAGATATATAACTAAAATATGCATCCCAGGATTCATTCAAAACTTTAATTTGTTTAAAAAAGTAATCTATAAATGCATCTTTTTGAATTTGACTGAAAGAGACAATTGGCAAATCTTTTTGTAATTGTTACAGCTCTGATTTCTACAAACACAATTTGAGCCACCTGATTGGTGCAACAGCTGCAGCAGCTGTGTCACTGAGGGATTAACCAATAGCAGGTGCCCTCAGTGGGAAGTAGACCACCCGGCGTGATCCGATTGGATTCTACTTCTACTCTGCTACATCTCAGAGAGAAATATTCTACTTTTTACTCCACTACATTCATCTGACAGCTTTAGTTAGTTACTAGTTACTTTACACATTAGGATTCCTGCACACTAAACAATACAATAACAAATAATTAAAACAGTTGTTGTTCCTTTTCAACATTTTTGTTGCTTTTTTTCAGTTTTTGTCACATTTGAGTTTTTTTGGACAAACAAATGCTTCTAACACTTTTTTGATGCCTTTGTTGATGCCCTGGACCATTTTTTATGATTTTATTGCTCTATGTGATGCTTTTGAAGCATTTCTGGACCTTTCAATGCTTTGTTTCAGGTTAATATTTTAAAAACATTTTCATGATGATACTTAAGGAACATTTTCAATGCAGGACTTTTACTTGCAACAGAGTATTTTTTACAGTGTGATATGAGTACTTTTACTGCAGTAAAGGACCTGAATACTTGTTCCCCCGCTGCATACTTGACTGGTGTAATAATGAAATAATGGTACACCGCCATTAGGAATCTTTTCCTTTTGCAGGAATCTCCCAGTTAAACTCAAGCAGGGTCTTCGTCAGAGTTAGTTTCCTTTTACTTTTCTTTGACTGAACACTTAAAATGTATTCAATACTTTGACATCATAAATAATAAACCTTGGGAAACCCCCGCGACCTCCAGCCTCTGTGGCTAGAATGTCTCCTCTGGTGAGTCTGCAATGACAGGATGACAAGTGGAAGTGTCCTCAGAGACACAACCCTTTTCTCCCTTGTGTTTCACATTTATGAGAATGTAATCTGTTGGGTGATTTGAATCTATGGGAACTAAAACTTCAGCAGATTCTTCCATCAGTGTTGGAGAACCTGTCGAAAATAGAAATTTAGGAACTGGAATCCAGCAATGGTTAGGTACCAATTGCTGATTTTGTTTAGATATTCCTAATTGTAATTACTTTAGTGATAATATGCCAGACTATATACTGTTATTATTTCAATTTTTAGTTGTTGACACAGACAGACAGGTCCTTGGGGATGAGATCTCCAACAATCGGGGACTAGGTCCCGGGACATGTCTGCTTGTATTGAGAAAAGCAAAAAAAAACATAGAAACAGAAAAAGTAAAAAAAAAAGAAGAAAAAAACTCCAAAAGAAGCAACATGAACTTGGGGTGAAAAAACCCTCCAGAAAGGCTTCAAAAACATTGAAGAAATTGTCCAAAAAAAGTAGAAAAAGCAACTAAATCGTGAAAGAGACAATTATATTGGTCACCAATTATTTCTTAGACAACTAATTGTACAGCAAACATTTGGAGCTGTTCCAGCTTTATTATTACTAAGAAAGCAGATTGATTTCAGTGACCCGGGGCCTGCGGTTTGACCCAGGGGGGTCAATGTGGTTTTGGGTTTGTTGTTCCAGAGCCACTTGGCCGGGTCAGTTGACTCGCTGACTCATTTAAAAACACTCCTAACGTGTTGTTCTTCCTGCAGTGAAACCCTCTTGTGTTTTTCCAAGTTTTAACACACCCTCACCTGTGCTTTGTTGCAAAATCTGTCAAAAAAAATCTTAAAAGTAATAAACTATTATGTAGCATTTTCAGGATCACATGTATTTCGTGTAGAACAGGGATCTTCAACAGTGGGTCCGGGTCCCCTAGAGTGTCCTTGGAGTGAGTTTCCAAATTATTGTTCATTTTTGAAAGTTTTTTCAAGTTTCTTGATATGAATCCAACATATTATTCCCTGTGTCACATGTAAGTTTGACATTGAAACATGATAAAATCATGCCAAAGTAGGCTATTTTAATGGCTTAGTATTGTAATGTATAAAGGCTCTGGGCCACCCTACACGTTATCATAGGCCCAAACTCAATTATTAACTTCATTTTGACCAATATATGTACTAGGGGTCCCTGCTATATCTCTCTTTCAATTAAGGGGACCTTGGCTTAATAAAACATTGAAGACCCCTGTACTAGGACATGTTTACATGCTTTAAAGATCCCATGACATGGTGCTCTTTGGATGCTTTTATGTAGACCTTAGTGGTCCCCTAATACTGTATCTGAAGTCTATTTTATGTAGACCTTAGTGGTCCCTAATACTGTATCTGAAGTCTCTTTTATATAGACCTTAGTGGTCCCTAATACTGTATCTGAAGTCTCTTTTATATAGACCTTAGTGGTCCCTAATACTGTATCTGAAGTCTCTTTTATATAGACCTTAGTGGTCCCTAATACTGTATCTGAAGTCTCTTTTATATAGACCTTAGTGGTCCCCTAATACTGTATCTGAAGTCTCTTTATATAGACCTTAGTGGTCCCCTAATACTGTATCTGAAGTCTCTTTTATATAGACCTTAGTGGTCTCCTAATACTGTATCTGAAGTCCCTTTTATATAGACCTTAGTGGTCCCTAATACTGTATCTGAAGTCTCTTTTATATAGACCTTAGTGGTCCCTAATACTGTATCTGAAGTCTCTTTTATATAGACCTTAGTGGTCCCTAATACTGTATCTGAAGTCTCTTTTATATAGACCTTAGTGGTCCCTAATACTGTATCTGAAGTCTCTTTTATATAGACCTTAGTGGTCCCCCTAATACTGTATCTGAAGTCTCTTTTATATAGACCTTAGTGGTCCCTAATACTGTATCTGAAGTCCCTTTTATATAGACCTTAGTGGTCCCTAATACTGTATCTGAAGTCTCTTTTATATAGACCTTAGTGGTCCCTAATACTGTATCTGAAGTCTCTTTTATATAGACCTTAGTGGTCCCTAATACTGTATCTGAAGTCTCTTTTATATAGACCTTAGTGGTCCCTAATACTGTATCTGAAGTCTCTTTTATATAGACCTTAGTGGTCCCTAATACTGTATCTGAAGTCTCTTTTATATAGACCTTAGTGGTCCCCTAATACTGTATCTGAAGTCTCTTTTATATAGACCTTAGTGGTCCCTAATACTGTATCTGAAGTCTCTTTTATATAGACCTTAGTGGTCCCTAATACTGTATCTGAAGTCTCTTTTATATAGACCTTAGTGGTCCCCTAATACTGTATCTGAAGTCTCTTTTATATAGACCTTAGTGGTCCCTAATACTGTATCTGAAGTCTCTTTATATAGACCTTAGTGGTCCCCTAATACTGTATCTGAAGTCTCTTTTATATAGACCTTAGTGGTCCCCTAATACTCTTTTACCGCGTTAGCATGCAGCTACATGGGACAATGTTAACACCACAGTAGCTTAAAGAAGACACACTCCAGTAGTTCCTTCGTGGAGCAGATGACCAGCCCCCTGTCCCGTAGTGGGCCGGCTAAGTGTTACGTGACACTTGAGACCGAAGCGTTCAGAGCTGTGGGAAATCTGGACGTTTTAGTTCACGGGGATTTCTTTGAAATACGTTTACCTCGTTACTTGAAGCTTTGGCCACATTCAACAAAATCCAACATTATAACATTGTAGATATGACATATGACAAGACATATGGAAAAGCATAATAGCTCCACATTAGATTAACAATAAAAGCTTGATTTAACCACAATAAGATCTACAATCATTTTTCTGGTTTGGGGTGCATGTGTGAAACTGGCTTTGACCATTAGCGTTCCGGCTACATTGTCATCCAAATGTTATTTCCAAATGGGGCCCCTTATCCATACACTCCAGCACCATAGCACTAACACCTCCCCCCCCCCCCCCCCCCCTGACCTCCCTGTATGAGCCACCAAAACATTAACACTTTCTCAGTTTCCCCTTTTAAAGAACTTTTAATTTGCTGATCATTTCTATGCTTGAAACTGACTCTGTCTTTGTCACTTTTCCAATGTTTTTTATTCATGGTGATTAACCTTATTTATGACATACCTCATTTTTTAGTTAAAAAGACACACACATTTTGAATGATTTGACTAATAGTTAAGATCAGAGGATGTTGAGTGAATCACTGCTACTGCTTTATCTCAAAAGTTTAGTCAGACTGTTTTGAAACCATTTAAACATTTTTTTCAAATGCTATAAAACTGAATACAATCAAAATCAATCAAAAAACAATAAAAACCTATACAAACAATACAGGACAATACAAGGGTTAACTTTCTGACTCTTAGTTCTCCCTTTCCTGTAGGCATCTCTTTGCTCCAGCTAATCGGCGACCCGCCGCCGGATGAGATCGGCCGGAGCTACGGGCCGGGGGGAGAAAGGGCCTACGTCTTCACCCCCGCGGCGGTGTCGGGCCAGCCGGCCCTGGCCCTCGTCCCCAACCCTTTCCACCGCCACTTCTCTCTCCTCTTCCATATCAAGCCTTCCACTCCCGCCGCCGCCGTCCTCTTCTCCATCATTGATGGGCCCCAGAGGCTCATGTACATTGGCGTCAAGCTCAGCGCGGTGCGGTCCGGCCAGCAGGCGGTGCAGTTCTTCTACACCGAGCCCGACTCGGAGGCTTCGTACCAGGCGGCTAGCTTCCAGGTGCCGAGCCTGGTGGACACCTGGAGTCGCTTCTCGCTTGCCGTCTTCGAGGAGCAGGTGACGTTCTACTTGGGCTGCGACTCGGAGCCGCAGGTGGTGAAGTTTGAGCGTTCGCCGGATCCCATGGAGCTGGACACGGGCGCCGGGATCTTTGTGGGTCAAGCAGGAGGAGCCGACGGCGACAAGTTTCAGGTAATGTTAGAATAAGAGCAAAGAATGTGGTGTTAGACCTGTAAACAGACCACTGGTGCAAGCAGTATTCAGATCCTTTCCTTCAGTAAAAGTACTAATACCACTGTAAAAAAATACTCAGGCTAACATCCTGCATTGAAAATATTATAGTATAATATATAAACATTTTCAGGTTCATAATTGTATTTAGAGGTTATATCAGAATAGGTTTCCATGGTTTCATTTTCAAAAAAACACTGCCAAATTATTTAAAAAATGTTAAGATTTTCAAAAACCTAAATATTTCTGAAAATATACAATACTATGAATCCAACAATAAATAATAGCAAATATAAATTGGTCTATTTGTGGCATTGAAGATTATTTTACTATAGGTAATCACTATGGTTGCCAAACGGTTCACAGTTCACTGTGTCTTCCACATATAGGATATTTAGACACATAATAATAATAATAATAATAATAATAATAATTAACATGAACATATTCATCCATCTGGCCTAGTTTAAGATGCAACTACAGTTTTCTGTATGTAACAGTAGGTGGTCCCTGCTCCGTCTCCCTGTCAGCTGAGGGGTCCTTAGAAACGGTGCTGTAACTAGTAACTAGTTACTAAAGCTGTCAGGTGAACGGTTTTTTGTAACATTGGTTCAAATGTTGTTTTTTTACCCTTTTTTTTCGGGATAAAAAAACGTTTTGTCCAGGAATTCTTTTTTTTTTTAAGAATTGCTTTTTTTGTGTCTTCTATATTTGGACAAAAGAAGGCTGCACTTTTCATCTGCATTTGGAGAAGTTATCATTAAACTTTAAATTGTCTTTAGAGGATCCACGGGCAGGTTTGAAACATATTTGACTATGAATATGAAGAAGAATAACATCCTTGTATAAAAAAATATTCTTTTACTGACATACAAACAGACACTAGAGTACATTATATAACTGAAGCAGTGTCTTTAATGAGTTAAAGTACATGTCTGCTGTGTAACCGGTGAACAAAATAATCACTTTTTCAGACTATAACATCTGCATTTTAGAGATGCACCTCTCTTACACACTAGCATCTGGAAGAGAAGTCTATTTTTTTGGGGCTATAAACTCTGGGGTACCAGCAGAGGAAATGCTCAAGTGCTGAAGAGATGTTTGCTCATGACTTTTCTGTCAGAAATGAATGTAGAACAGCAAAGAATTCTGCTTCAAATGTCCCCCACGGGACGTGGAAAAGTCAGAGTAAATCACTGTGTGCTAACAGAGCAGGTGTGTGTTTGTGTGTGTGTGTGTGTGTGTGTGTGAGAGACGTGTGGGGGGGAGTTTGACCTCGTTGTTGGGTCTGATCCCTCTTTTCTGTGTAAGTAAGTGACTGATAGGAAGAACCATCTGCAATGTAACCTTACAGGGCAAATGTGCATCGTCAGTTTGGTCCACTAAAAGGTTTTTTTTGTTCAGATTGTTATTCTAAGTGTCTGACAACATTATAGGAAGAATCCCTACAGAGATATAACTTTTTAAAACCTCTTTAAGACCTTTCTGTTTAACCAGAAACAGCTCTGTGGTCTAAAGCACTAAACCCACCAGACTCCATTTAAAAAAACAATACTTTTAGAGTGTATAGAGCCAACATATTTTCACATGTAAATTGGTAAACTGTGTTTATTTCTGCAGCGATTTCTCTTAATGCTGGACCAATGTCAAAGATTGTTCCCATCAGTTACTTAAACACAAAAACACGGGAAAATCCAGGCTGAAAAATATGGTAGTTACCTATTATTATTATTATTATTATTATTATTATTATTATTATTATTTCCCTGTGGCACCTCACAGCATGTTTTGTGAATGGCAGACTTAACCCTCTACGTTCTTGTAAATCTTTTACTTGACCCCACTCTTGCCTGTTGACCTCTGACCTTTCAGCTTGCGCCCAGTCAGTGACCCAGGTGGCCATATGTGACGGTCACATGGCCTTTTGAAATGGAGAAGAAATTAAGACTTTTGACAAAAGTTGAAACTGCAAATTTGTCCAAACACTATATATTCTGAGCTGCTATCTCTGGGCTTTTTCTAACAAAATCATCAAAAACAAAGTTTTTCATTGACACAAACTGGTCTCCAAGGCAGAATATTCTCCATGTCCAGCGTTCTAAAGTCTTAAGTCCAAGCTGTCTGTATTGAGGGAAAAAGCCAGAATACAGCCCCCTGGTAGGGACGTGGTAAACACAGCTGACACAGTATTCAGCTCGGAGGGAGCCATTTCTCATATTTTCCAACTCTTTGGAGATTTCATCGGAATCTAGAATCATTCAAGACCGACTAGGGCTGTGCAATTCATCGTAATATTAATCGCGATTACGATTCCAGCTCCTTATGATTACAAAGACAGAATAATCAAGAAACAGTTATTTTGCATCTTATGTTTTGCTAGTAATCTTCTATTTTGTCTTCTGTTTTTTTCTGAATGGAAAAAAAAGTTCAAATGGGAAAAGTATTAAAGGAAGTCCAAATGTTGAGGTACTTGTACTTTACTTGAGTCTCTTCCTTTCATGCCACTTTCTACTTCTACTCCACTACAGCTCAGAGAGAAATATTCTACATTCATCTGACAGCTTTAGTTCCTAGTTACTTTACATATAAGACATTCTCCACACAAAACACATGTAGTTTATAAAATCTGATGTTTTATTATAAAGTAACCTAGCAACAATATAACGGCCTCCAGGTCCAGCTGAGATGATGAGACCATTAAAAACACAGCTGGTTGGATCCTTTACACTTTCTACAATGGGAAGAGAGGTCTTTACTTTTAATACTTTAACTACATTTTCCTGATGATACATAGTTTTACTGAAGTAACATTTTCCATGCAGGACTTTAGCTTGTAACTGTTCTAATTTACAGTGTGGAATTAGTACATCTACTAAAG
Source organism: Etheostoma perlongum (assembly GCA_026937815.1). Lineage (NCBI taxonomy): Eukaryota > Metazoa > Chordata > Actinopteri > Perciformes > Percidae > Etheostoma > Etheostoma perlongum. The sequence goes on along the minus strand of CM049394.1, from coordinate 2,201,211 downwards.
TAAAGGAACTTCTTCCACCACTGGTGATTGCAAACGATGAGTCAGGGTGTAATATTAGCTGTGTCTGCCTGTCTGTCTGCCTGTGTGTGTGTGTGTGTGTGTGTGTGTGTGTGTGTGTGTGTGTGTGTGTGTGTGTGTGTGTGTGTGTGTGTGTGGGGTGTGTGATTGCAGATGTGAGTGTGTGTGTGTGTGTGTGTGTGTGTGTGTGTGTGTGTGTGTGTGTGTGTTCAGGGGGAGATTGCAGATGTGAGAGTGGTGGGAAACCCTCGGGCAGCCGAGCGTTTGTGTGACGACTAGGACGACTCTGACGCTGTGAGTATTCCGCTTTCTCATGTCGATATTTTAGTCATTCAGCGTCTGAATGGTTTTGTGTGAAAAATCTCTCTGTCTCACAGGGGTCTGGTGACTTTGGCAGCGGCGACGGCGACAGGAGACAAACAGGACATACTGTGAAGGTTGGTCTTTTTGTTTTTTGCACCGCCAAACGAAACCCGTGACTACTGTCATTCAAATTTAAAAAATCTGCTCGATACAAATCCCTGCAGTTATTTGGTGTGCAAATAGATAAATGCATAGGCTGGGGGGTGGGAAGGTTATAACTAATTACAGCCAATACGGCATATTAATTAATTAATTAATAATAGTTTCGTGAATAAAGACATTTGCATGCAAAAAAGGCACGAATTGTTGCAGAAGAACCCACCAGAATACAAGAAATGTAGTGCTTGATGCTTAACATTTCCTGGAGGACAACCACCAGAACCCCCAGTTATAATTCTCTCCCCCCACATGTTGAAACAAATGTTGTCTCTAGATAAATGGAGCTCTGAGATGCTGAAGTCCAATAATCCGTGGTTTTGGGGGATTTATTCTCCTGTTTAAGTGTAATTAACTGGCCGATGTCTAGACATCACATTAAAGGATAATTTCACAATTTGTTCAGTCTGTGGTAAGATAAGTTTTGCTCGCTGTGATCATTCCTAATAATGCTGGAACCCGTATGTCCATTTCACCGGGAACATGCTGCTGGCGAAGTGCGGTTGAACAAGGAAACCGTGAAAAAAACAATATTGCAATTTGACAATCACTTAATAAGTGTTACAGGCCTAGTATGAATGTGTGATGATTTGAGCTGCCAGTGGCAGAGATGGCCATATCAAACTGTTGCATTCTGTTTTGCAGACCACACCTGCTTCCCTCCGGCCGGTACCTGAACCCCCCCTGATATCCTCACACGGAACCAGACTCAAAGAAACAGGTAAAAGCTCTTCAGCAGCGCCATCAGTGGAATAGGGCTGTCAGCGAATATTCTAAATTGAAATATTGGAATGGTAGAAAGAAACAAGAGATTTGAATATTCAAATATTATGAGAGAGAAAACACGGTACTACCGCGGCTATCTGCTGCACGCAATCCTTCATACATAAATACACACACATACACAGATATACACACACACACACACATATACACACACACATATATACAGATACACATATACACACACATGTATACACACACACACACACACATATATATATATATATATATATATATACAGTGAGGAAAATAAGTATTTGAACACCCTGTTCTTTTTGCAAGTTCTCCCACTTAGAAATCATGGAGGGGTCTGAAATTGTCATCGTAGGTGCATGTCCACTGTGAGAGACATAATCTAAAAAAGAAAATCCAGAAATCACAATGTATGATTTTTTTTAACTATTTATTTGTATGATACAGCTGCAAATAAGTATTTGAACACCTGAGAAAATAAATGTTAATATTTGGTACAGTAGCCTTTGTTTGCAGTTCCAGAGGTCAAACGTTTCCTGTAGTTCTTCACCAGGTTTGACACACTGCAGAAGGGATTTTGGCCCACTCCTCCACACAGATCTTCTCTAGATCAGTCAGGTTTCTGGGCTGTCGCTGAGAAACACGGAGTTTGAGCTCCCTCCAAAGATTCTTTATTGGGTTTAGGTCTGGAGACTGGCTAGGCCACGCCAGAACCTTGATCTGCTTCTTACAGAGCCACTCCTTGGTTCTCCTGGCTGTGTGCTTCGGGTCATTGTCATGTTGGAAGACCCAGCCTCGACCCATCTTCAATGCTCTAACTGAGGGAAAGAGGTTGTTCCCCAAAATCTCGCAATACATGGCTCCGGTCATCCTCTCCTTAATACAATGCAGTTGCCCTGTGCCATGTGCAGAAAAACATCCCCAAAGCATGATGCTACCCCCCCATGCTTCACAGTAGGGATGGTGTTCTTGGGATGGTACTCATCATTCTTCTTCCTCCAAACACGGTTAGTGGAATTATGACCAAAAAGTTTTATTTTGGTCTCATCTGACCACATGACTTTCTCCCATGACTCCTCTGGATCATCCAAATGGTCATTGGCAAACTTAAGACGGGCCTTGACATGTGCTGGTTTAAGCAGGGGAACCTTCCGTGCCATGCATGATTTCAAACCATGACGTCTTAGTGTATTACCAACAGTAACCTTGGAAATGGTGGTCCCAGCTCTTTTCAGGTCATTGATCAGCTCCTTCCTTGTAGTTCTGGGCTGATTTCTCACCTTTCTTAGGATCATTGAGACCCCACGAGGTGAGATCTTGCATGGAGCCCCAGTCCGAGGGAGATTGACAATCATGTTTAGCTTCTTCCATTTTCTAATGATTGCTCCAACAGTGGACCTTTTTTTCACCAAGCTGCTTGCCAATTTCCGTAGCCCTTTCCAGCCTTGTGGAGGTGTACAATTTTGTCTCTAGTGTCTTTGGACAGCTCTTTGGTCTTGGCCATGTTAGTAGTTGGATTCTTACTGATTGTATGGGGTGGACAGGTGTCTTTATGCAGCTAACGACCTCAAACAGGTGCATCTAATTTAGGATAATAAATGGAGTGGAGGTGGACATTTTGAAGGCATACTAACAGGTCTTTGAGGGTCAGAACTCTAGCTGATAGACAGGTGTTCAAATACTTATTTGCAGCTGTATCATACAAATAAATAGTTAAAAAATCATACATTGTGATTTCTGGATTTTCTTTTTTAGAGTATGTCTCTCACAGTGGACATGCACCTACGATGACAATTTCAGACCCCTCCATGATTTCTAAGTGAGAGAACTTGCAAAATAGCAGGGTGTTCAAATACTTATTTTCCTCACTGTGTGTGTGTATATGTATTAAAAACAGATTGTCTGAATTGTCTGAAAGGCACAAGGGAGATGTTTTTGAGCAGGTGCTGTGTCAGGGCACTGAAGTTAGAGCAACATGCTGGTGAGATATGAAACTATGTAGCTCCCTCTGGTGGATACTTAAAGAAGTGAAGCACATGTGGTTTTGTATAAGATTTGATTAGATACACTTCATTGATCCCAAATTGGGACATTTCGGTGCTAAAGCAGCAAAATATAAGACACACAGCACGCATACAGAAGAAATAATAAATAAGATAGAATACAAGAACAAGTATTCACAAATAAACAAGACAATGGAAAGAATGTTAAAAAAAATACTTAAAATTTTTTTTTTATTCTTTTTACTGTGTATACAGGTATAATGTAATAAATAAAAATGTACAACCCTTTTAAATAATATTTATAAAGATATAAGTGCACTCAGTGATGAAGTGTTGCAGGAGTGGCAGGAATGATTTCTTTAAACTGTCTCTTGAAAAATAAGTGGCTGGTAAGGAAGAAATAAATTCACTTTTGGTTCAAAAATATATTTGAAAGTCCTAAAAGTTTTTTGTTTTCCTTTTTTCTGACGCCTAACAAAAGAAATTGCACCAGACATTAACAAGCTGACACTTACCTCATGCAGCCGGTAAATTTGGGTTTGTGTCAGTGGCGCAAGAAGTATTCAGATCCTTTACTTGTGCTAATACCACACTGTAGAAATACTCTGTTACAAGTAAAAGTCCTGCGTTATTAAGTAAAAGTATGTATCATCAGAAAAATGTACTTAAAGTATTAAAAGTACTCAATGCTGAAAATCCTCCCATTGTAGAAAGAGTAAAGGATCCAACCAGCTGTGTGTTTAATGGTCTCATCATCTCAGGTGGACTTGTAGGCCGTTATATTGTTGCTAGGTTACTTTATAATAAAATATCAGATTTTATAAAATACATGCGTTTTGTGTGCAAAATGTTGCTGTAATCTGTAAAGTAACTATTAACTAAAGTTATCAGATGAATGTAGTGGAGTCAAAAGTAGAATATTTCTCTCTGAAATGTAACGGAGTAGAAAGTGGCATGAAAAGAAAAGACTCGAGTAAAGTACAAGTACCTCATTATCTGGACTTAGGTACAGTACTGGAGTAAATGTACTTAGTTGACACCGCTGGTTTGTGTTGACTGTAGACGTCAGGTTTCAGCAGCCGTCGGTGGACAGCAGCCGGCCCGGATCACCAGGCCCGAGAGGTGGGTCGCCGGGGGCAACAAGTCGTGCCTGGCAGAAAGGACAGATTAGGACTATGTCCTAATCAACATGTGGCCATCCTATCACAGGATAGAATGAGCGCTGCGGGGGGAGGGGGTGTACATGTTGGTGGAGGTTGGTTGACATCTTGTTGTTCCTTTTGTCACGTCCCCCCAAATTCTCTGACAAAAGATACAATTTTTTATTAAGGATTAAATAGAAGCCAATTTCAATCAATCCATAATTAAGTACACTAAAACATGAAGTGGAAATCTGGTGACTCCCAGAAGGCCTGATGAACTCTTGGGCCAATTTGGGCCACTGGAAAAAAGAGTGGCCCAGATCGCTGGCGTTTCACACAAGTTTGACAAAAAATATGCAAGACTGTACGGCTGCAGCCTGCAGCCTCCCGTCCGGTGGCATTGGGCTTCTACTTTTCAAAATAAAAGCTCACGTCTGGTCTTTGTACTTTGGTGTTTTAGGTGTTTAAGTATGTAATAATTTGTAAATATGTAACTATTTACATTCTATTCTGAGATGTTGCCATGGTAGTTTGAACGTTTTATGAATTGTATGTATTATTTAATTATGAAAACCTGTTACTGTGCCTCATGCTGCTGATGCCTAATGTCACATGAGGCTGTTTTTTGCAATTATAAAGCAAATAACCTCCTCCGAAATTGGGCTGGTAAGGGATTGAATTGCCAGGGCTGAATTTTTGTCCCAGTCTGCCCTTGTGCATGAGTGTAGAGGAATGTGTGAAGAAGTGTTCTGTGGCAATACTCTATATCCACGATGTTCCACTTCCTCGATTGCTCCGGTGCAGCAGAAAATTCTGTGCATCGTCATTTTACGTCCAAGGGCAGTTTTTGCTACCCATGGGTTCAGATTAATATTCTAAGTGTCTGACAACATAATGGAAACAATCCCTACAGAGAGAGAACTTTTTAAAAGATCTGTTTAACCAGAAACAGCTTTGAGGTTGCTAGCGCTAAATCCACCAGACTCCATTTAAAAAAACAGTACTTTTAGAGTGTATTGAGCCAACATACAAGATTTTCACATGTAATCAGTAAACTGTTTATTTCAACCAAAAATTAAAATTGTGATGGTTGGAAAAGTGGACATAGTTTTTATTTTGTTTCTGTTGACTTTGAATGAAGTGTTTTACGATATTAAAATTACGAACGCAATTTGGACCTCCTTAGAAATCCTTCCTATAATGTTGCCAGACAATGTGTGCATATATATATACTATATATATAAATAATCTGAGCCTGTAAGCGGCCAAACGAGCACTTTTGTGATGGTACACAATTTCCCTTTTAACTTGCATTAAACATTACATGTTGTTCCCATCAGTCATCATAGGAAAATAGGGTCCAGGTTGGAAAAAAGCAAAGTTACCCTTTAAGTGCATGACATGTGGGGTCTGGGGTCAGTATGTGTACTCATGCTTTTGTTTGGAGCATGCATTCACAAGCGAAGTTGACTATCCTCTGCATGATGAATCAAAGCCGGTTCCAAAACCAAGTTCTTCCTTACTAATTTTTATGTAACGCATGCTTCAGGTCCCGGCGGCGCTAAAGGGGAGAAAGGCGACAAAGGAGTGAAAGGCTCAGTGGGGGACACAGGCCCCGCAGGGCCGAAGGGAGACTCCGGCTCCAGCACCAGTTCCTCCGGTTCATCCTCTCAGGGCGGAGAACGCGGACAGAAGGTAGAAATATCCCTCCGTTTATCTGTCATCAGCTGCATTTTACTTATGTTACTTATGTTACTTATTTGTCTTTTATTTTTCTTCTTTATTTCAGGGAGAAAAAGGTACAAAGGTACGGTAACTTTGTTCACACTGCAGGAGAATTTATTCTTTCAGTTTTTTCTACGTTGCTTTCACACCTACCTTGTTTGTTCCATTTTATCCAAATAGAAAATATGGACGCGGCGCTCTACCAACTGAGCAACCTGGGCGCCGATGTTTCACGCTTTTTGACATATTTTTCAGAATATTTTCGACACGTTTTCGTTTCTCTTTACATTTTTCTTTTTTGGGCATTTCCGCCTTTAATCAGTGGGACAGCTTAGATATGAAAGGGGAGAGAGAGGGGAAAGACATGCAGGAAATTGCCCCCGGTGGGATTCAAACCATGGCCCTATGCATCGAGCAAGATACCTCTACGTGCACTCTACCAACTGAGCTCCCCAGGCGCCCCCTGATGTGTTTTTATTTTTTTATTTTTTTATTTTTTTTTGCCATTTGCTTTTTTCAGCGTTATTTTTGACGCATAGGAAGTTTTTTTAATGCTATTTTGACAGTTGTTTTTTTGTTACAGGCCTATCTGAATATGTCTTTTCTATTTCCTCCCCACCAGGGTAGTTCTGGCTTCGGATACTCCGGCAATAAAGGAGATCGTGGGGCCCCGGGGCCTATGGGGCCACCCGGTCCCCCCGGTCCTGCAGCAGAGGTAGTTCGGCTCGGGGATGGCTCTGTGGTGCAGCAGGTGTCTGGACCCCCCCGGACCGCCGGGACCACCTGGGTCAGATGGGGCCCCAGGACCTGTAGGAACCAATGGAGAACCTGTGAGTACAGAGATTCTTTTGGAAGAGGGGGTCCTTAAGACACATATACAGAAAATACACACAGTACCGGTGGTGGACTATAACTAACCTGTTACATAGGTTGATGCAAACATTGACATAAGATTCTCTAGTCTTGCATTGCCAGACCTTCCTGCACGACTGTGCAGAGGCAAGTCCCCACAACATTCTGGGATGGGAGAAAAACATGCTCTGGTTTATTGGCATTTCTTTAAACCAATCACAATCTTCGTGGGCGGTGCTAAGTGCCGGACGGAGCCACGGTGCCTCTGCAAAACACTGTCAGGAAGGAACTTGTTTTGGTGGAACATGTGTACTGTACGTTCAGAAGTAGTCTTAGTCGTCAACAGAAAACTCCGATTGGACAGATAGTCTAGCTAGCTGAATTTACCCTGCAGAGATCTGAGGACCAGGTAACCATAGTCCTCAGATTGGACAGATAGTCTAGCTAGCTGTCTGGATTTACCCTGCAGAGATCTGAGGACCAGGTAACCATAGTCCTAGTAGAACGCCAACACAGAGACAGAGGAAAGGGATGGGCATCTGGGCGAAATGAGGGACATCTGGTGGAATTTCTAGCGGCACCGGGGCAATCCCGGCAATGAAACGTTGTGGATGTAGACTATATTTGGGTGCACTATATATACACTCACCTAAAGGATTATTAGGAACACCTGTTCAATTTCTCATTAATGCAATTATTTAATCAACCAATCACATGGCAGTTGCTACAATGCATTTAGGGGTGTGGTCCTGGTCAAGACAATCTCCTGAACTCCAAACTGAATGTCAGAATGGGAAAGAAAGGGGATTTAAGACATTTGGAGCGTGGCATGGTTGTTGGTGCCAGACGGGCCGGTCTGAGTATTTCACAATCTGCTCAGTTACTGGGATTTTCACACACAACCATGTCTAGGGTTTACAAAGAATGGTGTGAAAAGGGAAAAACATCCAGCATGCAGCAGTCCTGGGGGGGAAATGGCTTGTTGATGCTAGAAGTCAGAGGAGAATGGGCCGACTGATTCAAGCTGATAGAAGAGCAACTTTGACTGAAATAACCACTCGTTACAACCGAAGTATGCAGCAAAGCTTTTGTGAAGCCACAACACGCACAACCTTGAGGCGGATGGGCTACAACAGCAGAAGACCCCACCGGGTACCACTCATCTCCACTATAAATAGGAAAAAGAGGCTAAATTTGCAAGAGCTCACCAAAATTGGACAGTTCAAGACTGGAAAAATGTTGCCTGGTCTGATGAGTCTCGATTTCTGTTGAGACATTCAGATGGTAGAGTCAGAATGAGAACGTGGATCCATCATGCCTTGTTACCACTGTGCAGGCTGGTGGTGGTGTAATGGTGTGCGGGATGTTTTCTTGGCACACTTTAGGCCCCTTAGTGCCAATTGGGCATCGTTTAAATGCCAGGGCCTACCTGAGCATTGTTTCTGACCATGTCCATCCCTTTATGGCCACCATGTACCCATCCTCTGATGGCTACTTTCAGCAGGATAATGCACCATGTCACAAAGCTCACATCATTTCAAACTGGTTTCTTGAACATGACAATGAGTTCACTGTACTAAAATGGCCCCCACAGTCACCAGATCTCAACCCAATAGAGCATCTTTGGGATGTGGTGGAACGGGAGCTTCGTGCCCTGGATGTGCATCCCACAAATCTCCATCAACTGCAAGGTGCTATCCTCTCAATATGGGCCAACATTTCTAAAGAATGCTTTCAGCACCTTGTTGAATCAATGCCACGTAGAATTAAGGCAGTTCTGAAGGCGAAAGGGGGTCAAACACAGTCTTAGTATGGTGGTCCTAATAATCCTATAGGTGAGTGTATATAGTGCACTATATTTGAGTTAAGTAAAAAACCGAACAAAAGAGCCACATGCGGCTCGAGCAACAGGTTTTGCCACCCCTGTTCCACATGAGTGTCACTCACTGGTTGTTCTTTATCTTTCAGGGCGATCCAGGAGAGGATGGAAAAGCTGTAAGCGTCTTTTGTTTGTATTGAACACAATGGGATTTTTCTGTAGAAACTTAATAATGTATAATAATGTATACTTTATTAATCCCACAAGGCGGAATTACAAGGTAATAAGGTCCTAGGCCAGACTTATGTACCTATGGGTTAGGGCTATCTATCTAGCTATCTATCTATCTATCTATCTATTTATTTATCTATCTAGGCATTTCTAGATAATTTCATAACAAAACTGCTGGTGTTATTTTGTTCTTTTTTGCTCCTGTTTCCCAGGGTCCCGCTGGGCCACGAGGGTTACCAGGAAACACAGGATCTGCTGGACCGAAGGGCCAAAAGGTTGGAGTGGACTAAAGATGGATGGATTTTGTTGTGTCCTGCAGGGCTGCACAATATATTATTTTGTTATTGTCATCGCGAGAGGCTGCGATGAATTGCAAAAGAGACACAGAGATTTTCTGTTAATTCAAAGAAAAAATCAGAACTTTAAAAATAACTGTAAACTTTTTTTCAGCGGTGCCTTTTGTTTCATGATAATAAAGAGGTGTGGTTTACTTCTAGAGACAGAGTGCTTTTAAGTCCCACCAAAGGAAAACAATTCTCCATTCTCCATTGACTTGTACTATGTGAAGGTTTCATCCTCGTCAACTCTGTCTGCTAGCAAACAGAAAAATGTCTAAAAGCTGCTGTGTGGTGATATTCACTACCAACAGTGTACAGAACCCAGAACTTAAGTTTTTAATAATCTGCCGACCTGATAAACGGACCTTTTTAGGAAGACAAAAGTGGAAACAAACGTGAAGAACCGGCAGAGAGAATGGGGAGATGCTAAGCTAACGTTATGTCCGACGTTACGTGTTAGCTAAACTTACAGAAGTATAGTTAGGTTACAATTAACATTTGGATCTTCATCTAGTTAACAAACTGCTTTATCTTAACTTACAGACACATAGTTAGCCTAAAACGGACATTTGGATATTTGACTTGTAACATAATGCTTGCTTGCAGCCATAACGTTAGCTTAGCATCTCCCCATTCTCTCTGCTGATTCCTCACGTCTGTTTCCACTTTTGTCTTCCTAAAAGTTCCACCAACTGAGCTATCCTGGCGCCCTTTAGGCATGTTTCTGTTGTTTGCTAGCAGTAGTGGTAGGGGGGATCAATCCATAGTGGAACCGGGTTTTGGTACCCAGCCCTAGTATTTACCTGGTATTGGAACCTTCACCCAATACAAATCAATGGAGAGCGGAGAGTTGTTTTCAGAGTAAGATGCAATGCGCTCTGTCTTTGTGTTACTACATTGCTATAAAGTATTTCTGATTATCTGGGTCACATGACAGCGGTATATAACAGGTGTATCCTCAAATTCAGTCAACTTTATTTGTTTAATAAACTAAAATTATTTTGCCTGGGTGGCTCTAGTGGTAGAGCGAGCACCCATATACAGTGCCTTGCGAAAGTATTCGGCCCCCTTGAACTTTTCAACCTTTTGATTGCAAATATTTCTGACACAATCGATTGCACAGCAGATTGTGGGATTGTTATCGTCTAATAATGTGTGACTGTTTCCAGGGGGGAGGTTGGAGAGGGTCAAGCCGGACCCAGAGGCCCCCCGGGTCTACCAGGACCGCCCGGACCAGGCACCGGGGACCGACCCGTATGTCCACACACTTCAGACTTGCTTCTCTTTCAGTTTCAGTTATTGTTTCAATTTTTCACGTGTTTTTATTATGTGTTGATAGACGTTCTTTGACATGGAGGGCTCGGGATTCCCAGACCTGGACAAGATCCGGGTACGTCGATGATCCTTTAAATTATAATAAGAGACGGCCTACTTCTAGTCCGCTACATCTCAGAGAGAAATATTCTACTTTTTACTCCACTACATTCCTCTGACAGCTTTAGTTACTAGTTACTTTACACATTAAGATTCCTGCACACAAAACACACACGTAGTTTACAAATATTGATATATTTGATATTTAATTATAAATGAAACCAGTCAAAAATATAAATGATTAGCTGAATAATCACTTTGTTGGGGTTTTTTCACTCTAAAACCCCAGTTATACCGGCATATCCAACATGTTTTAATGTGGAAATGCTAAATTCTGAAGACCCAGGTGATTTGTTGTTTACATGATCTGTATCAAATTCAGAATATATTCATATTCTGAATAATTGTGAAATATGTTTGTGCATGTAAACGTACTCAATGACTTAAACTGGGTTTTGGACTTTATGTAAGGACTTTGTGGTTTGTTACCCAGGGTGCCCGTGGTCCTCCAGGCCCCCCGGGCCCCCCCGGCCCCCCTGGTGTCTCAATGGCTCTGGGACCCGACGGCCCCATAGCGTTCGGACCCCCTGGACCTCCAGGACTGGACGGAGCCCCCGGTCTGCCAGTGAGTAGTATGCCACCGTTTTCATCGCAGGATGTAAAGCGAAAACATTTAGGGCCCTATTTTAACGATCTGAGAGCACGGCGTGAAGCACCCGTCGCAGGTGTGTTTAGGGCGTGTCCAAATCCACTTTTGCTAGTTTTGAATGATCACTTCTTGCTGCCTCAAGATAGCTATACGCCCAGAATGCACCTGAATACACCTCCCTGTAAGACCAGCACGCCCAGAATGCACCTGAACACACCTCCCTGTAAGACCAGCACGCCCATGGGTGCACAGATGGGCGCAGGTGTATTAGCTATTTAAACGACGTGGGCGGTCTTAAATATCAAACACACTTGCGTTGGGCTTTGCGCTGCACTGGGTGTAAGATAGGGTCTTTCAAACGATTAGATGATTATTAGGAAATGAATCAGTGTTATAAAAAATTATATGTTCTTAAACACTGATTGCTTGTGCCTATCCTGTGTGCTGTTTCAGGGCCCCCCTGGTCCTGCCGGTAGACCGGGTCAACCCGGACTCAGAGGAGAGAAGGTGAGAATACCCAGACTGATGTAAGATGGCTGAGTTCCTGATAAAACGTGCAGTCTCATTTTGATTTCCATCCCGATCCATCTAAGGGTTGTTATGTATTTCAGCCAGTAATTATAGCGTGGCTAGAAACAGTTTCTTCTTAGACGTCAAAGGGGAGATAGAGATGGAATGACATGCAGCAAAAGGGTCGCAGGTTGGAATTGAACCCGCGACCGCTGCGGCAAGGACTGAACCTCTGTGCATGGGGCACACGCTGTACCAGGTGAGCTATCCAGGGGCCCCTTGACTTTTTATTCGACTTTTTTTTTAAGTTACTTTTTAAACTTTTGACATATTTGTGTTCGAAGTTTGACATTTTTTTGTTTTGTTTTTAGCCTCATATAAACCACTTGAAAATCCATGCTTTCCTCGCCTAAATTTTTACCCCAAAAAAAGTGATGCAGTTTCCACATCCTTTGGCCCTCTGGGATGACCCTGAGGTCATTGGGAAGTTAACACTCTCAACTTTTTGTTTCTAGTGTCAGTGTGACACTAGGCCTTACTGACACAGATATAAAGAGGTTAGAATAGAGAATTTCTATTTCCGTCGAAGTAAATCAACTGTAAAATGATTAAAAAACACTACTGTAAGCATATTACATGGGCTACATACAAAAATAGAACCCTAGCCACATGTCTCAACTTAAAACAGAAAAAATCCAGAAAAAAATGACTTATAAAATGGATTTTATATGAATTTATTTCTACAGATATGTTTTTCTTATTTCCTTTCAGAAAAAAAGCCCAAAAAGTGCTAAATACAAAACTTCTCAAATTAGAAAACACATCTACATCACTCTCATATATACCTGAAATAACTACATGCATAAATTTATAGAAATAAGTTATTATAAATTGATGAAATGGTGAAATGCCATGAGAAGGCCATATTTTTGCTTTGACACTGCTGGAGCCATCACAGGGTTAACATTTTCATGTTTGGTATCAATCAACTCGTCTTCTTATTGGCTACACAGGGAGGTTGGTTTCATAACATTACTTCTAACTGGTAGGGAATACTGTCCGTTTTTCCCAAGTCCCTCCCTCTGTAAATCGTGCGAGTTCATTTGCTCCATTTTGTGATAACTCAAATAAAAAAAAAAAACTGTCACTCAATTCCTTAGGTTTCAGGCTTTTCAGCTGTGTAAAGCAATACAATATGGCAGCTTGAAGGGAGACGCCAGCAGCGATCAAAATCTAAAAGTGATGGACTGTTCAGCTTTGTTTATGAGGAAACTCGGCCAGAATCTACAAGATTGTGAGGGGACCAGCTCGTTTTGGATTAAAAGGATTGGATGTACTTATTCCTTGAACTGTTGGCGAAGTAAGAAAAAAAAGTTTATGACGATCTTTCACCGCTGTGAAGAAAGACACGAGGAAACAGGTAGGGATGCAGCTCGACTTTAGACAGAAACGGCGCAGAATCTGTCTGTGTTCCTTTACTTCATAACATGATTATAACCGCTGTAAGTCACCTTGTGCTTTGTGTGTGGGCTTGATGGAATCGTGAGACTTTAAGCTTTGTAATGATGTGCTGCATGTGCGTGTTTATGAAGATTTAATGCTTGCAATTTATCACTGAAGAAACGTTTTCTCCTAAAAAATGGAGAAAACGGCCTGGCAGCGGGACCGCGTTGCATGAGAAGTTAAATTTCACTTCTTTTTTTTACACTTTGATGCTTTTAAAGTTTGACTATTTTCCAATTAATTTATGGATTTTATTAGATTTTTGATGTATAGGTTTTATTTTACACTTTCTTGGCTTTCTTGGATAATTTGTTACGTTTCCCAAGTTTGACTTTAAAAAAAAAAAAAAAAAAAAAAAAAACTGTTTACGTTTTTGATATTTGAAATAGTTTTTTTTTTTTTTTTAAGTTCATCATTTCTCTTAACTTTTTTGAAGTCCATTAGATAGAAAAAAGGTCTTTTAGTTACATTAATGTTTTTAATGCATTATTTGCCCCAGTTTACATTCATTAAGCTTAGGTGCAGCCCCAAATCTTTTTTATTTATTTATTTTTTTATTGAAAATCATTTTCTTAAAGAAAGACCATTAAACCCTTTGAGTCTTCGAGGAACCCAGGGAAAATGCTCAAATTGTTATTAAATTTTCTCTTTCAATGTCTTTCCACTGGGGCAGCCTCTAGCCCCCCCAGTAAGAACGTGCGCTCCATGTAGCTGAGTCCTGCAGCGGTCCGGGTTCGTGTCCGACCTGCGACCCTTTGCTGAGTGTCATCCCCCATCTCGCTCCCCCTTTCCTGTCTGTCCACTGTCCCTATCAAATAAAGGGAAAAAGCCCTAAAAAATCTAAAAAATGTCTTTCCCCTCTCTAGGGGGACTCTGGGGATCTTGGTCCTCCAGGTGCAGCTGGAGCAAAGGTGAGTTAAGTCAGAGTTCTTTGTCTGGCTGTATCTTTTCTTTAAAATCTAAGTGAACTGAAATGAAAATGAGGACATTTGTGGCGGGTGCTTCCACATAGATTCTCTCCTTCCTGTTTGTTGCCGTTCTCTAGCAAAACTCGCAAGACTCCAACTTTTTCACGGGCCTGTTTTCTTACTTTGCTCCATCCTCTACGGTGTGTAATGGGTCGCAGGTACTCGGGAGTGGTGGGGGGGGGGGCTCTCTCTCTCCTCAGGGATTTCCTTCCTCGTTCCTAAACTTTTTGTATCAGTTTCCATCTCTTTGTTTTTAACCAGCTGTGAATGACTCCCCTTTCTGAAACCACATCCTCCGAGCTATGTTTCCTAACCCTTCACCGACGAGAGGTGCTTTACTTTCACTGATGTAAAGGATCTGAATACTTGTTCCACCGCTGTCACTTTCACGCTTTCCAAGTAAAACATCTTACTCTATCTGTTTAAGTTGTTGTTGAGACTTCTGCCTGACCTCTATCTCTGCACACGTTTCATGCACATCACCTTTTTTCTCCTCCGTTTCTCACTGGTTCTGCTGCAGTTGCATCCAGGGTAATGTCATTACCTGCTAATAACAGGAGTGTCTACCTGTGCGTCCCACCTCAGGGTGCTCAGGGGGATGTAGGACTGCCGGGTACATCGGGGCAGATCGGGCTGGCAGGGCTTCCAGGTCCCATGGGACCAGTCGGACCCCCTGGACCTCCCGGGCCACCGGGGCCACCGTATGGCGTTGGTCATGTGAGTAAACACACACATACACAGGTGCACGGATTAGGGATGGGTTAGAACACAGCGCCTGGGACCGGGATCGGTTCAATAGAATTAGTCTGCGCGTTAGAGGGGTTAGGAACCTTGCTATAAAGAGAGTGGGTCCTGTAAGAGGATTGTCCTCTACCGGTAATCGGAAATATAGCTAACACTGGGTCGGGTTTAGCCGGGTTTAACAGACCAAGTTTTAAATTTTGAGTGCCAGAAACTGGATAACTTCGGACACAACCAGAACATTCAATTCAATTCAATTTTATTTATAGTATCAAATCATAGCAAGAGTTATCTTAAGACACTTTACAGAGCTAGAAGGTCTAGACCACACTATAATTTATAAAGACCCAACAATTCCAGTAATTCCCTAGCCTGGTTACACCAGACCCTTCTCGGGCAATGTTCATTCACACCCCATTTCCAAAGGGGTGTCACCAACGGACGCCGCTCAAATGCCTCTGGTCGCAATTGGATAGTCCTTCAACCAATCAGACCAACAATCCGGGTGACGTAGCAGTGATAGCGGCATCAACACGTTGCTGCGCTTCGGTGACTGCCATGTTGAATATAAACAAGACAGTGGCGAGGAAAAGCTCCTTTTTGGGAGAAACCTGGGACAGGACCCAGGCTCTTGGTAGGCGGAGTCTGATGGGCCGGTTGGAGGTGTGATGAACAGTGGCAATAATAGTCAAGATAAAGATTATGGAACTATGACTAGAAATAGTAGTTGTAGTAGATCATGGCGTAGCAGGGCACTGCAGGGTGTAGCATGGTACAGCAGGGCACTGCAGGGTGTCGCATGGTACAGCAGGGCACTGCAGGGTGTAGCATGGTACAGCAGGGCACTGCAGGGTGTAGCAGGACGCAGCAACATGTGTCCCAGCGAGGCAGGAAATACCCCAACTCGGTCGCATAGATAGAGGATTTATATAAGAGAATCTTGAACTTTTAGTGATTTAGGTTTTCTTATGTGGACAGGTGAGAGCAATGAGATTTGCTAAGATGCAACCAAATAAATACAGAGTTGGGTCCAGGACTGAAACAAAAAGAAAAAAAAGTCTTAGGCTGCAGCTAAAATCCCACACTAACATCCTATTTAGTAGCTAAAACAGTATGTGAGATTTTTTTGTCCAAAACCTTAGTATAAAACCAATACTACGGGAGTTGCAAACTATTTCCCGTAAAATATTACAGTATGCAATACTGTACCCTAAGCCTGCGTAAATAACCCACAAAGCAGTAGTAACGATGGTAACGTCAATAACGCTCTTATTTACATTTCTACATGTTTCAATGACTGTTGGTCAAGTTATTCTCCTCTTTCAGTAATTTAAGCATTATCTGGCAAAGCCGGTAGAGCGGCGGGTCGGCAGGGGTTACCATGGTTACGCTTCTTCAAACAGCGAGGAGGCTCTCAGGAAGTGACGTTGAAAAAATACTCACTACTGCTTACTGATGGTGCGTTTGAACCATAGTACAAATGTTGAGACTGTAAGATTTCAGTCGCTGCCACAGGCTTGTCTCGGTCCCGATCCACTCTGGTCTTGGTTGAGGTGGTCCCGACTACAACACTGACCTCTCCTCCTCTCTCCTTACACGGTAACCAGGATGGCTACGAGATGAACAACGGCTGGTCCGGACTGAGTGGCCCACCTGGACCACAGGTACGCCATCACCCATACGTGAAACTGTAGCTGTGTTAGAAACTCTTCTCTGTCACTTGAACTGTGCACACGTGTGCGTGTAGTGTGTTTGCCCTTCTGTAGTGATGTTTAAATTCTCCGCGGTTAATTTCATTCCCTATATAGTCCACTATAAAATACCCACAATGCACGACTAATTTGATCATAAATACAACATACCTACCCTTGGAGCAACATCGCAGACTCCTTGAGGTCCGGGCTGTAGCCTTGTCCTTTGTCGTGTCTGTGTCTGTGTGTCTGTGTGTCTGTGTGTCTGTGTGTCTGTGTGTGTGTGTGTCTGTGTGTGTGTGTGTCTTTCTTTCTGTTTCTGCCATGTGTTTTGTCCCTCCCAGCTTTCCTCTCCATTTTTGTGAAACGGAAATAAAACCATGCCAATCTCTAGGTATGGTGAAGGGTATGTGATGATGTGGGGGGGGCATTTTAATAAAACACAACCTTTAAAATTCTCCTGAGTGCTTGGTTTGTTTCAGGGACGTATTAGAAGTACAGGTGAAACTCAAAAAAGCTGCAAAAGTTCATTCATTTCAGTAATTCAACTTAAAAGGTTAAACTAATATATTATATAGACTCATTACATGCAAAGTGAGATATTTCAAGCCTTTTATTTGATATCATTTTGATGATTATGGCGTACAGCTTATGAAAACACCAAATTCAAAATCTCAGAAAATTAGCATATTACATGAAATCAATTTTTTTTTTAAAGGATTTTAAATACAGAAATGTCAGCCCTCTGAAAAGTATAATCATGCATATGTACTCAGTACTTTGTTTGGGCCCCTTTTGCATGAATTACTGCCTCAATGCGGCGTGGCATGGATGCTATCAGCCTGTAGCCCTGCTGGGGGGTTATGGAAGACCAGGATGCTATCAGCCTGTGGCCCTGCTGAGGTGTTATGGAAGACCAGGATGCTATCAGCCTGTGGCCCTGCTGAGGTGTTATGGAAGACCAGGATGCTATCAGCCTGTGGCCCTGCTGAGGTGTTATGGATGCTATCAGCCTGTAGCCCTGCTGAGGTGTTATGGAAGACCAGGATGCTATCAGCCTGTAGCCCTGCTGAGGTGTTATGGAAGACCAGGATGCTATCAGCCTGTGGCCCTGCTGAGGTGTTATGGAAGACCAAGATGCTATCAGCCTGTGGCCCTGCTGAGGTGTTATGGAAGACCAAGATGCTATCAGCCTGTAGCCCTGCTGAGGTGTTATGGAAGACCAGGATGCTATCAGCCTGTGGCCCTGCTGAGGTGTTATGGAAGACCAAGATGCTATCAGCCTGTAGCCCTGCTGAGGTGTTATGGAAGACCAGGATGCTATCAGCCTGTAGCCCTGCTGAGGTGTTATGGAAGACCAAGATGCTATCAGCCTGTAGCCCTGCTGAGGTGTTATGGAAGACCAGGATGCTATCAGCCTGTGGCCCTGCTGAGGTGTTATGGAAGACCAAGATGCTATCAGCCTGTAGCCCTGCTGAGGTGTTATGGAAGACCAAGATGCTATCAGCCTGTAGCCCTGCTGAGGTGTTATGGAAGACCAGGATGCTACAATAGCGGCCTTCAGCTCTTCTGCATTGTTCGGTCTCATGTCTTTCATCTTTCTCTTGGCAGTGCCCCATAGATTCTCTATGGGGTTCAGGTCAGGAGAGTTTGCGGGCCAATCAAGCACAGTAATCCCATGTAGGAAGTAGTGAATGAGGGAATGGTTTTGAACTGTTATGTCTGGACAGTAGATGCCCTGCTTCATGTTTCCATGTGTTCTGTCTTCCAGGGTCCAGCTGGTATCCCAGGGCTGCCTGTAAGTAATACTGCAGACTCTGTATGTCTGTGTCTGTTATTTTCTCCAAATTTCAGCAAATAGCTTTATTGGCTATATATTTACCTGCTATTATTATTATCATTATTAATTGAGGTATATTCTTGTAATAAGTCAATCAAGTTGAATCTAAACAATAAGAGATAGATTCAAGCATACTTTTTTGAAGGTTTAATGTAGTTTAACCTCCCCAGTCCTGAGTATGAGTATTACTAATGTTGTATTAATTTATTGATTTCCAGGGTAGGTCAGGTTTGCCTGGTAACCATGGAGACAAAGGATCAGAGGGACCAAGAGGACCTCCCGGGATACCCGGTCTCGACGGGTTCATAGGACAGCCGGTAGGAGCCCAGATGAATCGTGGGATTTTGTCAATCAAACACCACGAGACTTCTTTACTGTAGTTTAGACACATTAATCATATTCCTGTTTTGCTTGCTTTCATTTAAACTCTTTGTCTTCTTTTTTAGGGGGAAAGGGGAGACAGAGGAGAGAAAGGAGAGAGGGTGAGTCATGTGCAAAATATATAAAAGAATATGTACACTGTTTATATGTCAATATATTTTTAAAGCTGTAATGAAAATGATATTTTGGTGGTAGGGGGTCGAATCTGAAACATTTCCCTAGTCTTCATCCAATAGATAGATAGAAAGATAGATAGATAGATAGATAGATAGGGTTGTGCTGATGACAGATATTCCATCCAGAGCCGCCATCGTGAAATTGCCAATGTTCTGCGTCGGTCTTAAACTAGCAAAGACACCTGTGTTGGCTGTGTGCTGTGCTGCCCAGGGTGCAAGCTAGGGCCCTTAGGTGGGAGCTTACCGTATCAGCATGTGGTGAGGTCATGCTCTTGGACACAGCGGTCTGGAGCGAGAGAAAAGGCGTGGAACGCTATCACACTTCCCTTTCTTTTGGACACTACTGTGTGCGTGGATCAATAAGTCCGATAGCGATGGATAGTAGGATTTATGAATGTACGTTAGCAACAGGAGGCTAATTCACGAGGGTGCTATTTCATGTGTGAGCTAATATTACACATCTGTTCATGTGCGCTGCAAGAGTTATGTTTCTGTTTATTCTCCTTGTAGAATTCATCAAAACCAAAGTGCCTTTTTTGCCAACCTACACTACCGGTCAAAAGTTTGGGGTCACATAGAAATTCCCATTGCACTCCATTGTAGACAGAATGCCAGCTGAGATCAGTTGCATTGTTTTTTTAACCAGGGCAGTAATCAGATTACATTATGTGCTTACATAATAGTAAAATGGTTCTCCAATGTTTTTCTAGTGTTTTATTTTTAAATGATAGACTAGTACACAGAATGTGCCTTTGGAACATTGGATGAATGGTTGCTGGTAATGGGCAATGTAGATATTGCATTAAAGATCAGCCCCCCCACCCAAATTAGCAGGTATTCTATCTATAATGGAGTGGTATGGAAATGTATAAGTGACCCCAAACTTTTGACCGGTAGTGTATTTCCACTCAACAGTGATGTTCTTTTCAGCTAGCCGTCCGTGCCCAGAGAAGTGAAGAAAAGTTAGTTTGGTATATCCTATCATGTAACGTTGGAAGCAGGAAAAGAGTCAAAGGCGGTAACAAAAGCCAATGTGTGCTTCTTTTACCAACATAGTATACATTTAACAAAATCTATTACGTTTTTAATCCAAACTACATCAAACTTAGCACTTAGCAAGACATCTGTCAAGTTTGAAATGCATCGGTCTAACGGTTCTAGAAGTATGCACATAACGCACAGACATTCCTGCAATTTATAGATAGATACTTGTAATGTGTCATGAAATATTGACATGCAAATACAGTATATGTACAGGATATTTTACATTTCATATATTCTGCACTGTTGACCTTAGAAACACAGGGTGAGCAGCTCTCTGAAGCTCTACTCAAGTGCAGCGGTGCTTTGAGCTAAATGTTAACATCAGCATGCTAACACACTCCCAATGACGCGGCTAACATGCTGACGATTAGCAGGTGTAAAGTTTAGCATGTGCTTACCATCGATGCTAACGTGCAAATTAGCACTGAACATAAAGCATGATGGGAAGGTCACTAGTGTTGCAAACCAAAGTACTTTGTTGTTTTCTCTATCTGTGTCATATACTATGTCAGTGTTCTTCCTATGAATGGTTTCATGTCCATTTGTGTGGCAGGGTCTGCCAGGGCGAGACGGAGGGCTACCTGGACCTCCAGGGCCCCCTGGACCTCCAGGACAAGTCATCTACCAGTCGAGCGATGTGAGTCAGACGTCCAGTCCCACTGTTACCATAGAGATTGAGAATTTAACCCTCACATGACACCTTGTTATTTAATCCCTACGGCCTTGTTCACACTCTGCGTCTTTGTAGACGAAAAAAGGTGTCTAGGGTGCGTTTGTATTTTTAAAAAAGAAAAAAAAAAGCTGCCTGCGTTTTGGTTCCAAAAGCAGTAGAAAGCTTCTTTTGTTGCTTTAGTACCAGCTGCTGCTACCAGTGGAGGAACGTCACCAAGTACATCTACTCCAGTACTGTTTAAAGGTCCCATGGCATGAAAATTTCACTTTATGAGGTTTTTAATATTAATATGCGTTCCCCCAGCCTGCCTATGGTCCCCCAGTGGCTAGAAATGGTGATACAGTATTAGGGGTCCACTAAGGTCTATATAAAAGCATCCAAAAAGCAGCATGTCCTATGACCTTAAGTCCAAATGCTGTGGTACTTTACTTAGTATTTTCTTTTCATGCCATGTAGCTGACTGCTACAGTAAAGAGTAAAGAGAGTGGAGCTCCACATGGAGCCGTCCGAGATGAAACAAGGCGGTGGAGCGAGCTAGAGAATGAACAGAGAGAGGGAGCGGTGCTACTACTGTTATTAAAAAACAAAGAGTTCCTCCAACCGTCATTCCCTGAACATCTCATATAAAAGCTCCATTCTTTTCTTATTGTAAAGGAAACGACAGGTCTGGCTACTCAGCTTGTCATTGGTCAGCTGTCAAAAAGGTGCTTGACGTACAATTTTTAAAACGTTTTAAATAAAAGCGCCCAGGACCCTTTTGAAAACACTGTTTACACCGTAGGATTATATATAAAGAAGACGCCGCGTGTGAACGAAGCCTAAATCACTTCCTCATATTCACTAACACGATGCCTGCTCTAACGAACCTAACTTTGTCTTGCTGTAGTATAATGATCTTTATTGGAGCGAAGGCTTGCAGGTGAGTGCTTCCCTAACTGACCTCACCATAAACCTCCCTAAACTAAAGTTATTCCAACACTTTTACAGAGTTTTGGCTCTTGTCTTCATGTGTCATCCTTCTTTCTTCTTTAGGGAGGAAGTGGGATTCCGGGTCGAGCAGGATTCCCGGTATGGATCACTATCCATATTACACAGATTGGAAAAGTCCAATAAATATCATTCAATGGATGGAAGTCAGGGTGTATGTGTTTTCATTTAGGGGCCCTCTGGACCAAAAGGAGAAAAGGGAGACTCGGGTCCTCCAGGATATGCACCTAAAGTAAGAAAATTCACAATTAAATTAATTGGTTGTGAATGCCCTGTGTTCTTCTACGTATTTATTATTTTTCCATATGCTTTTTTTTGCGCATTTATCAATATAGAAACTTCATTTAAACATCAAAATGTACAGCAGCATTAGGCCATTCCTGCTTCTTTATACAATGTCCATACTTCATACTTTCTGAAATATTCAATGTTTTCAGGGACATTTTGTCCATTCAAGTGAATGGACGAAATTTTCAAATTTGACACAAATTCATACGTTTTCAACTGCTGTGTACTCATTCATGCATTCACGGAGAAACAGTGGCTTTAAGACAGATGTGTTGTTTTGTTCAGGGGGAGAAGGGGGAGCCTGGTCTCATCCTGGGGCCTGATGGGAGACCCCAGTACCTCGGTGGTTTGGCAGGACGGCCGGTAAAAACCTTTAGGAATGACCAGATAATGAGCCACGAGGATGTATTCACTCATTTTTTCACAGCTGATATTGTATGACAGCATGTCACATCTAGCTTTGTTTCTGTCCTCTTACTTTATGATCCAAGTATTTAAAGGTTAACCCTATTTCCCATGCGTTTGTGTGTAAGTGACTGATGGGAACAACAATCTTTGACAATGGTCCAGTAATAAGTAAGATCGCTGCAGTCGGCAGCGGAGAAACAAGCTCCGTATAAGGACAATAGTGCATCTTCAATTTACGTCAACAAAAGGCTCAGATTATATTCTAAGTGTCTGACAACATTATGAAAAGGGTTTTTAAGGAGGCCAACCTTTCTGTTAAAGAGTAAGATCCTTTTAAACATAAAAAGGTCCACGAAGTTGCTATTGCTAAAGCCACCAGACTCCATGTAAATAAACAGTCATTTTAGCATCGCAAAATACACTTCATTCAAAGTCGACAGAAACAAAATTCAAAAAAATTCAAAAAACTATGAAAAGCCGTTTTGGGTAGTCTTTCCACTTTTCGAATAATGATTGAAATGAACGCATAGTTTACTGATTAACGTGTAGAAATAGTTTGGCTCTATAGATGCTGAATGTGCGGTTTATTTAATGAAGTCTGGTGGGTTTCGGAGATTGCTCGGTAGATGAGCTCGGAGCTGCTTGGGTTAAAACAAAGATGATTTTACTCTTTTAAAATAAGTTACATCTCTGTAGCGATCCTTTCCATAATGTCAGACAGAATAATAATCTGAGCCTGTCGGTGGCAACAACACAACGTTTAGGTGACAGGGTTACATCGGAGCCCGGTTAGCGGCTGCTGATCGCAGCGTTCTCGCTCAGAACAGGACCGGCTTCAAAGATTGTTGTTCCCATCAGTCACTTAGACACAAAAACTGGAAAATAGGTCCAAGTTGGAAAAAAAACTAAGTTACCCTTTAAGTGCATAAATAAGTGATTTTTTTGCCTAAAATGTCTGTGTTTACAGTACATGTGTATTCGTTTCCAGGGCGATAGGGGACCCCCTGGCCCTGTGGGACCTCCAGTGCGTACCATGTTTTCAATTACCACATTTTGGGTGTTTTGCTGATAAAACATAGGCTATATGATTCAGTGTAATAAACCTAAAGAGTATTTTTTTTCCTCCAGGGTCCTGCTGGTCCCCCTGGCCATAAGGGAGAGATTGGGTTTCCAGGTAGACCGGTAAGGAGATTTCCTGCTGTCTCACTTTAAAAATGGTGCAAACACGTCCACACTACCACTAAAGTGGTATTCATTCATTTAAACACATATGGCCTTTAATCTTGTTCATATTTATGTCAAAATGACAAAAGATATCTCTCCATCCATCTATCATCCATCCATCTATTATTTATCCATCATCTATCATCCATCTATTATTTATCTATCATCCATCCATCCATCCTTCATCCATCCATCCATGGGTGTGACTGTTGTGTTGTACCGTAGGGTCGACCCGGGCTGAACGGCGCCAGAGGAGAGAAGGGAGACTCGGGCTCAGCATCTGGTTTCCCTGTGAGTATCACACACGTTCTATGTTCTCATTTTTCCATCTTTCCTGTAACAGTTACTACATAATTGTCTAATCGCAGTATTTTTTTACATTTTCTTTGTAACTACAGTTAATTACTAACACTAGCTACAGTGCTCAGGTTGTTGTTGGTAATTGTTGATTTTGTTTGGATATGACAAATTTTAATTACATAAGTTATATTGTAATATTGGTCCAACCATTGAGCTAAAGCTCTGCTTTTTGTTAGCTGTTGGCACTCGTCTCTAGACACGTGTATAGCAACAAAAAGGACAAGGGGTGGGGGGGTCCACAAGAAGTGACAACTATTTTGACACATAGTTTTGCCAACAGTGATAACCAGTGTTCATGGTCCAGTAACATTGTTTTTCAGAGGTCATTGTGCGTGGGTTTCTGATTCCTAATTCATACGCTGTCATCTTCTTAATCTGGAAAGCACTTTGTGCTTAATGCTTGAAAAATGCTATATCAGTTATCTGATTTATTATTAGTCCCATTTGCTCTTCAGCTCTATGATCACGCCATCAACATGCAGTAACCAATATGTGTTGCTTTGTGCCAGGGTCTTCCAGGTCCACCGGGCCCCCCTGGACCTCCTGGACCCTCTGTTCCCAGCGACAGACTCGGAGTGAGTCATTAAAACATTTAGTGCTTGGGTGTCATATTCAGTTAGGAAGATATGAATCATTTATCAATAGGTTCCTTATCTTATGCCTGTCCAGTAACATCTTTGGTGCGTAACTGATATTTGATATTAATGAACGTCGGTTACATGCAGGCTGTTGTTGCCAAATGAGTTGCTTCAAAGCTAATTAAGATTTTTTGATGCTCACATTGATTTTTATATTAAATTGGCTAAGGTGCTGCCTAAAGCCATATAATGGCTAAAATAGTACTACTTCTGGATGATAATCCTTGTTTGCTTTATTATTTCAGGGATTGGATGATTACTCCAGATATTACCAAGGTAAATTCACTCCATAGTATGTTTTAATAGAAGGATAAGGCCTTGGGATGAAGCTTCTGATTGAAGAAAAATATACAGAAAACACAAACACACAGCACTCCCAAAGCCTAACTACTCCAACACCAACTAATTCCCCCCCCCTAAAAAAAGTTTGCATACATCCGTGCTGCTATTTACAGTATATGCACAAACAGGTGCCAATCTATTAAGGTGGAGAAAAGTGAGAAACTATGAGAAATCAACAAGAATCGGGTCATGTCAAAGAAGAAAGAGTCCCATGAGTGAAAGGAATAGTTTACCACGTATTTGTTTTCTAACAGAGTTAGATGAGAATATTGATTTAAATATGAAGCTGTAGCCAGTAAACGATTAGCTTAGCTTAGCATAAAGACTGGAAACGGGGGTATATCTGCCACATTCAGCTTTGAGTGTCACGTTGTGCATTTTCCACTGAAGACAAGTCACATAACCACTTTTCATCCTCAAGCTCGGCGACGTCCTTCCCTTCTTTCTTTCTCTTTCACAAAACTGCCGATTTCACTTCACCACGTCTTACAAACATACTTCTGTGTGTTCTTACAAACCGTCTTTTTGGTTTGGCGCAAAACTTGGCGGCCTAAACTCTATTGAGAACCTGCACTGATACGTGAGGTGCTGGATTTGTCCCACAGGCTTCAGAGTTTGACACGTGAACTATTCCTTTTTAAAAGTTTTAACAATTTCCCTCAGTACAAATAAAGTTGTATCCTATCTTAACGTGATACATTGTTACTGTGCCTCTCGTTTATAGCTCTTAAAGGAGAGAAAGGTGATCGTGGACTACCAGGGACACTTGAAATCCAAGGTAGCACCACTTTGTCTGTGCACATGTTGAAGAAGCTGAAAAATAACTGTTTTATGTTTTCAGTGTGTTCAAACTCAAAGCAAGGCCTTTTGTTTCTGATCCAGGCGCAGGGGGGTCCATTGACATTTACACATTACGGGTAAGCCTAAACTCATTATAGTTCTACTAGTAGCATTTGTATGATTTTTGTTTAAATGTCTGGGATGTTCCTTCAATGTGTCCAGAACGAGTTGAAAGGTGAAACGGGCAGCCCAGGCTACAAAGGAGAGAAAGGAGAACCAGGTGGAGGATATTACGACCCCCGCTACGGAGGGAGTGGAGTCGGAGCCCCAGGAGCGCCTGGGCCTCCTGTAAGATCTCACTAACCACGTTTCCATCCACATGGTTTTCAAATACATCGAAGGTTATTCTCATCGCATTCGGCTTATGCAATAGACGCTGATGGAAACGGAACTTACCGAATAAATAATGAACTGCGATTACGTTGTAGGTCATTTAACGGCTGCAACCCGACACAAAAACAAGAAGTAGTTTGAGGTCATTTCCTTCTTCTTTTCAGCCGCGGCGGGTGTCAACAAAGACAGATACAGTGGATGAGACCACAGACTTAAAAATTGAAAGAAATATAACCAATGCCATAATGTATCTGCATCACCATAGCAATATTTTGTTATTATATCAGCTGGCAGATAAGCTCTATTACAACTTGTGCAACAATAATCATTTGTAGGTAGACAACGCGATCCATTTTAGCGAAGAGTCTTTGTTAAATGTTAGCTTGCAGTGAATGGAAATATTGTCAAAAACATAAAGCTTTACGGAGTCAGTTTAGAGTCAAAGAAATCAAACTTTCTGTCCTTGTCCCACCAGGGCCCAAGAGGCGACTCAGTCGTTGGCCCACCCGGCCCCCAGGGACCACCTGGTCAACCAGGAAGAGGCTACGATGGGCAACCTGGGCCACCGGGGCCGCCTGGACCCCCAGGACCATCCTTACCTGGAAGTTACAGGGGCACACAGAGTGAGTTCTAATCATAAACGCACACGCATATATTCAAGATTATGTCTGATTTCAGTGATGTGACCGTCTTTTGAATGGCAGCTATCAATATTCCCGGACCACCGGGACCACCTGGGGTGCCTGGACTACCAGGACAGTCATCAGGGGTGAGAAAGCCTGTTCCCCGTCAGATTGTCTGCTTTATTTCGTCATTATCTAACAATATTTTAAAGTATGGGGTCGCATACAGCATAGAAGATCTACTTAGAAATATAGGAAATACTGGATAGGATAGAACAACACAATGTAACTTCACTCCTGAATACAAATGCCGCTGTCATTATAGCTGTAGGACAACAGGAGCCCCTCCTGGCTTGGTTTACTATGAGTGTTTTTGTGTGTGTAGGTGACGGTGTTTAGGTCTTATGACACCATGACAGCCATTGCTAGGAGACAACCTGAGGGCTCTCTGGTGTACATCATTGAGCAAACAGATCTCTACTTACGGGTCCGAGATGGAATTCGTCAAGTCCAGGTGAAATACTCAGCGATGTTATGATGATAAATGACAAGATAAAAATGGTTCCACGTGTATTAATTGTTGTCTCCTTTTATTCAGCTTGGCAACTACATAGCTCTACCCAGTGATGATGTGAGTGTTATTTTCCTTTTTGCCCTTCTGAAAGGTTAACCTAATTTCTTTCGTTTGTTCAACCTGGACCCTATTTTCCCATGTTGTTTTTTTTTTTTTTTTTTTAACAACAATCTTTGAAATCTGTAAACCCACCAGACTCCTTGTATATAAACAGTAATTTTAGCATCGTAAAATACACTTCATTCAAAGTCGACAGAAACAAAATAAAACTATGAAAAGCCGTTTTGGGTCGTCTTTCCACTTTTCCAACCATCACAACTCTAGTTTTGGTTGAAATAAACACACAGTTTACCGATTAACATGTGAAAATATGTTTGCTCTATATACGCTAAAAGTGCTGTTTATTTAAATGGAGTCTGGTGGGTTTTAGCGATAGTGACTTTAGAGCTGTTTCTGGTTTAACAGAGAGGATTTAACTATTACAAAGATCTGTGTCTGTTGGGATCCTTACCATAATGATGTCAGACATTAGAATAATAACCTGAGCCTATTGGCGGCTTTTGCCCCGTAGGGTTACACTGCACCAATGTTGAAGATTGTTACATCAGTGACTTGCACACAATAAACATTGGAAAATAGGGTCCAGGTTAAAAAAGAAACATTCCCCCTAAGAACTTCAATGCGCCCTGTTTTACAACATATCTTTGCACATTATTTTCAGGGTAATGAAGTTGCAGCTGTGGAGCCCCCACCGGTCGTACCCTACTCCCCAGACCACCACTCCAACACCGACACCTCCGCCCACGGCTCCCAAAGGCCCCCCGTCAGTCCGGTTCACCCGGGCTCTGGGGACCAGTCCCACCTGGACCCTCGATACCCAAACCAACCCGATCCCCGATACCAACCTGACACGCGGTACCAGCCCGATCCTCGGTTCCCAGCACCCACAGATCCCAGGTTTCCAAGCTACTCCGAACGGATAAATCAACCAGACGGTAGGTATTCTGTCCACACGGCCCAGGAACACCCTGCGTACCCGGACACTCGCTACCCGGTCACCCCTCAGCGAAGACCACCACCTCCCGTTCCCCAGACTCCAGTCCACCATCACACCTCAGGTCCTGGGGTAAGAGAGGCCACTTCTCCTTTTTTCTGTTGCGATTAACCATTTTTATTTTATTTTTTTAACAACATACAAAATATTCGACTTGCAACATGAACACAACCCCCCACCTTCCGTCGTCACCACCCAGTCAGACAAAAATCAAGAAAAGATGACAGACCATTCAACAAAATAGTAACTAAAGAGACAATAAACATATGTATAAATGACAACACCATAAGCCAAAGCTTCTTAGGATCCCTCCAGAAAGTTCAGGTACTTTTCTCATTTTCTATTATTGACATCCAATCTGCGACATCTCACAAGCCCACTCCTGGATTGAAGGAGTCCCTGCAGTCAGATATATGTTATCATGTATCCCAGTCCAAAACTCCTAGACCTTATCACAGGACATGAAGTAATCGGCCGTCCTCTGTCTTACTTTTCCAGAGAGACCACTTCTAAACCATCACACTAAGATCACTGCTCTGGAGTTTTATTTTAAAATGAAATATTATCACAGAGGCTGTTTGTGTTTCCCCAGCTCCACCTGATCGCGCTGAACGTCCCTCAGACGGGCGGGATGCGGGGCATCCGCGGCGCAGACTACCAGTGCTTCACTCAGGCTCAGGCCATTGGGATGAAGGGAACTTTCCGGGCCTTCCTGTCCGCCAAACTCCAGGATCTCCACAGTATCGTCCGCAGGGCCGACAGGGACCTTTTTCCAATAGTCAACCTGAAGGTAGCCGACAGAGGTTTTTTAAGCCATTTAAAGGGACAGTTTGGCTTTTTCTTGCAAAGAGTCTGAGTAACAAAAGATCTCAAGTAGCCAGTTAGCACAAAATATCTGAACCGATACTTTTTGCTAAAGTTTGTACCGATCGTGTCGTCTCTCCTTTGTCAGGACGAGGTTCTGTTCGACAGCTGGGAAGCCATCTTCAACGGCGGCAGGATGAAGGACAACGTGCCGATCTACTCCTTTGATGGCAAAGACGTTCTCAGGGACAACACATGGTGAGCCAATTTACATTTAGAATATTATAGTATTGGGCATCGAGAACCGGTTCCAACTTGGAATCGTTTAAGAAAATTACGATTCCAATGGAATCTATTTTTTATTGGAACCGTTTGGATGAAAGTTGGTTCCGAATCCGATTGTTTCCAAATTGAAGTTTTTGTTTCCGTAGCGGCCACCTGCCAGCAGGTGCTCGTTTTGTTGCAGCCATGGAGCCCAGTAAACGGCATTCTAGTGTGGCTTTATCTTTTAATGATTATTTTTTGGGCATGTTGGGCCTTTATGAGAAAGGAGAGGGGGGAGTGGACCCCTATGGCGAATTAATTCAAAACGAGTTATCTCAGGACACTTTACAGATAGAGTAGGTCTGGACCACATTCTATAATTTACGAAGACCAAATTATAGTAGCAGGACGTGGCAGTAAGTATGCGTTAAAACTATTCATGCCGCTCTTCCTGTTACACCCCCCAGGCCAGATAAGATGACGTGGCACGGGTCGACCGGCAGCGGGCAGGCGCATGCTGACAGCTACTGCGAGATGTGGCGCGTGGGCGAGCGGGCGCTGAGCGGCATGGCTTCGTCGCTGCAGAGCGGCAGCCTGCTCCAGCAGAGCTCCAGCAGCTGCTCCAACTCCTACGTCGTGCTGTGCATCGAGAACAGCTACGTGGGCCACGCCAAAGATAGACACACACACACACACACACGCTTTTCCATCTATTGTAAATAAGGTTTTTTTTCTTAGGAATAATTAGTTTGTTTGTTAGCCTCTCCTATAGCGAATGGTGCTACACAGGATTATACCACTTGTTAAGGCTGCACGATTGAGATCACAATTATTTGTTCATTTTAACCAAATGTTTTTTATTGTAACATAGGCTATTTATAACTGCTTTCATATCCATATTATGCTACATATGTTGAAGATGTATGCCCGTTATCTAACGGGGATTTCGGTAACTCATTACGGTGCCACTTACATGTCTGCGCTGCAATAACATTACCTGCTGTGTTACGTGTTAACTACAGTAGGAACTGGATTAACGAGGCTAAAATAACTATGTCAGAAGCATGGACCGCCGCAGGAGAGATCCAAACACGGGCACGGCTTTCCAGAAGAAATAGGTCATGTAAAAAAAAAAAACACGGAGCGTTCTACTAAAGGAATGACTCATTTAAAATAGCTTGATCACGCAAATTAAATTAATTGTGCATCCCTCCGCATGTTGGACCTATATAAAGCTCGGGGGGGTGGGGAGCTTGTCTGCTTGACAATCCCATTTTGCAGCAATGAAATAGATATTAAAAATACATAGTCCCACCGGGTGGAAAGTCGCAAAAAATCTCTCCCCCGTGTTACGTTGTAAACTCAGATGCATTCTGATTGGCTGTCAGTGTTTCTGTTGTTCAAATGTCGTTGCCGTTATAGTTGCGGTGTGGACTCTTTTTGAAAACTATTTGTTTAAAGTAGTTCTTTGTGTGGACGGCCTGTAACAGCCAGCAGTGTTGGTGTTTGGGACTAATCTGCTAATAGTCGCTATAGATATTAAATTAGCATGCTTGGGATTTAGAAACGATGACTACGTTTACATGCACTTAATATTCAGTATTTTGCCCTTGATCCAACTAAGCTGTTTCTATGACTAATAAAGTTAATCTTCCACTAAATATTAAGCGAGAACGCTGTGAAACCTATGTGACAAATGTGTATCGTCATCGTCTGTTTTTGCTGCTGACACATTATGGAAAGGAACCTTCAACTGAACCGAACCGGCTTTCCATAATTTTATAGTTAGTCGACTTTGAATGAAGCGCATATTATGTTTCAAATTTCTGTTTGGTGCATTGAGCAAACGCAATTTTTTCGGATGTTTAAAAAAGGATCTTCCTCTTTAACAGAAAGGTCGACCTCCTTAGAAATCCATCCCATAGAATCTGAAGCCTGATGACTTGTGTTTGCACGTAGAAATGATGTCTGACCTGCCTAGGAAATCTTTTTCTCATCTTCCTGCATATAAACATTAACATTCCAAATTTACAACTTCAGTACGCGTAAAGCAGTGTTTGTGTATGAATGTGTGTTTTTTTTAAACTTGTTTTACTTTACACTGATGTAATCTGTAACCTACGGCACTTAACTTTTTTTCTACTTTCGTACATGTTTTCAAATCGTATTTTTAGCAGTAACAAAGGGATATTTATTTTGTATAAACCGTGCATTTTCTAGAATGTATGATATGAATGCTTTCACAAAGAATAACATTTCCACATCAGATATGAGTAATGCTTGTTGATGTTCCGTTCTCAACATGTTTGTGCCCAGATGTCTGGATAGGATTCTGTAAGTCTGTCTATGCACTGTAGCTGAAACGGAGGACGTAGGGACATTTCATGTGCCGTAACAAATGCAGTATGATTTGTATTATCTGTTTATCGCCTTGTGTGAGCTCCATTTTTGAAATGTCGCATCTCCTTGAATAAAGCTGTGTGGAACCTTGTCAGCTGATGTGGTGGTGCCTATTGTAAGCTATTGCTACGACTGTTTTCTACATGGGCTGGCTTATGGCCCGGAGGTAAAATGGTTAGATCAATCCCAGGTCAGCCGGCCACATGTCAAAGTGTCCCTGTACCTTTTTGGACATACTATACTATGAGTTTAACAGATTATACTAGGACTCTTTGACAGAATATTTTCAACATACTATACTATGTCACACGGAACCTCAAATGAAGTTAAACCAACGAAAACTAATAACTTAACTTCTGACTTTTACTTGTGACGGAGTATTTTAACAGTGTGGTATTAGTACTTTTACTTAAGTTAATTATCCAGACCAGACCACAGAACGCAAATATTATGCACCAATAAAGCAACTTAACTATTTTCCAAAACAAGGTTGATTTCCCTGAGCTTTTGCGACGCAAATAAAGACGTGTCAAAAATCATGATATAGTAAAAAAGTAATAAAAACCCAAATACTGATCAGTCGTGCCTCAATATGTTTGCTACTTCAAAAGTGCTGCATCCCTCTG
This sequence comes from Etheostoma perlongum, assembly GCA_026937815.1. NCBI lineage: Eukaryota > Metazoa > Chordata > Actinopteri > Perciformes > Percidae > Etheostoma > Etheostoma perlongum. The sequence goes on along the minus strand of CM049394.1, from coordinate 2,168,493 downwards.
AAAGGCATTTTCCAATTTTTGACTTTTCAGAGTCTGTTTTTGTCCCATCACAGGTAAAGAAGCTGCCTAATAATTATATATTATTATTATAATTAATAACTTTAGGCCACACCCTCCCTCATTAAATAAATATACATAACATAATAAGCTTAAATCAAATTAGCATTTATGTTTATATAATTGACTTTTTTACTTTTTTTCAACATGCTATACTGTGATTTTTTTGGACAGACTATACTATGACTTCTTTTTTTGCTTTTCCCGACATATTATACTATCATTTTTTGGACATACTATAAGTTCTCTTACTTTTTACGACATCATATACTATGGCTTTTTTATGACTTGTTTTGAAAATACTATGAGTTTGACAGAATATACTACGACTTTTTTCAACACACTGATTTTCTTTACAGCCAGCCAGCCTCAAGAAATATAAATAAAGTGGAGTAGGCCTACACGTACCTGAACATTATACTCAAATACAGTACCAAAGTATTTGTACATTATTACATTACAACCCTACAGAGACTGGAGCAGTGCATTGATAGCTACCTGATTCCAGCAGCTTCTTTTTCACCGGGCCAATGTCCTGGAAGCTGTTCGATGCTGGCGGCATCCTGCAGACAGGAGGCGTCGCGGCCAGTAGTTTGTAGTTCAGGCCAATCACGAGCGAAAGCAGAATGGGCTGACGTCCACAAAGTCGCAGCAGAGGATGTTGACCCCGGCAGCCTGCCGTCCCGGCTGCTGCTCGCCCACCCAGCGAAGCAGAAGGGATAGAGCCCTTGTTGTCATCTTCCTCATGTCCTGCAGGGGATGAAGGAGGACGTATGCAGCGTCTTCTGTCAGGTTCAGACCGCTGACGTAAAAACCAGCTGGAAAACAAACCATCAGGAAACCAAATCAGTTTAATAGAGGGGGGTCAAACACAACTTCACTAAGGGCCACACTGGAAAAAAGAATCACATCAAGGGCCAGACATGTGGAGTTTATTGACGTGCTTTTAAAATTTAATCAAAAGAGTCAAATATCTTGTAATGTTGCATGGCTCATACACAGTCTTCTTACTTACAGCCCAAAAAAAGTCAGCAAAAATGTTCTTTAGCTATCACAGAAAAAAAAGACGAAATACTAGATTCTGGATGGAAAGTTTACTTTTTAAAAGTTGCCAAATGTTCCATTGGCCAGACCAAAGTGATCTGTGTGTTTGGTCGATGTGAACTGAGCTGTCATCGCAGCACGTCCAGTCTGAAATACCCCTTGATGGCCAAGAACACAAATGATGCCAAGCTGGTACACAGTCTCCAGTTGTTTTAATTATGACAGAGTAGCTCTCAAAATGTTCTACATGAAATCTGTTGCTGATTTTAATTAACAAAAGACTGGAGATGATCCGTGATCTGAACGGATTTAGTCTCTCTGACTTCTAAACATCACTATCAGCCTCCCAACATGTGTTCTGTACAGAATAAGTCTTTAAATCAGACAAATAGCAATTAAAATCCCTCCGATTCAAAAACAATAAAAAGTTTATATGAACCGTCATCATGTTGTAAACCAATCAGCTGTTAATCAGCTGAGAAGCCGGCGTTTCCCAGCATGCTCTGGGTCCGCCTGGCTCTTGCAGTCGGTGAAAAGCAACTGCGCTGCCTGCGTCTCAGAACTGCGGCCGCCTTGCTCTCGTGAGATTTCCGTTGCCCACGTGTGCATGACGTCAGAGCAAGTCGGGATCAAGTCGGACACAAATCTAACCGGCATGCAACGGGCGCCGATCGCCGGTGATCGATTCTGCGCAGACCTGGCTCATCTCGAACGAGCCTATTAATGCAAAGTGCATCGGAGTAGCTAACGTTTGTTGCGGGCTTTGTTGACAGTGAAGAAAGCCGTGCTCACGTGGAGCTCGGTACCCAACTGACAGACACACTATTTCAAATTACAGCAACAATCGCTGAAAGCAGCGCAAACTCACAGTTCTCGCTACCCTTTCTTGGGTTAAAATGTAATCACCATTGTTCGGCTACGGCCGCTGAACAGGCTACATGGTTGTTTTGCCAAAGGTTCCATTATGAGGAAGTCAAACTTACAGTTTCTGCCATAGATCTGTCAAGGTGGTTGTAAACAGCCGTGGTCCTCCGGTGGTAGCGTTAGCCAGTACAAGTCGGGATCACTTCACTGGCTGTCTTAATTGTTAGGGCTAGGGTTACTCTACTCTAACTTGGGGACTCTATATAATTCAACGTGAGTATAGAAATGTTGAAATGCCCGTCTCTAGTAGCCGTGATAAATTAGCCAACTCTAAGCTGTCTCCATGTTGTAAGTGAATCTTATATGTATCTGTGGTTTCTGACCTGGTTACAGTTCCACTCTGGTTCCACACAGGCGATTGCAGCATGAATGAAGGTCTATGGAGCCATAACCCTCAAAAGCCACTTTTCTCACGATATAATTTTTTGTCTAGTAATTTAAAGGTTGCATTCAAAAGGGGAGGAAAAGTTGTTTTTTGGATGCCATCAGCGGGATCTTTGGTTGTTATCAGTATACCTGGCAACCGGGCCTGGCTGTCCAACTGGCCAGTTGACACCAACACACAGGCCAAAACAGACATTCAGACACGGAACGGAATTTTCAAAAGGGGAAAATACTGTGTTTAGCATTGTTAAGATAGTATTTCATCTGAGCATGTTCCCTTAATATCTGATGACATCTTGTGGGCATTTTTGGATTTAATACTAATATATAAATATATAAATATATATTGCATATTTCATCTTCAATTACAGTACTGGAGTAAATGTACATTCCAACACTGTTTATATTAGGATTAAATTAATTTAACAGGAGTGATTTAAATTCTCTTTATCCAATTATATGTGAGTATGTTTCACTCCTCGTTTGTTTAACAGCTTTAGAGACTGATTGCTTATAAGTTAACTTAACCCTCCTGTTGTCCTCAGGTCAAAGTTGACCCATTTACAAACATTTTCTATATCAGAACTATGGCAAAAGAACGTTGAAAAAAGAATATCATTGAAAAAGTAACCCAAAAAAAATTATTTAAAAAATATCAAAAAAGTAACCAAAATATTGGAATAAAATTGACAAAAACGTTGAGAAAAGTGTAGAAAAAGAACAAAATGTTGAAATTTCAACCCAGAAAAACACAAATTTGCCGTCGACGGGAAAACGACACAAGGGTTAAAAACTTATGATGCGTTATTATAAACAAAGGTAGGCAATATTATAAGAAGTTAAATTTCAACTTCATCATTAGAATACCATTTACATATTGATACATGAATATTAATGATCCAGTAACAGGGGCCATTCTGCACGATGACCTTTTGTACTTTTCATATATTTTCAGTGCATTTTGTAGTCTAATATTGCCGTCTTATTTCAGTAAATGATTTCAATTCTTCATCCACCTGCATACCTGGTCTTCCTCTGTGCTTCTGGTCTTCCAGGTAGGCAATCACCTTCTCAGGATCTACGCTGTCGGCGTACCTGAAGATACAGCCCCCGGATTTCAATTACTTTTTATTTGGGCAGGATTACATTTATTGTCCCACAAGGTGAGGGAAGGTATGGCTGCAGCCATAAAAACTTTAGGTTATTTGCGTAACCCCGGTTCTCAGAGTAGCATGAGTGAGATGTCTCACTATGGGATACACCTCTCTGCGTATTCCTCAGAAGCATTTATCTCATTACGCCAATCCTGATTGGCTGGTGATCAAGTGTCCGCGTCACGTGGATCCATCCCCCTTTAAATAGCTTACGCTATGACGCGGACACCATTCAAAATAAGCACCTCTTCTCGCTTCGCCCCAGCAAGAAGGGTTGTCTGGTGAGACATCTCACTCATGCTACTCTGAGAACCGGGGTTACGCAAGTAACCTAAAGTTGTCATTCATAGCATTCGTTTCGATGTCTCACTATGGGATATGGAGACTCCCGTATTGCCAGACAAGCTTATCTCGGGAACCACCGGCACTCAGGTAGCAATGCTCTGCTCCAGCAATGGCCCCGTGCTCAGAACTGCACGTGCCACGCTAGGCTCTCCGGAGCGGTGAAGCCATTGTTTCGAACTGCGCCCTCGACATTATGTCTGGACAGTGGAACATGCTTTAATTCTGTTGAAAAGGGTGAGTGTATGCTTGGGTGACTTGGATGGGGGACAGGGCCTGCCGTCGCCGCAACAAAGTCTCCGCTTCCCGTGGAGGGGACGCGCCTGTCTGGCAGCGCACGCCACAACGGGGAGCTCGGAGGCTGTGAAACCTCCTGTGAACGGGGAACTTCTAGCTCCGACGCAGGTGGGGAGAAGTCGATTGTCAAACCGCCCTCTTCTTCCTTTTTACCTGCTGAAAAGCGGCCTGGGCTGGCTGTCCCGGTGGGGCAGCCGTCTGCGCAGGGGCTTTCCTGGGCCAGCTCCCTCTCACCTTCTGCCGAGGTGGGGCAGCTGAGGCGGGCTGGGGATCTGGCCGCTTGGGGATTTTGAACTGAGCAGACCACGAGACAGCTTGAGCGAAAGACTGGCGCGTGACTGGAGGCGGGGGAGGCTTGGCTTTCCGAGGGAGGCAGAGTTGAAGAGCTTTGTCTTCCTTCCTCTTCGCCTCACACCTCTGCTGCATTGAAGCCAGAGAGGTGCCGAAGACCCCGTCGGGGACGACAGGCATGTCTAAAATGTCTTCTTTTTTTCCTGTCGGACAGGTTTGTCAGATTGAGCCATCTAGCCCTTTCCTGTAGAACCATTAGCCCCATAGAATTACCTGTGGCCTGGACCGCACAGCGCTGCACGCGGAGGCAGATGTCCGTGATCACAGTAATCTCTTCCCACACAGCAGGCTCTGGTTTGGTGACCATGTCCTCACACAGCTCCGCTTGGTACGCTGTGAGCATGGAGGAGACATTCAGAGTTCTCACCGCTAAAGCTGCCGCTTTATACGCCCTCTCGGTCAAGGCAGACTGGAAACGGTCCGCCTTCAACGGCAGTGTGGGGTTCCCTGAGGTTGTCGCAGTCAACCACGGGTGGAGGTGGGTTGCAACCAACGGCTCCATCGGGGGCATGCGGAACATTCCCAGCTTTTCCATGCTCCCTGAATCGGGGTCTTACCGATTCCGGTCTTAAGATACCTCTTCCAGCAGTTCAGGAAAAACTGGAACTGGCTGTTTTGCCGACCTCTTGGTCAGGGGCAATTTCTTCCCCTCGTAGCGTGATCTGGTGGGCACCACCACGACCGCAGGCCAAGGGACGTTTAGCCTGGACACAGCGCGTTTGCACACGTCCTGCATACGTCCTGCATGTCCATGCTGGGAGCGGGGGAAGTTGGTACACTTCCGTCCTCGTCTCCGAAGGCAGACACAGCATCAGGCTTGACAGCCTGGGCGGAGGGGATGAACATTTCGAACTCGTCTTCGTCATCCTCTGATATGAGGAGCTCCGAGGAGTCCTCGTACTTGTAGTCTAGCTCGAGTACGCCCTCCGCAAGCGGGGCCGCCGCGCCCAGCTCCAGCTGTGAGCCCCAGCTGGGACCGGCGCACGGTACAGCGTCCGCGCCAGACACCTCATTGCCGGCCGGCAAATCGGTGTTGGGCAGGTATGGGTCCTTCCCCGACAAGCTAGCTTGGCGCGCTAGCCGTCGGCAAAGGCTCTTCATGGTAAAGCAGGCACAGTGCCTGCATGAACCAGGGGCTTCAACGGCCAGGCGGGCGTGTTCCAGCCCGAGGTAACACGAGTAGACCTGGTGTGTGTCCCTGCTCGAAACACAAACAACATGTACAACATGATACAGATACCATACAACTAGTATTGGGCATTGAGAACCGGTTTCACCTTGAAATGGTTTCAAAAAATATTTTTGGACATTTTTAGTCTCGAATCCGATCATTGGTTGCAAATTTAATATGCTAAGGCTGGGCAATATATCGATATTATATCGGCATCCATATATGAGACTAGATATCGTCTTCAATTTTTGATAAAGTCATGGTAATATGTTTTGAAGGCTGCATTACAGTAAAGTGATGTAATTTTCTGAACACACCAGCCTGTTCTAGCCTTTCTATTAATTGCCTTTACCCACTTAGTCATAATATCCACATTGGTGATTATTCATCAAAACTCACTGGGTTATTATTTTGTGAAAGAACCAATAGCTCTGTAATATGCTCAGGTATTCTACCACCAGCAGGCGTGTGTTGTGTTGCAGCTTTAGTGTGAATGCCCACCAAAGCAAAGTTGTTGCTGTGAAAAGTTATATGGAAGCCAAAATGAGCAAAAATGTGTTTCATTTTGCAGCATTGTGTGACAATGATTTTGTTGCATAAGGATACAAAGACGGTGTGAAACGCATATATCTTTACATTAGAACTATTAGAGACATCCCTATTGTGTTATTTACCTGTAAGGTATTCCAGTCCACAGCTCGGGGTGCTGCAGCACCATCTGCTGGTTGCCATAGGAAACAACGACCTGCTGGCCTCTGGACCAACAGGAACGCAGAGTGGGAATGTCCTGAATGTAAACACAAGGGCACAGTAAATATTCCAAATCTTTAAAACTACTTTCTTCTTAATTTACTCAATTGTTAACTCTGATTCCTCCCAGCAGTCAAAAATCAAAAAACAAAACAAATAATAAAACGGCACAATCCTCACGTTTGAGAAGCTGGAAGCTGACATGTTGTCTTAAGAAATGATTGCGGATTAATTTCCTGTGATCTACTCAAATGGATTCATGCCAGAATGTCTGACGTTCTTCCGGTTAAGTTACCTGTGAGGAGCAGAGTTTCTTTCCAAACAGAGTGATGATGTACTCAGTGAGGTGGACGTGATCTTCGTCGGTCAGCGATTCGAAATGAGAGCAGGAAATGACTACGATCTCTTTCGGATGAGCGTCCAACCAGGTAGCCAGTTCATCCAGAGCCTCCTGTAGAGAGAGAGAGAGAGAGAGAGAGAGAGAGAGAGAGAGAGAGAGAGAGAGAGAGAGAGAGAGAGAGAGAGAGAGACAGAGAGAGAGAGAGAGAGAGAGAGAGAGAGAGAGAGAGAGAGACACACAAAGTTATTTCTCTGTATTTTTTTTCTACGACATTTCATTTCCGGGATTGTTCACGTGCCACCTAAGATTCCGCCTGACGTCCAATACCGTCCTCTATCTCTGTTTTGGCATTCTAACCTCCGTCCCTGTCCTCTGTCTCTGTGTTGGCGCTCTAACCTCCGTCCTCGTCCTCTGTCTATGTGTTGTAACCTCCGGCTGATTTGTGAGGACTATGGTTACCTGGTCCTCAGATCTCTGCAGGGTAAATCCAGACAGCTAGCTAGACTATCTGTCCAATAGGAGTAGTCATCTTTTACAGCAGTTGTTTCCACTCAGTCTTCATCTAAATATACAGAAATGGCACAATAATGAATTCAGTATTTATTTAGTAATGAGAAGTGAACATTAACTTGATTAGACTTAGCTTTAGGGGGCGGCCTCTAGCTAACCCAGTAGAGTGTGCGCCCATAGGCTGAGTCCTGCAGCGGCCTGGGTTTGAATCCGACCTGAGGCCCTTTGCTGCGTGTCACTCCCTCTCTCTCCCCCCTTTAATGTCTATCACTATCAATAGAGGGAAAAGACCCCCTAAAAATGTAGCTTTAGAGCAGCATATTCTGCTCCCATAATGACGTAAATAAAAAACTGAATCGGCCACTCAAAAGTAAATGCAGCTTTGGCTTTACGGTTTTTGTACTGTCACAGCATAACTAATGTCTACCGACGACGTTTCATTCACAGGATCACCCCGGGATTGCTGCAGGTCCTGCCAGATGTCCCTCACTTTCCGCTTACAAGACGATTGTGATTGTTTTAAAGAAATGCCAATAAACCAAACTAGCCAGACTCCTGCGCTGTGGAGTAAGGTCTGGACATGCGAGACTACTTCTCGGTAGCTGCTGTAACTTAAGTCTTTTCTTGCGGTTGTGTGTGTGTGTGTGTGTGTGTGTGTGTGTTGTGTGTACCTTCACAGTCATGAGTGTGTAGATGCCGTGGGCAAAGAATAATTTGCTGCCTCCTGCTGGCTTCCTGGCGATCCGCAGGTCCAAGAAACGGATACCCAAATCACACTGATCTCTGAGGACTGATTGCTACACAATCACAAAAAGAAAGAGAATAAATATAATAATGATTTCCCTGCCCTTAACTTGGGGCTCGACTGACAGGTAGGTACATGTGTGACTGCTACCTGTGTCATGGCCCAGCGGTAGACACAGGGTCGGGTCCAGCAGGGGAACAGCCTGTCGATGACTCGGAGGAGACAGGGCTGTGATCTTAGGACCGGAGAGGAGACATCCAGACAGAAAGACATGCTGTCATGGCTCCCTGTGGGGAGAGATGGACAGCAGTCAGCAAGGGTGTAGCTTTGGGTTCAACATTAGGGGAGTTGAGTTCTCCACCTGGCTAGCGAGAACTTTTGTTTCAACATTAAGGGAGAAAAATCATAACCAGGGGGGTTCCCCCCCTCCTCTATGCAGTTGCTAGTAGCCAAGGAGGACACAGAGGATTAAAACAACATGATGGACTCTTCAGAAGAGATCATTATCTTCACTCGAGTTTCTGTGTGGGAAAGTCCACGGCTTGAATGTAACACGTTCATTAATATCCAAAAGTTAAGCAGTAAAGATTTTATCTGCTGTATTGTTCAAAACATCTGACATTTCAGGAAGTTTTTTTGAGGAATTATGCACATCTAAACAATAAACACATAAGCATTTTTAACTTTTTGACTTCATTCCCCCAGTCAGTTTATATTAGTGGGAGGGTTGTAACCCCCCCTCCTCCATAAATGGCAGTCAGACATAAAGTATATGCCCCATATTTCTTTTTCACCTGTCCGGTCGAGCAAGTGAAAAAAATATTCTTCTTGCCCAAAGTCAATTTTTACTGGTCACTCACTACACATAGTTTGTTTTTTTTCTCAGAAAAATTGTCCGTAAAAAAACATTTGAAATAACATTTGGGTGAAATAAACCTCGAAAACTATAAGTAGGCTACTTGGACAACAGTAGTATTTGGGTGGAATCAACTGTTGAGTTATAAAAAGTTAATAACTATATGTGATGCAGCTATGATGGGATTAATATGCATTTTGTCTGTGAAGAAGTCAAGATGGCCATTTGTTCCCCATTCCCCCCTCTATTTCTCTGACTGTAAAGAATTGATCTGGTCAAGTCTGGCATTTAACATATGCAAAGGAGCTTCCTGCTACAACAACAAAAGGTGGCCTTCTGTCTCCTGTCCCCTGGGGTCTTGGTCTGGGCTAAGACAATACAATGCTAATTAAATTGTTGATGTCAGAGTTTCACATTTAAACAACAGAACCTTTTGCTTTGCAACCAAAAGCGACCCCCAAAGGGGCACAGTTTAGCGGCATGTTTATTCTCATGGGACTGCGAAGATGCTCTCGGCATGCTGTCATGACAACGGCGGACCAATGAGAATAGATTTGACTGTGCCAGGTAAAAAGGAACCGCCCCAAGGTGCAGGGATAAAACTGTGTGATTTAGGAATTTTCGAGACTGGTTTCACGTGACTCCATCATGGGGAAGCATGGATCCAGTCCGCTGTCAGCTGCAGTGTTATTATGTTTGTCTGTCTTTGTCTTTGTCTTATCATCCTCATCATGCTGTTGCAATAAACCTTTTCTTAATTCCCAATTTGACCCTCAGCCTCCTTCCTCAGAGATCCGATTGAACGCGATGTTAGTTTTGAAAAAATCTAACAATTGGTGACCCCGACGTGATCTCTGAGGAAAAGGACGGACAAATTCAAAAGACGGGATCATGGTGAGCTGCTGAATTTTCACATGGGCCTGAAAAACTGAGAGGTGAGCAGAAACCCTGTTTTATCAAAACACTGCATATAGGTAGATGTGAAAACATGTAGACGTGACGATTCAGCAGTCATCACCGCCTTAAGTCTGTAAAAGCAACTGAAGCAGTGATGAGGATAAGTCAAAGCGATTGTTTGATTGTTTGTATGTGATATATGTAATGTTAAAACCCTGCGAAGGAAGGTCCGGAATTTAAGTGCACATTAGAAGTCCGATAGACGGCCAGGATTAGAATCCCGTTAAATTTTAGATAAAGAGACCAGCAATGACGGCGACAGAGTGTTAGTCTCTGTGAGGGGCAATACGAGAACAAGTCTTTTTCTTAAAAAGCCAGTTTTATTGACTGTGAGATTGTGGGAGCTGGATTAGCCGACATCGCGGTGACGACGGGTGTTGTGTCCCAGTCTAATGTATCTCAGTTCTTGAATTGCTACCTAATGTTACAAAAACCTGCATTTGAAGGTGAGAAGTTCTTCCGGGGATTAATGCCCAGAGAGTGTTAAAATTATTTGAACCCACGGGAGAAAAACGCAATTTTCTTTCTGTGTGAAAAATGTTGATCTCTCAATCTGGGAATTGTTTCTTGGGGATTCTTCTGAGGGCACCGGAGCGGAACTCTGTTTGTTGTTTCTGTAGGTTTACTAAGACCTGCCTGGAGGGCATAAACTTGCAGGACGATTGGCACTGTTGTTCTTGTGTACCTTAGTGTAAAAAAAAAAACCTGCATTTGAAGGTGAGAAGTTTTTCCAGAGATTGTTGCCCTGAGATCTGGGAATTGTTTCTTGGGAATTCTTCTGAGGGCACCGGAGCAAAGCTCTGTTTGTTGTTTCTGTAGCTGAGTTTACTAAGACCTGCAATGAGGGCATAAATTTAAGCTGCAGGACAATTGGCGTAGTTTTGTCTTTTGTGTACCTTAGTCTAAAAGTCCTGCAAAAGAAGGCAAAAATCCTGCTCCAGAGGGTTCGATTCTGAGCCAGTAAGACGGCGAATCGAGGTCCCAAGAGTAGACCTAGTCGATGAAAAATAGGAACAATTAAAACTAGGGATGTGAATACTGTAAATAAAGGTTGGTTGTGTTACTGGGAGCTTGTGGAAGGTGGCTCCAGCAGTGTTGATAAACTAGCTTGGTGATAAACTGTAGCTGTGTTGCTGGGAGCTTGCAGAAGGCAGCTCCAGCTGTATTGATGGTGGCTGTAAATAACTCATTGTATGGATTTTTGATTTGTTGAACTGGGAGCGTGAATGCTCGTGAATGTGTTTTTTAAACAGGAAAAAGCGTTCATTGACGCCTATCCTGTAGTGACTGGGGAAAAATTATTTGTTGAATAAGCTGATGAGATTGCAGTATAAATGTGTCCATCTTGAAATGTTCTACAGAATGGCTGGCTAGATGTCTTGTGATGAACTGCTGAAAAAGTGTGAAGAGTGATTGGAGTTCCTCAGAAAATGCATAATGAGCAGCTAGCAGTTGAGAATGGATGAACATTTGTCAAACATTGAACATTTAAAATAATTAGTTTCAGTTGATTACATCTTCTATTTCATGTTTGGTGTTGTCCTGTGGGGACAAAGATTGGAACAATAGTCTGGTTTAACTTAAAAATCCTTTTTTCCTGTTCCCTGATTAAGTGTTAATGAAGGACTGAAAAGGAGGGACTGGGGGTTTTCAGACCTCGTTTTCACACCTCAATGCAGACAGATTAAAGCAATGCATATCTACTCAGACAGTCTTCATAGTGAATGGTCACAGTCATCAAAAGAATCATGGGGGACATTTAGCATTGTGTGATGCCCTCAAATGTTTGTAATTGATAAGTGCATTTTTGTTTTGGATTCATCTGTTTCTTTTCTTCTTTTGGTTTGGTGTTATGAGTAATATTGTGTCTGAATGAATTGATAAAGCTCATTACAAGTCAAATTAAGCATTCCAGTAAAGTCAACTGAAAAGTGGTGGGAAAATAAATTGAGCTGCCTTAAGCAACTGGACATTAGAAGAAAATGTGCCAGAGAGGAATTATAGCGTATTAGGGTTTTAAATGGATACATTAGTTGATGCATATTTGGAATTTTGACTCAATTGGATTGTTTTTTGACTTGAAATGATAAATAAGGGGTTTACAACATTTCTGCGTTCATTGCATTTATATTCATTCTGAACTTTGTTTCCCATGATTTAGGTTTATTTTATTTCTTTTCTTTCACTCAAACTTTTGATTTTCTGTAGGGGTGGGAATGCTCGTTTTTTAGTCAAGACTACATTTTCTGTGGTTTGATGTTTATTTTTTCTGCCTAGTTTGTAAATTAGTTTGTAAAAAGGAAAAATTAAAGATTTGCTTAACTTCTGTGCTGGCCACACAGAATGTTAAAACAATCTTCTTCTGAGAGTGTTGTGACACAAAACGTGACACAAGACTAATATTGACATTAATTTGCTCCAAAAATAGCAATTTGTTGGAAAATATGTAAAAATTTTGAAATCTCAATTGAAGGAATCAATGAGCAGCCCAACCATCTTGAGAGATATTGGGAATTTTATAGTGGAAAAATTGCGGTGGGTTTTATTCTTTCAAAATATGTATTTGTGATTGGTGGTATTTACGTATAATTTAAATGGATTGATGATTTTCTGGAGGGGTAATTTCATATTTTTTGTGTTTTGGACTGAAGTTTTTGCCTCTTGTGTTAAGGATTTTGGAAAACACAGAGACCAAGGAAAAGATTTCTCCCTCCATGAGAAATTAATGGACAGATCAAAGACAAACTCATATCACAGTTCTTTCCTCCCAGAATGAAACACTAATATGACTTTTGAAAAGCAAAAAGTCTGTCAAAACCATTTATTCACAGGTGAAAGCAGAAACTGGTCCACCCTGATGGCTTCAGCTGTTCAAGAAATCCAGATCCAGGTGGAACAAGTTCATTCTGGGTGCTGTTGACTAGGCTACCAGCCCTGCAGGAAAGGACACCCCACACAGCATGAGACCAACAGCCCAGCAGGGGACCACCAAACACCTGACCGGACACCGACGGACAGCATGGAGCGTCTGTTGCTGATTTCCTGCAGTGGCTCCTGACACTGCCAGCATAGAGGAGAGAGACTGGAGTCCACTTCCTGATGCTGACTTCTGCTGACCCAAATCATCCCCAGGTGCTGGAGTAGAGGCACACCCAGCTAATCCATCCCCATGTTTCCCCAGTTAGACCTGCGAGGACATCCACACCAGGTGTCAGAAAAGGAGGGTCCTGATTCCATGATGAATTGCACTCAGGGGCACGCTAAGCATAGTGCCATCATCTTCCCGTCTGGATGTTTCTGAAACAGATGATGTTTCAGAAAAGGAGGGAAAAGGAGGATGTTGATATAAGGAGGGTGCATTCAGTCACCTTCCATGCAACCGGTAAAGAATCCGAATATCCAGCCAATCCTTCAGAAAAAGGAGGGTAAGGACTTTTTACAGCAGCGGCAGCCGAGCGGAAATGGAAAAGCGCCGTGGCCTGCTGCAGTGACATACTGCAGCCTAACAATGAACCAGCAACAGTCTGAGATTTTGTCCCCAGAGACTTTGTGTCCAAATTAGACGACTGTGAACAAGGAACTTTAAAAAAATCTGGACTTCAGAATAATTTCCATTACATAGATTTGCCATTAAGAGAAATTTCAAACCATCTGATTGCATTACAAAATTGAGATTAGGTGTAAGGTTACTTGTGCAGTTTTGAATTGGAGAGTTGGATTTAGTTAGAAGTTGATCTGTTTTGTTTTGATTATATGTGTTTGTGTTGACATGCTATTTGATTTAGAGATTTTAAGATTTTTTTTCCCTTCCTAAGATTTGTTGTTGTTGTTCTCCTTCCTGTTAAATGATTTAAGTTCCCATTGTTTTTTTTTCACCTGGTCAAAGACTTCTAATATCGTCTGATTTGTTTGTTTTTGTTTCTAAAGTTAGTCACTAATCACTGAGTAGAATCAGCCATAGCAGCAACAGTTGAGTCAAAGAAAATAACATTTTTTACAAGATAAGGAGTCAGATGAGGTCAGAGTCAAAGAAAATGAATTGTTTGTAAAATCATGTTTGTTTCTTACAACTTTTGCAGCTGATGTTTACATTTTTGGTTATATTTTTATGTTCATATAAGACAAGACATTTATAGTTTATAGTTTATAGTGTTTCACACCAAAGGTGTGAAAAAGGAGGGATTGTTGAGTTATAAAAAGTTAATAACTATATGTGATGCAGCTATGATGGGATTAATATGCATTTTGTCTGTGAAGAAGTCAAGATGGCCATTTGTTCCCCCCCTTCCCCCTCTATTTCTCTGACTGTAAAGAATTGATCTGGTCAAGTCTGGCATTTAACATATGCAAAGGAGCTTCCTGCTACAACAACAAAAGGTGGCCTTCTGTCTCCGGTCCCCTGGGGTCTTGGTCTGGGCTAAGACAATACAATGCTAATTAAACTGTTGATGTCAGAGTTTCACATTTAAACAACAGAACCTTTTGCTTTGCAACCAAAAGCGACCCCCAAAGGGGCACAGTTTAGCGGCATGTTTATTCTCATGGGACTGCGAAGATGCTCTCGGCATGCTGTCATGACAACGGCGGACCAATGAGAATAGATTCGACTGTGCCAGGTAAAAAAGGAACCGCCCCAAGGTGCAGGGGATAAAACTGTGTGATTTAGGAATTTTCGAGACTGGTTTCACGTGACTCCATCATGGGGAAGCATGGATCCAGTCCGCTGTCAGCTGCAGTGTTATTATGTATGTTTGTCTGTCTTTGTCTTTGTCTTATCATCCTCATCATGCTGTTGCAATAAACCTTTTCTTAATTCCCAATTTGACCCTCAGCCTCCTTCCTCAGAGATCCGATTGAACGCGATGTTAGTTTTGAAAAACACAACCTTTAAAACGTAAAACTAATACTACTGCATGAACAGTACTGGTCCTGACTCCTGCAGGGAGAAGCATTAGGGGCTCAGTCCCCCCTTAAAGTCGGATCCTAGAGTCGCCCCTGCGCTGATGCCCGAACCAAACGGGCAAGTGGGTTGTTGTATTTACCTGCCCGACATGGCGTTTTAACGTTAGTTGCCCCTAACAGCCCTTATTTTTTAACCCTGCCTGTCCGAAATAAAAGCCCAGTTTGCCCGACTTCCCCTCAGTCTCCCCGGTGTTTCAGTTTTACCCCTAGGTTTTACCCAGGTATTAAACGTAGGTTTAACCCGTAGGTTTTACCGGGTATTAAACGTAGGTTTCACCCGTAGGTTTAACCCGTAGGTTTCACCCGTAGGGTTTACCCGTAAGTTTAACACTTCGGTAAAGTTAGAAAGACATTCACAGATTCGAACTTCCGGGATCAATAACTCTATAGCAAAATGTTTTTAAATCACTAACGACTTATCTTTCCTTTCGTAGTAACGTTAACAACGAGCTACAAACTCATTTTCATCCAAACGAAGCGTCCTTCAATCTGGAGAAATAACATTGGTCTGTACGAGCTGCCGGTGGAGAGACGGCAGTGAGACGAGGGCTAGGGACCGTCTACAAATTAAAACACCAACAAGAGATACCACAAAAATATTCATTAATTTACTTATTACATAAGCTAGTGCCTCCATACTTACCTCGATTATTACTTGTCTAATGGTAGTTATACTACAGCAGTTATTTATCAAAAATAACCAAAAACATAATTTTGGTGAATTTCCTTTGCCCAAATCATTCAATAGTTATTACAGAAATGATGATTCAGTTCTCTTAAAGGGCTAGACACATAGAAGGCACCCTGCTGGTTATACTACAACACTTATTTTTCAAAAATAACCAAAAACATAATTATGGTGAATTTTTTAGCCAAAATTATTCAATAGTTAGTACATAAATGATGATTCAGTTCTCTTAAAGGGCTAGACATATAGACCACCCTCTGCTGGTTATACTACAGTGGTTATTTATCAAAAATAACCATATTTGTAATTTTAGTGAATTTTGTTTTGCCCAAATTATTCAATAGTTAGTACATAAATGATGATTCAGTTCTCTTAAAGGGCTTTGTATAGATTTTGGTTATACTACAGTGGTTATTTATCAAAAATAACCATATTTGTAATTTTAGTGAATTTCTTTTGCCAAGATCATTCAATAGTTATTACATAAATGATGATTCAGTTCTCTTAAAGGGCTAGACACATAGAAGGCACCCTGCTGGTTATACTACAGCCATTATTTATAAAAAATAACCAAAAACATAATTTTGGTGAATTTGTTTTGCCAAAATCATTCAATAGTTATTACATAAATGATGATTCAGGTGTCTTAAAGGGCTAGACATATAGAAGGCACCCTGCTGGTTATACTACAGCAGTTATTTATCAGAAATAACCATATTTGTAATTTTGGTGAATTTCTTTTGCCAAAACCATTCAATAGTTATTACAGAAATGATGATTCAGGTGTCTTAAAGGGCTAGACACATAGAAGGCACCCTGCTGGTTATACTACAGCAGTTATTTATCAAAAATAACCATATTTGTAATTTTAGTGAATTTTCTTTGCCAAAATCATTCAATAGTTATTATATAAATGATAATTCAGTTCTGTTAAAGGGTTAGACACATAGAAGGCACCCTGCTGGTTATACTACAGCAGTTATTTATCAAAAATAATCAAAAACATAATTTTGGTGAATTATTTTGCCAAAATCATTCAATAGTTATTACATAAATGATGATTCAGTTCTCTTAAAGGGCTAGACACATAGAAGGCACCCTGCTGGTTATACTACAGCGGTTATTTATCAAAAATAACCATATTTGTAATTTTAGTGAATTTCTTTTGCCAAACTCATTCAATAGTTATTACATAAATGATGATTCAGGTGTCTTAAAGGGCTAGACATATAGACCGCCCTCTGCTGGTTATACTACAACACTTATTTATAAAAAATAACCAAAAAGCTAATTTTGGTGAATTTATTTTGCCTAAAGTATTTAATAGTTATTATAGAAATGATGATTCAGGTCTCTAAATGGGCAAGACATAGAGATGGCCCCCTGCTGGTTGTACGTCAACAGTTTGTTTTTAAAAATAGGCACGTGTCCATTAACTTCTACCTGCAATGATCACACATTAGATCATGTCCATGCATGTCCACTCCCTTTTAACCAATGAAATGAAGAGTGCAAGGAGTGACAATGTCATTAGCCAATCAGGAGTAACTTTCAATTAACTTCTACCTGCAGTGGTCACACAGTAGATCATGCCCTCACTGCATGTCCACTCCTGTTTAACCAATGAAATGAAGAGTGCAAGGGGTGACAATGTCACCAGCCAATCAAGAGCAACCTTTCAATTATGTTTTTTAGGGATTCTCTGCAGTAATCACATTATTTTAGTCTTACTGCAAAACCTCTGATGGGATCATCAAGATTTTGGAATTTACTTTAAGATTTGCCACCTTTCCCGTTCCATGGATATATGTAAGTAATCATTTAATTGTATCATCTTTTCATTCTCGTTATTAACCCTAAGAACTTTGTGTTTTTTTTCTTCTAAAAATAGTATCTTTGAATTGTTTATATTGCCTTTATTGACAGGACAGAGTAAGACAGTAAAATTGGAGAGAGAATAAAGCTTTTATTGGCTTAATGTATAGAATGGATTAAAGTGTGAGATAGAGAGCATGCAGCAAATGTCCTTTAGGTCGAACAATTATGCAACAAGGACTGAGTCTCTGTGTATATAAAAAGTAGTGTGTTATTTTTGTTGTTATATTTACCCGTTGTAGAAATTGGGTAATTATGTTTTTCCGGTACTGAGGTCCTTAAACCGTCTTGTAATTGAATACATTTTATATGACTGGAATGCTAAGACAGATGAAGATGATTTTACAAGCCAAATTGTAAACATTCCTTATAATCCTTGACCCAAAAGAAGACATTTCATTGTAGTGAGTCAATTTGTAAAAACTTTGCCTTAGTGTATATATTGACCTATTGTGACCTTGAGGATAATCACAGCCTCATTAAACTTTAGAAGCACAAACTACAGACATATAGCATTCAGAGAGTGTATTGTTTCCCTTGAAGAATAAGAGTGTTCGGGGATGGTTCTGTCAAAAGTATTTGACATAGGGGTGTCTAGGTAGCTCAACTGGTTGAGCGCCCCCATGTACAGAGGCTCAGGCTGTGTCTCAAATCGCGCACTTCTGTACTAAATACTAACTATTTGAGTACATAGTGCGTTCACACTGTCGAAGTGCGGTCAAACGCAGTGTACTTAAATACCCGGATGGTGCACTCAAAACGCCCCGAAAAATGAGTGTACATCGATGGACACTTTCCACACTCAACGGTCGCCATCTTGGCTACGTAGCGGAAGGGGCGGGGCTAACAACCGTTAGACGCGATAGCGAGACCGACGGAGTAATACAAATGTAAGTTGAACGTGAGTGTTTTTGCTATACTTATAACATATAAGCCACCTGTATATGTATATTTGGTTAATTTTACAGTCGGTAATGATTTTTGTACCACGAATTATAACCTTTATTGGTACCGTAATTGGACGTGTAGCAAGCCAACCATAGCTAGCTAACAGCGGCAGTTTAACCAGATTGGCAAATACGTTATAAGCTAACATGTGTTACATGTGTTGTAGTATATTGTTGTTTGTGTTAAACTATCGTCCCGCTGTAGAAGACTTTAGTGTTAAAAGTGTGATCTTAACAAGTTGTACATAATCCGATGTGAGCGTCAGCTCACCAAAATAGCGATCAGCTGATTGTCTGCCAGTAACGTAAACAGTAGCGCAATGTTAAAACGTATCCGCTGTTACTGCCTCCACCTGATGTATATACTGCCTCCACCTGATGTATATCCTGTATAACCCATCTCTTCAGGGACAAACAAGGAATAGAGGGCCGTCATTTAGGGGCGACGATGGCCATCAGACCGTAGAAGGATCCCCTGGACAGTCTGAAGTCCCCCCTCATGTCCCTGTCCCCATCAGACTAGCTACGACCCGGGGAGGGGGGAGCCTGCAGAACTACAAGCACATTTATAAAATGAAATGATATTAAAAGTATTAAACTTTGTTCTCTTTTGTATTACATGTTGCATGACTGTAGCAAGCATATAAAGGAATGGGGTCTATTTAAATGTCAGGTCTGTTCCCTCTGCTTTCACTATTGTATCGTCACTGTATGAAGACCATTTAGAACAAAAATACAAATTAAAATAAAAGACGTAATGATGTTTTGTCTATTAGGTAAGTTGTAAGGATAATGCTTCACTATAACAGTGTTATCTCTGGGCTACAAAGATTTCCTCATGAAACAGTTGAGCATTAAGATGAACAGTAACGTTATGAATGAATGAATATTAACGTTACTTATTTTTAGAGCAGAAACAAGAGTGGACTGCAAAGAATAGGTATAATGAATGAATTTAAAAGACTGCACTAACAAGAACAAATATTATACAATACAGTTGTGTGTACTGTTTTCAGCTAATGGGGGGGTGACATGACGGCTGTGTTGCAGTCGTTATCCTGGAGCAAATAAAAACATCACATTTATTGTTGTTAAAATATCAAAAACAATGCAGGAATTATTTTTCGCGAAACACAGTAGCAGACTGGAACACTCTCCCCTTGGTGAAATTCACAAATTTACAGAAGAAGAAGAGATGAAATGTGATCGTCATTTCCGGTAAGTGCACATGGCAGTGCGCGATTTGAGACAACACTCCTCTGTCAAAATTTACGCACTATGCAAGACAGTACGTAGTGCGCGAAGTGTACTTCTGTAAGTGCACTAACGGAAGTGCGCGATTTGAGACACAGCATCAGTTCTTGTAGCAGCTGTGGGTTCAATTCCGACATGCAGCGCTTTGCTGGATGTCATCCACATTCTCTCTCATGCTTTTAGCTGTCAAATAAAAGGCGAAAATGCCCAAAATATAATTCTTGAAATACAAAAATTATTTCATACAAAATTACATAATGAACTTTTGACCTTTTAAGCAGTTTTGTAGTGGTAGAATTTTTAATGAAAGTATAGTAAGGTATAGTATCAAACCAGAAATAGCTCGAACAGAGAATTAATTTAACATTAGATATACATATACACTGTGTGTGTGGCATTCACTGTTTACCGGTTATCCTTAGGGATCTTAAGTTGTGTTAAATGTGATGTTTAATTAATGTTTGGAGTGCAAACTGTATCTCTACATATTGGGCAGCCTTATTTTACTTCTCAAACTACAGTTTACTACTAAAACTCACTTTATCCTGACAAAGGTTTTAACTTTGCCTTTTCCCTAGGTTACAAGAAATGTGGAGACAATGGGGAGAATTAAAAAAGGACAGAAAGCTCAAAGGAAATGCTTATGGGCAATGGCTGGAGGAATTGAAGTTTTGGTAAAAAATATGAAAAGTGCGAAGATTACAACCCGAGAAACAGGGTATTCCTCGGAAATCTGGTCTGAACTCTCTATTAAAATATTTGGACAAAATGATACAAAAAAAACGTCATTGGCTGTGGCTCATATGGACAAAAAATCGAAAGGGAGTGAGAGATTTGATCAAACAACTGGAAAACACAGAGAATAATAAAGATCTGGTAATAGAGGAAAACAATTAATTTTGCGAAAGTAAGGAGCCAAAACAACAAAGCAAAGTTAGAGAGGCACATTATGAAGACAATGAGTCAGAGGACCAGCCTCTGATCTAGATTCACAATATCGACGGAAAATCAGATAATGAAAAAGCATTAGAAAATAAGACAGAAGGAAAGCAAAACATTCAAGTAGAGGAAGCAGTCACAGATAATGACTTATATGATGCAAGAGACAAGCAACAGACAACATTGCAGAGTGTAGTTCAAATAGAAGAAAAACTTACAGATGAAGAATCATGTAACAGTGATGCAGAAGACAAGCAACAGAAGTCATTCCACAGAGGAGTTCAAATTGAGGAAGAAGTTCAAGATGAAGACTCTTGTAACAATGATGCAGAAAACAAGCTACAGAAGACGTTGCAGAGTGGAACAACACCTGGACATGGAAAAACATGGAACAAAAAAAAATGGAGAAAGTTGCCAGTGATTTCTAAGAAGTTCACAATTACAGTGAATAAAAATAAATGGAAAAAAATTGTTCCACTGCATGGTTCAACAAAATGAAGGCAACCATGGACCAATGTATTGTACAACAGTTTCCGGGAAAAAAATCCCTGTTGTACACTTGCTTTCAAGAGTCAGCACATTAAAACTCCTTACAGTCGAAAAACCAAGTGCCCTTATTTAAACATAAGTGCAGTTTGTACATTCCCTTCCTGCAGTGCTAAATACATATTTAAAAGGAAAAGGGAGCCATTGGGAGAAACACAGGTTAAGATATCTGTGCTACAAAGGGGAAAAATAACACACAAAGCAACAGAAAAAAAATTTTGCAAAAAAGAATTGCACAAGTGCTACGTAAAGGAGTCAGCACAGTCTTCTATAATAAACTTAAAAAAACACCCATTGTTGAACTGATTGCAGGTAACATAACCCGCAGTCTGAACAAAAATGTTCTTAAGGTGATTAGTTCAGAGGCAAGGAAAAGTAAAAGGATCCATGATGATGTATTGATGGAGATGTACCTTACCCAGAACATCATGAAGGAATGCGACTCCAGATTTCAAAAGATGCCTGGGTACATACAGCACTTTCAGGTTGACCCCTTTGGTGTTCATATGTACACAGAAACAGGAATAAGCATAGTTGTGCAACACCTGCGAAAAAGGACCCCACTGACCTTATACCTAGATGCTACAGGTAATGTTGCATCCAAAGTTCCTGGTCAGACCAAAAGGATACTTTACTATGCACTCACTCTTCCTGGCGGTGGTCAAAATGCACCTCCCCTTCCAGTCTGTGAAATGCTGACAAATGACCACTCCATACCATCAATCACATTCTGGCTCATGCAGTTCCTCCGCAAACTGTCACAGTACACAAAACTAAGAGTAAACCAGGTTGAAACCGATTACAGCTGGGCACTACTCCAAAGTGTTCTTCTGTCTTTCAACAGGGAGAGCATTGTGAGCTACTTGGACAGGGCATTTTCAGTTTGTTCAAAACTGAAGACATGGAAGGAGATCAAAATGTTTACAGTGCTACACATATGCTCTGCCCATGTAATCAAAGCCGTCACCCAGTCAATTGGGAGAAAAACAGAAGACAAAGGGTTAAAAGATTTTGCAACATTTGCATTTGCTAGGTTGCAAAACACTACATCCATTGAAACAACACTCAAAATCTGGAAAACACAACACAGAAACTGTCCTGAGTAATTTGAAGGCCATGCAAGACTTAATAAAAACATGCAAGATTCCAGACATGGAAGGCAAAGACAAGGTACAAGACAGTGCCTTAGCTCAGGAGGAAGATGAAGATGACAGAAGAAATGCCCAGACAATTGTTGGCAGATCTCCCTTCACATATGAGTTCAAGAAGGTCTTTGAGGAGGTGAAGGGTGAGCTGGAAAAAAAGGATGCTGAGAGTGCAGTTAAAGAGGAGAATCCATACTACTGCCCAGGTATTGTTGATGTCTTATTTGAGAATTACCTTGGCATTTTCCCCCTTTGGAGTGGTCTGCTATTGGGGAATTTGAAAAGGTATGCTTCTGACAAAGAAGGTGACAACTTTGGCCCATGTAAAACAAGGGACACAAACTGCCATGTGGAGAGATGGTTTGGAATAGTCAAACATTCTATTCTGAAAAAGCAGAGGCGACTGAGGCCAGGGACCTTTGTCAGGAAGATGTTTGGCTCTCTACAGGGGAGATACAGAGAACACATCATATGTCATAACTTCTCCGACCAGTTATTACTTAAACCAAAGCTACCAGACATCCACCAATCTCACGAGGGTTGGGCAAAGAGAGATGGAACAAAGCCAAACACTGACAGCTCCAAATATTACACTGCTCCAACATCAGTTCCAGTTCCAAAGAGAGCCAAGTCAACCCACAAAAGATCAAGGAGTCCTCTAGAGAGGAGCATGGATGAGAAGAACAGCATCAATGACCTCACAAGTCAACTATCCTGGCCTGCAACAGAGGTAGGTAATTGTTTGCTGATCACTAAAATAAAATGTATGCCGTACATGCAACAAAGACATTGTTAAGGAAACATTAAAAAACTTATAGGTGGCCTGGTTACCTTACCTTGTAGAGTAGGGGCACACATATAGAGGTTTACTCCTCAATGCAGCGGCCGCGGGTTCGACTCCAACCTGCGGCCCTTTGTTGCATGTCACCCCCTCCCCTTCTCCCCTTTCATGTCTTCATCTGTCCTATGTACATTAAGGCGTAAAATGCCCCTAAAAAAAAAAAAAAAAAAAAAAAACTTAAAGCATCATTGAGACAGATGTATTCACCAAATGACTCAGTTTGAGTCCTTCAGTTATAAACATATACCTTATTAACATAAATATTTAATATCAATTTTGATAATGTGACACATATTAAAGAATCGAAAATGAGATGGGCGTGTTTAATGGTAGCTTTCTGTACTAGTAATGTACACTTTGAGTTTGCAAGACTTACACTTTAATGAGTTTAAAAATTATGTATGAAGTGGTTACATATTTTTGTTCATACTGTGTGCTTCTAGGTTGATGTCCTTTGGGCATGCAAACCAACGGAAGTTGTTGTGGCAGTTGTGAGATGCGCTAAACAGAAGATTGATGTCACCATGCGGCACAGTGAATTTCTCAGTTTAAGGCCTGATGAACTGCTCATAGGCGAGGCAAGTATATCATTAAAACTGTTATTGTCCCACATTGTTTGTCTAATAGATTTATCTGTTGACAAAATCTATCTGAAAATGAAAAGGCTAGAAGGTCTGGAGTGTGACTTCAGAAAAGGTTTGAGCAAAGGTGTTGCATTATTGATCCATTGTCTCACATGTGGACAGCTGCATGGTTAAAAATATTTTTTACATTAGCCCCTCCTTTTTTTTTATTTATGATTACCTATTCTTTATAGGTGATTGGGTGCTACCTTCAAGTGATCCTAATTCAAAGAACCGACTATACAACATGAACCACTATGTAATGGGACTAATTTTACCTGGCACAAGAGAGCAGATGGCCAGGCAAGGGTTGACAAATGTAAGTTTTCTTATTTGTATCTTTTTTGATTCTGTACAGAAATAAAAGTACTTACAGTCCCAATGTTATGACTATTTTATTTTGTCAGGTCACATTTAATGACTATGATGGAGCCATTGGATTTTTAATATAAAAATATGCACTGGAAGTTTTGGTGAAACAATTTATGTTGCTATGTGCCTTAAAAAAGAATTAACTTATGGCTCATGGTTTGTGCATTTAAAAGGATTTAAAGGGTTGTCTGCCTTAATTATTAAGTAGTATGCCATTAACCTTATCAAGGCTGGCCACATACACATAGGTAAATTAATATGTTTAAATGAAAGGTGAAGTACTTTAAAACATTTTAGTAAACTTACAGACCAGATTAAGATTGTTATTTACTATTTAAAAAACTTTGTTAACCCTGTAGTATGCTATTAGTAACTCAGACTGGTTTTAAGGATTGTCATTTTATTTTTAAATATCTTCATCTGTATCTTCATGCCTGGCAATCATTCCCAGTATTATTCAAACAAAGCACTTTCATCCAATAATAATATTTGTGGTCCCCAATTATCCTCTTTTTTGACATTTTCTTTTTTTTCCATTCTTTAATAAGCAAGATTATGAAACTTCAAATTGTCATTAAAGTTATAAGTCAAATGTTAAAAAAAGTAATTGACAAAAGTATTTTGTCTATTGTGGCTTTGATCTTTTAACTCAATAAAAGATGATTATGTTATCTTTCCTGTTGTTGCAGACATAGGTTTCTTGAAGATTGCACGGTTTAATGATATATGTTACTTTTTCAAACAGTATCTTCAAAAGCCACATTTTTGTGGTTGATCCTCTGGAAGGGACAAATGAATTTGAGGACTCCAGAAAGGCTGGCCACAGATTTGGGTACTATTAAATATTTTAATGGAAATAGGTAACACAAACAAATTTGTTAGAATAGACTAGATGCAAAGGTTAACCAAAATAGAATTTTGTTGCATCCTGTAGACAGTATTTCAAGATGAACAGACTGGGAAAGGAGGACTGGGTTAACATCAAGTGGAAGCCTGGCAAGATAACCCACACCTTTCAGGAAGATGCCACCAGTTGTGGGGTCTTTTGTCATGCAGGTGATATTGTACAACATGCTGTCTCTATTTGATAGTTTTGACACTTTGTTTTAGTATGGAAAATTATACACAATGCATGTGATCTTTTGACATCTGTACAGATGGCCAAGATGACAGTGATGGAGTTTCCAAAGATGCCACAGTCTTTTCATATTGACACATCAAAAGAGGGTCTTAAAAATCAAAGAAGACTCATGGCAAAGAAATCAAATCAGGTATCTTTCATAATTTTAATATGTTGGACACTTACTACAAAGTTTATTCTTTATTACTTGTTTAAATTTTATTATTTTTTATATTTCAAAGGATGTTCTGTGCATTCTGTGGAAATTGCAGGATGGTTTCAAACCTGCCGGAGATGATGTTTGGGTGAGATTTTTGCTCATTTGATTTTAAAAAATAAAAAAAAAATACTGGATAATAGGGTGATAATCTGGTGTAAAATTCCACAGATAACATTAAAGCCAAATAATGTCAATTGTATAGGATTGTTTAAATTTTCTTATTTTTATTGGTGTAGATTCAGTGGATCAAAAATGTAAACTACTACCATGATGGTGTACACAAACTGTATATAAGGGAACATTAAACACAACCAAAAAAAGTTAACAATAGCTATACAAGTTGTATTTAATTCGTTGTGTTTTTACTTTTTCCTTTATTAATATGAAAAATAATTTCTATGTGAAAATTAACATTGTGGATGTTGTCATTATGAATTAATGTGTTAAATTGATATTTAAGTTTGTTCCACCAACGTTTTTGTTTCAGTTTGCATACAATTTTACCTTTAACATTTTAACTTTCTAAATGTCCATTCTCAAGTTTTATGTTTTCTGCAGAAGAGTATATATATATATATATATATATATATATATATATATATATTTACACTTTGTTGTAAGAGAACCACCTTCCCTGTAGTATTTTGTCAGATATTTCTGTATGTAATATAACATTCTTGAGATAAATATACAGAAAACGTGTGCACGTTTATTTTTTAAAGTAATATGGTTTTGGTTCAACTACTGTTGAGCAGGTATAGTGAGGTAAGTATGTAAACAATTCTCTGTAGAATAATTACAGTTTTACATGTTTAAGCAATAACAATTCACAAATCAAATTATGCGTTTTTGAAAAAAATATTAAATTATTTTAGGAAATAAAATTCACCAAAATTAGAAATATGGGTATTTTTGATAAATAAGTGTTGTAGTATAACCAGCAGGGGGCCTTCTATGTGTCTAGCCCTTTAAGACACCTGAATCATCATTTATGTAATAACTATTGAATGATTTTGGAAAAAAAAAATTCACCAAAATTATGTTTTTGATTATTTTTGATAAATAACTGCTGTAGTATAACCAGCAGGGTGCCTTCTATGTGTCTAGCCATTTTAGAGACTTGAATCATCATTCATGTAATAACTATTGAATGAGTTTGGGAAATTAAATTCACTAAAATTACAAATATGGTTATTTTTGATAAATAACTGCTGCAGTATAACCAGCAGGGGGCCTTCTATGTGTCTAGCCATTTTAGAGACTTGAATCATCATTCATGTAATAACTATTGAATGATTTTTGCAAATTAAATTCACAAAAATTATGTATTTGGTTATTTTTGATAAATAACTGTTGTAGTATAACCAGCAGGGGGCCTTCTATGTGTCTAGCCATTTAAGAGACCTGAATCATAATTTCTATAATAACTATTGAAGGACTTTGGGAAATAAAATTCACTAAAATTACGTAATATGGTTATTTTTTATAAATAACTGTTGTAGTACAACTACCATTAGACAAGTAATAATCAAGGTAAGTATGGAGGCACTAGCGTATTTAATAAGAAAATTAATGAATATTTTTGTGGTATCTCTTGTTGGTGTTTTAATTTGTAGACGGTCCCTAGCCCTCGTCTCACTGCCGTCTCTCCACCGGCAGCTCGTACAGACCAATGTTATTTCTCCAGATTGAAGGACGCTTCGTTTGGATGAAAATGAGTTTGTAGCTCGTTGTTAACGTTACTACGAAAGGAAAGATAAGTCGTTTGTGATTTAAAAACATTTCGCTATAGAGTTATTGATCCCGGAAGTTCGAATCTGTGAATGTCTTTCTAACTTTACCGAAGTAGGTTTAACCCGTAGGTTTAACCAGTAGGTTTAACCGGGTATTAAACGTAGGTTTAACCCGTAGGTTTTACCGGGTATTAAACGTAGGTTTAACCCGTAGGTTTTACCGGGTATGGCCAGGTTCCACAGCGGGACATCCAGCAGGCGCTCGGGCAGACGTGACATCCAGTCCGGGTTCCCTCCGACCTGTAACGTTAACATTAGCCGCTCTTCGTCCTCCATGTTCCTCACCGTAAACAATTTGCTGTTGTACTTCTTCGCTATTCAACTAACGTTTACTGCTTTCATGACGAAAGTTCCTCTAATTGCTGTTTTACAATTGCTTCCGTCTAGCTGAGCGTCTAACAAGCTAGCAGCTAAAACAAGCTAGCACTTCCTGTGACGTTCTTCAAAATAACAGCGTATGTAACGCGACGGAAGTTGTTTTTTTGAAACATTCTTTTTTATTCATTAAACGGAAGTCTGGCGTCACATCAATTTTAACTGTATAGTATTTAAATATTCATATTATTTTTTAAGCAGTTTGGTTATTTGGGGCTTCATTTACTCAAGAATAATAGTCAGAAATTGTCAGAAAAAAACAGGCACATGCATAGATTTATGTCAAATCATTGCTTTAACTGTACTTAAACTGATCATGCTTAGGGACTGTTTGTTTTGTTATTTAAAGGACTACTGGAGGAGTTTTGGGATCTATAGTCAAAATAGATTTGACCCTCCCTTTGCCAGCAATACATTTTTCTATGACCCTCCAAAACAATTTATTGATGCCTTTTGTTCTGGTTTGTGCTTGACAAAGATGTACAGATAGCCATTGTTTTTTCCAACCATGACATGTTAGGGATATAATAACCGTCCTAAATGTGAAAAAGAGACACAAACCCACTACAAAGACGCCAAAATTGTTTTGGCCGTGGCATCATATCTCTGAATATACCTACAACTGATGCAATAAAGCTAATAAAATATATATCTATTTAACTTTCACTTTTGTCCCCCCCAAAATAAAATAAAAGACCTTCAGATATCTGTTATGATATAATCTTTAATCCCTATACATATATGTCCCTCTGTAACATTGCACATTATCATTATCATCAGTTTTGGACAGAACAGACAGATGGCGTATTTTGGTCAGATCACAAGTAAATTAATAAAAATAATTAAATAAAAGAAAAAAATTTTCTTCACACAATCACATATAAAGTTCTACATATTTAATACAACAATGTAACAGGACGGTTAAACCATTGTTTCTGTACAAATAGATTTTCACATTTGTTTTCACATTTTTCACATACTTTACGATATTACTGCACTTCTGGCCAATATACAGAAAAGCAAAAGGTTACCGATGTAACCCCGGTTCTCTGAGTCTTTAAGGAGAAACGTACCTACGTTTCTCCAAACATCGGTCAAATCATATTTAGTTTGGAGTAGTGGTTTTATTTCCTGCAGCAGGAAACTCAAATAGTTGAATCACTATAAACAGTAAAATGGTTTTTGTCTCGATAAGTTATTTTTCTCTCACATTCATGAGGATACTGGGGAACAATATACTGTATATGTTATAAAGCCAACAAACTGCACATTTTTGCCGCAGTGAGAAATGAAATCAGTTGACTTAAACAACCACTTAAACAACAAGTTAAGGGCTGGGTTTCTCTCAAAAAGCACCATTTGACTACGGAAAAGATGCCAAGTCCATGTCCATAGTAATGCAGATAAAAGTTCAAATGTTTGTTTTGATATTTCCTATTTTTCCAATATTTTCTATACTGAAGTGTCTATAGTAGAAACATGTTTGGAGCTCTAACCTAAAACAGGACACAGGAATTCCCCCAGTGTGGGATTAATAAAGTAATTAAGTAAGAAATAATCTTATTTTAGAAGTTCTAATCAACTATTGACATTGGTCCTGTAATATGTGAGATCGCTGTCAGCAGCGGCAAAACAAGCCACAGAAACAACTGGATAGAAACTAAATAAAACTATGAAAAGAGGTTTTGGGTTGTCTTTTCACTTTTCCAACCATCACAACTCTAGTTTTGGTTGAAATAAACACACAGTTCACCAATTTACAGTACATGTGAAAATATTTTGGCTCTATACAAGCTAAAAGTACTGTTTTTTTAAATGGAGTCTGGTGGGTTCAGCGTTGGCAACCTCAGAGCTGTTTCTGGTTAAACAGAAAGGTCTTAAAGAGGCTTTAAAGTCTTTGTAGGGATCCCTCCCATACTGTTAAGTTAGACACTTAGAAGAATCATCTGAGTCTGTCAGTGGCAAAAAGAAATTGATGATGCACATTTTCCCCATAGGTCTGTAGAGTTACGTTGCAGCCCAGTCTATGGCTGCGTCCCAGTGTTCACGTTTAATTCTGGACCAATGTCAAAGATTGTTGGTCCTATCAGTCACTTACACAAAAACATAGAAAGTAGGGTCCAGGTTGAAAAAAATGGTAGTTATCCGTTAAGAGTCTACATGAGTCCACACCGCTGTCATAGTTTCAGTCTAAATTTAACAACACACAATTCTGAACCAAATTTCCAGAAAATCCACCAAAAACAGCCAAATGAGTGTGCGTTTACGTCCTCTACTGGTATAAGAATATTAAGAGTTGGGCAGATTGAGATAAACTGTTTGGTGATGCTACTTCTCCAGTCTGTTGCAATTACAGCACTGAAGAAGAACACTGACGTAGTTAAACCCTGGTCAACCCAGACAGAACTTAAAGCTATAGTGTGTAATTTCTGTCTCCGCCCAACAGGAATCCTTAGTAATGAGAACAACGATACACTCAACTCATGATACAATTTAAAGATCAGAACACGATTTTTGTACGATTTTTCTTCACCAAATGAACCGCAAAACAACGGTCAAAAGTGACACTGAAATTGTATTTCATATTAGGCCATATTAAAATCAAGTTTATATAATGAATTAAAATGCAATTACTTGCGTGTTTTTCTCCTATCCCAGAACGCTGTGTGGACTAGCCAGACCCTCCTCCGCGGCGCTGTGGAGGAAGGTCTGGCAAAACGTACTAGCTGTTGTTTATTAACAAGCATTACACGTCATTTTTTGTTGTAATTTTTTCACATTTAAATAAACGTTGTAACGTTCCAGGACGCATCGTTACATTCCTACATGGTTCTTAGTAAAGTAAAAAGAAATGGTTCATATTTAATCTGCATTACTGTGCACCTGGCCTAGATTAGTCAAAAGCTGCACATGGCAAAAACCAAGCCCCTGGTCTTACAGTTTTCAACACAGATGCACACACACATTCCCATGCATCCTCAACCTTTCACACAAATCCAGGGTCCAAAATTCACTAATTTTTGTTCAACCAAATGGCGAATGTTCAAATTTTACCAGCCACTCAATAGATTTACTAAGAATTACTTAAGGGAACCCAACATGTCAAGCCCTGTGAGGGTTTTATGGGTTTCCTTTGGAATTTTACTTATTTTGTCATACAGTACATGTCACGCTGTTGTTGTCTTTTACAAGCGCTTAATAATCAAATCAAAAAAGTCAATATTACCATTGTTTTTTGGCTGGTGAGTGAAGCAAATCTACAAGCCACGTGCTTACTTTAGCAGCATTTGGCCAGTAGATGGTTCAAAGTTTGTAACCCTGCACACACACACACACACACACACACACACACACACACACACACACACACACACACACAGAAACAGAAGCTGCACATACACATCAGGAGGTGCTACTCATGTCGCTTATTTAATAGCTACTCGACTCCTCGGCTGAACCACATATTGGTCCGTCCCTCCTCGGTGAAGGCCGTTTCAAAGCTCTTATGCCCCAAGCATCAAGGAGGGATCCCCGAGGAAGGATCCCAGGGGAGGGATCCCCGAGGAGGGATAGACGAGGACACACAAGGGCAGCCTTCCCGGAAGCCGTGCAGCTGAAGGAGTTACTAACTCCACCCAAACAGCCAACGAATTCATGTGATGCTTCAGAGGAAAGGACATCTCATCTCTCTAAAACACATTTCCTCATTTCCTCTCTCCTCCCGTGAAGGGAGACAAGTGGAGGAGGAGAAGGCAATTTAAGTGACATGAGAAGCATCTACCATATCCATTTTGTGTCTAGTTACACCCAGGAGTCGGGGGAGCCGGTGAACTTGTTCGCCCTGTTTGAAGGCCGCCGTGTGGTGGAGTAGAAGTCCACGTAGTTGGTGTTAGTGTTGGCTTTGAACTGGAGCGACTGGCCGGCGTAGCCGTCGGGGGAGGATGGGGTCAGGTGCACCGGTTCTTCCTCGTAGGGCTCCTCGCCGTAGCCCCGCGGGGACGACAGGTAGATACGGTAGCTGTTGTAATTCTTCCCGTCGGGTTCGTCGTAAAATGGCTCTGTGTGCTGGGAGGGGAACAATAAATGCCTTTGTGTTTATTTTATTTGTATTGTTTTTTTCAACGTTTTTTCAAATGTACATTCTTTCGCCCCATAGTCACCAGAGTAAATATTGGACCCATTTGTCACAAGCCACATATCTCCAGAACATTCTGACACCAACATTTTTCAGACGGACACATTAGTAGAAAATGTACTTAGTTTGAGACCTGTTTCTGACCTTTTCAGTTTCTTATCAACGTAAGGCCGTTTTATGGTTGTGCATCGAATCGACAGTGAAAGCTCTGCGTGGAGCCTCTGCACAACCATAAAACAGCCTTTGGAAAAAAAGTCTTACCTGGGACCTTCTCAAATCCTCTCCCGACTGGGAAGAATATGTCTGAATGAAATACGGAGTTTTCTTCTCAGACCCTGAAGTGGAGGAAACAGAAAGAAGGAAAAACATAAGCCCAAACACAGGTGGAAATATGACTTTTCAACAGTGGTGGAAGAAGTATTCAGATCCATCCTACTTCAGTAAAAGTACTAATACTACACTGTAAAAGTCCTGCATTAAAAATGTTACTTAAGTAAAACTATGTAAGTATCATCAGGGAAATGTAGTTAAAGTATTAAAAGTAAAGAACTCTCCTCCCATTGTAGAAAGAGTCCAACCAGCTGTGTGTTTAATGGTCTCATCATCTCAGCTGGACCTGTAGGCTGTTATATTGTTGCTAGGTTACTTCATACATCATAATTTGGTGTTACTCTGGTAGCAAGTTTGCATGTTAATAACTATGGATCCCATGAGTCAGTGGTTACAGAAGAGTGTATAGATCCCGGAGGGATGTCCCTTTATACAAGCAAATCAACACAAACCTGCGAACGGCTGTTTGTGTAAACTGTTGTCTCCGTAATACGTGTCGAGTTGCATAGATGACTGCGCTCTCTGATAGTTTGAACTGTGTCTTCTAATCCCGAGCATTGCCGGCGAGGATGTTGCACTGCCACCTGAATGCCACCAAATACAGACAAAAACAAGAATGAGCAAAATAGTCATACAATCTGTCATTGTGTTACTTATGGATGGAACTATAGTGAAGGTAAATGATTCCCCTTTTTCTTGGGGACACGCTGGAACCCCTTCAACCCCCTAACCCTCCCCAACCCCACTTTGAGAACCACTTCCTAAGGGTCCCGGACCTCCTGTTGAAGACCTCTGCTGAAACTTTGACCATAATACACAGTCAAAAGAATAAATAAATAAAAAGCTTCCTGAAGTTTGGAAATGTTAAGTTTGTTTGCAGGGGTGGCAGACGGCTTACAGAGCTATAGCGGAGCCACAGTAGCACACTTTTAATAATTAAATGTATTGTTATCAGATAATATATATATTGTCTCCTATATATATATACATATATATATATATATATATATATATATATATATACATATATATATATATATATATATATATATATACACATATATACATATATATATATATATATATATATATATATACAGTGGGTACGGAAAGTATTCAGACCCCTTTAAATTTTTCACTCTTTGTTTCATTGCAGCCTTTTTCCAAAAATCAAAAAAGTTCATTTTATTTCTCAGTAATGTACACTCAGCAACCCATCTTGACAGAAAAAAACAGAAATTTAGAAATTTTTGCATATTTATTAAAAAACAAAAACTGAAATATCACATGGTCATATGTATTCAGACCCTTTGCCGTGACCCTCATATGTAACTCAGGTGCTGTCTATTTCTTCTGATCATCCTTGAGATGGTTCTACACCTTCATTGGAGTCCAGCTGTGTTTGATTATACTGATTGGACTTGATTAGGAAAGCCACACACCTGTCTATATAAGACCTTACAGCTCACAGTGCATGTCAGAGCAAATGACAATCATGAGGTCAAAGGAACTGCCTGAAGAGCTCAGAGACAGAATTGTGGCAAGGCACAGATCTGGTCAAGGTTACAAAAAAAATTTCTGCTGCACTTAAGGTTCCTAAGAGCACAGTGGCCTCCATAATCCTCAAATGGAAGACGTTTGGGACGACCAGAACCCTTCCTAGAGCTGGCCGTCCGGCCAAACTGAGCTATCGGGGAGAAGAGCCTTGGTGAGAGAGGCAAAGAAGAACCCAATGGTCACTGTGGCTAAGCTCCAGAGATGCAGTCGGGAGATGGGAGAAAGTTGTAGTAAGTCAACCATCACTGCAGCAATCCACCAGTCGGGGCTTTATGGCAGAGTGGCCCGAAGGAAGCCTCTCCTCAGTGCAAGACACATGAAAGCCCGCATGGAGTTTGCTAAAAACACCTGAAGGACTCCAAGATGGTGATAAATAAAATCCTCTGGTCTGATGAGACCAAGATAGAACTTTTTGGCCTTAATTCGAAGCGGTATGTGTGGAGAAAACCAGGCACTGCTCATCACCTGTCCAATACAGTCTCAACAGTGAAGCATGGTGGTGGCAGCATCATGCTGTGGGGGTGTTTTTCAGCTGCAGGGACAGGACGACTGGTTGCAATCGAGGGAAAGATGAATGCGGCCAAGTACAGGGATATCCTGGACGAAAACCTTTTCCAGAGTGCTCTGGACCTCAGACTGGGCCGAAGGTTTACCTTCCAACAAGACAATGACCCTAAGCACACCGCTAAAATAACGAAGGAGTGGCTTCACAACAACTCTGTGGCTGTTCTTGAATGGCCCAGCCAGAGCCCTGACTTAAACCCAATTGAGCATCTCTGGAGAGACCTGAAAATGACTGTCCACCAACGTTTACCATCCAACCTGACAGAACTGGAGAGGATCTGCAAGGAGGAATGGCAGAGGATACCCAAATCCAGATGTGAGAAACTTGTTGCATCTTTCCCAAAACGACTCATGGCTGTATTAGATCAAAAGGGTGCTTCTACTAAATACTGAACAAAGGGTCTGAATACTTATGACCATGTGATATTTCAGTTTTTGTTTTTTAATAAATATGCAAAAATTTCTAAATTTCTGTTTTTTTCTGTCAAGATGGGTTGCTGAGTGTACATTACTGAGAAATAAAATGAACTTTTTTGATTTTTGGAAAAAGGCTGCAATGAAACAAAGAGTGAAAAATTTAAAGGGGTCTGAATACTTTCCGTACCCACTGTATATATATATAGGCTTCAGGGTACTCGAGGGGTCTTAAAACTCTTAAAAATGTCTTATACTGTATATTATATTGAAAAATAAGGCCTTAAAAGTCTTACATTTCTTTAGAAAATCTTAAATTTCATTCACAAAAGTCCAACATTTGTATTGTCCTTTCATATGATTAAACAACTACTTCATTGTTTCGTCACAAAGCATGTATGTATTGAGTACTTGTTGAACAAATATTTTTATATCCTACAATCCTTTCTGATATTGCATCTAATTCTACAATGTTTGTGTGATTATGTTTTGGGCATTTTAAGCCTTTATTTTGATAGGACAACAGAAGAGAGGAGAGAGAGGAGGAATGACATGCAGCAAAGGGCCACAGGCCGGAATCAAACCCGTGGCCACTGCGTCTAAGGATAATTTTCTAAATGCCGGCATACTGACATCTCAGCATACACCTTATATTTATTTGTAATTATTTAGGTAAAAAATTAAGTACTCTATATATGTATATGGGCACCCACTCTACCAACCAAGCAATCCAGGCGCCCATATTTTACATACTTTTGTCAGTATGGTCATGAAGTTGGCAATTACCTCCAAATTTCCTCCAAACACGGTTAGTGGAATTATGACCAAAAAGTTTTATTTTGGTCTCATCTGACCACATGACTTTCTCCCATGACTCCTCTGGATCATCCAAATGGTCATTGGCAAACTTAAGACAGGCCTTGACATGTGCTGGTTTAAGCAGGGGAACCTTCCGTGCCATGCATGATTTCAAACCATGACGTCTTAGTGTATTACCAACAGTGACCTTGGAAACGGTGGTCCCAGCTCTTTTCCGGTCATTGACCAGCTCCTCCCGTGTAGTTCTGGGCTGATTTCTCACCTTTCTTAGGATCATTGAGACCCCACGAGGTGAGATCTTGCATGGAGCCCCAGTCCGAGGGAGATTGACAGTCATGTTTAGCGTCTTCCATTTTCTAATGATTGCTCCAACAGTGGACCTTTTTTCACCAAGCTGCTTGGCAATTTCCCCGTAGCCCTTTCCAGCCTTGTGGAGGTGTACAATTTAGTCTCTAGTGTCTTTGGACAGCTCTTTGGTCTTGGCCATGTTAGTAGTTGGATTCTTACTGATTGTATGGGGTGGACAGGTGTCTTTATGCAGCTAACGACCTCAAACAGGTGCATCTAATTTAGGATAATAAATGGAGTGGAGGTGAATATTTTGAAGGCAGACTAACAGGTCTTTGTGTGTCAGAATTGTAGCTGATAGACAGGTGTTCAAATACTTATTTGCAGCTGTATCATACAAATAAATAGTAAAAAATCATACATTGTGATTTCTGGATTTATTTTTTTTAGATTATGTCTCTCACAGTGGACATGCACCTACGATGACAATTTCAGACCCCTCCATGATTTCTAAGTGGGAGAACTTGCAAAATAGTAGCGTGTTCAAATACTTATTTTCCTCACTGTATATGCGAGACCAAAGGCTGCTGTTGTCTTGTGATTCCACGTGGGATGGGCCGATTGTTTGGCATGACACAGGAATAAAACTAACTGCCTGACTAACTATAGATGTATACATTCTTACTTCATAGGATTTTCCTTATTGTTTGACAAGGATGTAATCGGTTTTTAGACACAACACAAATGCAGTTTTGAGCTCACCCCCCCCCTTCCCAAATAAGATAAGACAAGTCTTTATTGTCTCCTATCGGAGAAATTCGTCTCACCTGATTGGATGACGGGGGACATCTGCAGCGGGCCGGTGGGCAGGGTCGGCTGGGAAAGGTAGCGGTCTCGCTCCAGCGTGGAGACGGGAGTGACGAAGTGAGTGTAGTTCCAGCCATCCTGCACACACACAGTTCATCAGTCCAGTTAGAAATACTCACACATGCATAACAAATTATAAACATGCATTTTAGTGCAGGGACTCAAAACCTACCAACGGCCATGGGTTGTTTTAAAAAAAACAAGATAAGTTAAAGGATAACTTTGTTTGTTTTTTTTCAACCTGGACCCTATATTTCCCTGTGTTTTTGTGTGTAATTGACTGATGGGAACAGCAGTCTTTGACATTGGTCCAGTATTAAGCAAGACCGCTGCAGTCAGCAAAACAAGCTACTGTACAATGTAAGTTATTAGGCAATTGGCAACTTTCTATTTACGTCAATAACAGTGCTTGTTTTGCTGCTGACAGGCTCATATTATTATTCTAAGGGTCTGACAACATTATGGAAAGGATTTATAAGGGGGTTGACCTTTCTGTTAAAGAGTAAGATCATTTTTGAAATATAAAAACATCCGTAAAATTGCATTCACGAAAGCCACCAGACTCCATGTAACATTGTAAAATACACTTCATTCAAAGTCGACAGAAGCAAAATAAAAAAACTATGAAAAGCCGTTTTGGGTCGTCTTTCAACTTTTCCAACCATCACAACTCTAGTTCTGGTTGAAATAAACACAGTTTACCGATTTACATGTGAAATTATGTTGGCTCTGGACACGTTTTTTTTTTTTTTAAATGGAGTCTGGTGGGTTTAGCACTACCAACCTCAGAGCTGTTTCTGGTTAAACAGAAAGGTCTTAAAGAGGTTTTAAAAAGTTATATCTCTGTTGGGATCCTTTCCACAATGTTGTCAGACACTTATATTGTAATAATAATAATATAATAATATGATAATCTGAACCTGTCACAGGCAAATAAAGCACTTTTAGTGGACCAAATTAACGATGCACATTTGCCCCATAGGGTTACATTGCAGCCTGGTCTGTGACTGCCGGTTACAGGGTTCACACTTAATACTGGACTAATGTCAAAGATTGCTGTTCCTATAAGTCACTTATAAAAAACAAAAACAAATATAAAGGGTTTATTTTGCTTTCTAGATGTTCTAGCTGGTACCGACCTGTTTGTAGAGGTTCCTCAGCTCTCTGTACTGCCACAGCGTGTTCAACACCTGCGCTGCCGCCTTCACAACCTTCATTGAGTACCTGCCGAATCAAGACGCACGCCACATGTTAACACATGAAGTCGTTTCCCACAGTACAAAACTTTAATGCCATTAATATATCACTAAAGTACCTTTTTCTGAGGAAATGGCTCAAAAGTCACTGGAAGTCCTTTTTAAATATTGCAATATCAACTTGTGCTATTAACAGATTGCAAAAGGCTGCAACATGTTTCGCAAGACACTCAGAGGTGTTCTGTCTTAGTTGAAAGGTAAATATCAGCAGAAAAATAATGTGTTATGTGCAATATGTTTTTGACCACGGGGTGAGTGCAATAGGCCTACTGTATGTGCAATGTATTGCTGTGACTGTTACTGGTGCTGTATTGTTTTGTTTATGACTATCAAGGCATTATTCATGTGTGCAGCTTAGAGTCCAAAACAAATGTGTCAAACTCGAGGCCCATGGGCTAAATCCAGCCCCCCGCCTACTAAATTTTGGCCCGCCTACTTGTGCGCCAAACCGATGAAAAAACGTGTTTTCAATCTGTAATCGTGAGACACTCAGCAGAATTTGGCAGATTTGCGACTTTGAGACATTGCATATTCAAGCTGTAAAACAAGTTGCTGTGAGTCGCCTGTGCGGTAGCTGCTTTTTAAAAATGTGATCATTGTCTTGCTTGATTTGCTCTCAATCTATGATAGCTAATTTTTTGTTGAGTCTTTCAGAGCTTTACGTTGACCAAACTGTGAGAAGAGTACACGAGACAGACAATAATATGGTCAAAAAATATATTTCTTTT
This sequence comes from Etheostoma perlongum, assembly GCA_026937815.1. Taxonomy (NCBI): domain Eukaryota; kingdom Metazoa; phylum Chordata; class Actinopteri; order Perciformes; family Percidae; genus Etheostoma; species Etheostoma perlongum. Next base: position 2,129,953 of record CM049394.1, on the reverse strand, counting down.
TTCGATGAAATAATCTGGCAATGGATGTAATTCTCATTTTCCCGTGTGGGAGGAAAATGGGTGGGTTTCCAGTGTTCTAAGTTGAGTTTGACCCCTTGTCCTAAGGGAACAATAAAGTATTATATATTGTATCATAAAATGTGATTTCTAAAAAGAAAAAGCTAACATGTTTTGCAGAGGCTTAATGAACCTTATTAAAAAGTAGTCAACGTTTTATTTCCGGGATTGCTCCGGTGCCGCCGGAAATGGCGGCAGATGTCCCGCATTTTCGGCCGGATGTCCGTCCCCTTCCTCGTCCTCAGATCTCTGCAGGGTAAATCCAGACAGCTAGCTAGACTAGCTGTCCAATCTGAGTTTGCTGTTGTACAACTAAAACTACTTTGTAATGGTTGCCCATCTTCGGTAGAGGCTATTTTATGTGTGGGGAACATGCAGGAGTGTATTGTTGTTTTTCCCATAAAGATAAAATATGTAAGCTGTGTTATCAGAGGCCTGGATTTGTATCATGGATTGTGTATGGTCTGATTTTGGTGTATTACTTTCTTTGTTTTGAAATGCTTTACTAATTGACGCTTCTATAAACTGACACTGGGTTGGGACGTAAGGGAGCATCATCAGCTGATCGATCAGGAGAGGAGAGACTTTGGAGATCAAGGGGAGGCGGTCGGGATTGGAGAGGGCTCTGGTTTTTCGCAGGCCTGCCAGATGGGATCAACTGCGGGATAAATTGTTTATTTGTCTCGGTGGATTATCAGTTGGGAATTTTCTCTGGACTACTGCATCAACCCTTCAACTACTCGGACTGTGGCAACACAGCAATGCCAGACTACTAAAAATGTAAAAGCTGACGTGTTTTGCAGATACTTGATGAAAAACCCGATGAACCCTGTGAACAGATTTCCCTGTGACGTTTCTTTGCCGTTTCGTACCCTTTCCCCCGTCCTTTGCTGATGTCCACCAGCTTCTCGATGCCTCCGCTGTCGGCCAGAGCTTTAGCGTTCTCCATGTTGCGGCTGGTGACCTCGTGCAGCGTGCAGCAGACCGACGCCACCGTCTCGTCCGACAGCACCGTCGGACTGCCGCCTGGCAGCCGGTTCACCAGATCCCGCATGGCATACTTTCCTGCAGGAGGAGACACAGAACATGGACTTCATTTAGACGTTGTCGTAAAACATGTGAAGCTTTACAGACAATGTCAAATGACGCTGCCCCCCGTGTTGCTCAAACTGTCTGTGCTTTATATCTTTATGCAAATAAAAACTCAACCTATTACTTTTACCTTCAACACGACTGTTATCACGCTTTCAAAATTCAGTCTGGTTTGGAATAAATGGACTAACTGTGATGTATAACGGTGGAAGAAGTATTCAGATCCTTTATTTAAGTTAAAGTACTAATTGCACACTGTTAAAGTACTGTAGTATGTGTCATCAGAAAAATTTACTTAAAAGTATTAAAAGTACTCAAAGCAGAAACATCCTCCCATTGTAGAAAGAGTAAAGGATTCAACCAGCTGTGTGTTTAATGGTCTCATCATCTCAGCTGGACCTGTAGGCCGTTATATTGTTGCTAGGTTACTTTATAATAAAACATCAGATTTTATCAACCACATGTGTTTTGTGTGCAGAAATATGAATGTGTAAAGTAACTAGTAACTAAAGTAACGAGTAAATAAAGATGAATGCAAAACCTCTCCGCCGGCAACTGGAAGGTAGGACGCTCACGAAGCAGAATCGCCACTTACACTATGGTGTTAGATTTAAGTAGTACAACTTTGTGTGTGTGTGTGTGTGTGTGTGTGTGTGTGTGTGTGTGTATACATCCAGTTCTTGGCCTACATCCGAGCTGCGGTGCGTAAAGAGAAGGGTCTGCCCATCCTGGTGGAGCTGCTGCGGATGGACAACGACCGGCAATGACAATGTAGTGGAGTAAAAATTGATTTTTTTTTTCTCTGAAATGTAGTGGAGTAGAAGTAGAAAGTGGCATGAAAAGAAAAGACTCGAGTAAAGTACAGTATTGTAGTAAATGTACATTCCACCGCAGGGTATCTGTTACTTTTATTGGAAAACTCAATACTTCACAATATAGTCGGATGAAATACCGTACACTAAGGAGTCTGGTAGCAGATGCGTGATTCTCAGTCTTAAAAGAAAAGTCATCTTAAAAAACTAGTTTCTGACTCAAGTGTGAAGATGATCGTTTTACAGTTTGAGTTTCAGGAATCAGTCTGTTGATTGTGTGCGTGTGTGTGTGTGTGTGTGTGTGTGTGTGTGTGTGTATACCTATCAGCTCCTTGTTGCGGCTGTCCAGTGCCATGTTGCGGAGGGCAGTGGCGACGGAGCAGACCACCCGGTCGTTGTCCATCCGCAGCAGCTCCACCAGGATGGGCAGACCCTTCTCTTTACGCACCGCAGCTCGGATGTAGGCCGAGAACTGGATGTATACACACACACACACACACACACACACACACACACACACACACAAAGTTGTACTACTTAAATCTAACACCATAGTGTAAGTGGCGATTCTGCTTCGTGAGCGTCCTACCTTCCAGTTGCCGGCGGAGAGGTTTTGCAGCGAGCCGGCGGCGCCCTCCAGCGTGGCGGGGTTGGAGCTCTCGGCCAGCAGGTTGAGGTACGGCTTCACCACCACCGGGTGCCACAGCAGCTCCGCCCCCCTGAGAGGCTGGGAGAAACCCGGGATCGGCCCCACGCCGTCCCACTGTGCCAAACACACAAAAACACACTAATATTGGAACAATGTGTTTTTTTTATAGTATTTTCAAGAACAAACGCCAAAGGCATCCGGTGAGAAGGAAGGTGAAGGTGGATATTCTCCATTTCCCAGATTCTTCCAGCACCTCAACCCCCCCCCGTGAGTTGGTACCTTGTCATCGGGCCAGCCGCCCCTCTTCCGGCCGTGCCTCCTCTTGCCCCAGCAGAGGTAGTCCAGCTCCTTGGCCGGCGAGGAGAAGCCCAGCAGGGTGTCCAGCTCCGGGTTGCCGAGGAGACGAGAGGAGGGCATCTCCACCTCCAGCCGGTATGACAGGTTCCTCAGGGTGCACACGCTGTTCTCTACGATCTGAGAGATATAAAAGTCAAAATATCTCGGGCGTCTCTGCAAAACATACAAACCATGTAATCCAACACTCTAACAGATAAACCCGTAAAATAAAGTTCTGGTCTGTTAACCAGACTTCCCCCCGTGGCCTAATTCAAAAATGAAATTATGGCTACAGTTAGAAATACATACCATTCTGTCAGGCCTATATAAAACCCACCACTGGGGTTAGGTTAGGTCTTCTTTGAATAAGTTGTGACACAAAGTAACAAAAACGAGTGTGCACGTGTGTGTGTGTGTGTGTGTTTCTGTTTTTGCGGCACCTTGCTGTCGTAGTCAGAGGTGTTGACGCAGGCTTTGAGGACGTGAAGCAGCGAGTCGACCAGACCTTCACAGCAACGCAGCTGACTCCTCGCCTCCTCCCCTGCTGAGCTCAGGTTCCTCACACACACACACACACACACACACACACACACACAGGCTCGCACACAAGACACACGCACACCGAGCCCCACACACATGCACAAACACACACACACCCACAAGATACGCACAGACACATCCACACACACACCCACACACACACACGCACACACGTTCAGACTGAGGTGCAGTGTGTGGATTTCCCCACAGGGTGGCTTAAAAACCTGCCCAGATACAAGTAAAGGAGGGAGCCGATTCTCCAATAGGAACCTGCAACTGCCACTAATGTAGAGCTGACATGAGACGACTGCACAACAGCACAGGCCTCCCACAATGCATTTCTATACCATCAATCCACAGCCTGAATGCAGATAGAAAAATGCTGGAGGCTTCTGGCGAGAGGGATGCAGTTTATCTGCAGCACAGAGCCATTTAAAGCTATTTAAATAATCACCAGTTAGTGTATAGCAATGATCGAAGAAGATTAATGAAGCCATTCAAATTCAATTTGTTTGAGAAGTTTTTTTTCTGCAAGTGACTAGTTCAGGAAACACACATGGGCTCTGTCCTGATTGGCTGCTCACATAAAGAATGACTGGCTGCCACCTGTCCAATCAGACCAGTCTGCAGCATGTGAAGTGGAAAGTCTCCACTCAGGCTTTGGAGGCGACGCACTTTGTTAAATCTATTTTTATTAAGAAATGGGAATGGATTTGTGTAGTTTTGGCACAGTTTAAACATGAGATTAATATGCATAAGATTGGTTCCTCACCTCAGGCAGCCGGTGGTGTTCCGCAGCAGCAGTGAGGACTGGAACTTGACTTTGTGTTCATCGCGGTGCGCGCCGCTGCTCCAGCCCGAGTGGGGGATGACCACCGTGTTGGTCAGCGTGCTCAGAGCATCGCGGATGATGGTCATCTTCACCGCGTCACATGACGAGAGGTTCCACAGGACGCCTGGGGGCGCCGAGTAAGAGCGGTTACATACTAGTACCCACAATAAAGAGGGGTTACATTCATATATAAAATATATATAACAGTTAAATAAGACCATGTACATCCCAGCACAATCTTCCAAAATTACTGTAAGTGATTCAAATAAGAAATTCCCATGTTCAAAAACAAGTTTTCTGGTCCTACCCCCTTTTTCTTTTTTAATCCTTTAGTTAAAAACAAAAGAATTGTTGCTTCTCGTACTTATGTATGTTTACATACACATGTACCGTATATCTACCTACTTACACTCACATAAACACATAGACACAGATGCATACTTACTGTACATCCATACATACACACACACACACACACACACACACATTTACAACTTTTTTTCTTTTCCATTTATCTTCGTTTCCGTCTACTTATATCACCAAATAATAACCTACCAAACTAGACTTAAGCTCAGGAACCATACAGTCAGTATACAATACTATCACCCACAATAAAGAGGGATTACATACTAGTACCCACAATAAAGAGGGTTACATTTGTTTTTAAAGTCACTGAAAGACGTCACTTTCTCTGACTGCACTGAAAGCTTTTTGTCTTGTTAACCAATGCATTATTCCTAAAGTCATATTCTCTGACATATATGGATGTAATTTATTTTAAAATGGCACAATTAATGTACAAAGCGAGAAATAATGTTCTTCCTGGAGACATTGTTATTTTTATTTTTTTAATCATCTTTTGACCTTTTTTGACAACATATAAAAATCTATTTAAAGTTTTCATGGATTTTTCTTAACATTAGCTTGGGACTTTATGTAGGGTTAGGGTAGTTAAAGAGCAGAACAAACTGGATCCTGCAGTCACCACTAAAGTATGAAGTACAGCTTGAATAATTGTAATCCTGACTTGAGCTGTAAAAATAGAATCTTTCCCACAGCGTCATATCAAAGTATAGACTCTCCTCGATGTGTTTGCCGAGAATCTGAGGCGTCTAGCAGCTTCATATCTCCTGGTATTAAACAGTCTGTGTGGTGTGTCTGCAGAGCTGTCAGCAGCGTTCTGTTTTTCAAAGCACATTATCTAAGCATCTGTCCCTAGGACTGTGCCGAGATCTGTTCTGCTGCCGTTCTCACCTCCCACTGAACAGACGATACGCAGATTAATATGCAGCCGGCCAGTCAGACAACGACACGGACCAACGCTCAGTCAGCGGGCTGGGATACCAACGGGCCTCGCAGCCAGCCAGATGCCCACACGCATCACAGCGGGATGAATATTTTGTCAATGTGGATGCTGCTTTCACTTGAATTTAGGAACATAAAGACATAAGTTTACAGCTACCTAGTCCATATCAACAACGTTTCATTTCTGAGATTAATCAGGTGCCGCCGGAAATTCTGCCAGATATCCCTCTTTTTGGCCAGGCGAGCGACACCTTCTTCTTCCTTTGTGTCGGCGTTCTAACCTGCGGTGGATTTATGAAGACGATGGTTACCTGGTCCTCAGATCTCTGCAGGGTAAATCCAGACAGCTAGCTAGACTATCTGTCCAATCAGAGGACTATGGTTACCTGGTCCTCAGATCTCTGCAGGGTAAATCCAGACAGCAAGCTAGACCATCTGTTCAATCAGAGGACTATGGTTACCTGGTCCTCAGATCTCTGCAATGTAAATCCAGACAGCTAGCTAGACTATCTGTCCAATCTGAGGTTCTGTTGACGACTAAAACTACTTTTGAACCACCAAAACCAGTTCCTTCCCGAGTCTATTTTGAAGAGGCACCATGGCTCCGTCCGGTGTCTAGCGCCGCCAGAGAAGATTATGATTGGTTTACAGAAATGCCAATAAACCAGAGCATGTTTTTCCATCCTCCGCAGCGGCGTGGGGGCAACGCAAGACTAGACTAAGCTAACCCTGACTTGACGTACCAGTGACCAGCTCGCGAACATCGTTGTCGGTTGTTTTCCGGAGGAGGCGCAGCAGAGCGGGCACGCCGCCGCAGTTCCTCAGCGCCACCTTGTTGTTGTCGGTGGCTTTGCCGTACACCAGGTTCCTCAGGGCCCCGCAGGCGCTCTTCTGGACCTCAGTCAGCTTGTGATCCAGCAGGTCCACCAGGTGCTGGATCCCGCCCAGGTGACACACCTGCATACCAGGGGACCAATCACAGAGATGGGTGAACTTCAAATTGCAACACATTCTCACACCCAGCGTGTCAAAAAGCACCGCTGTGGTGTTTGTTTTTGACGCAAGAAGTCATATTTAGTCATTTAGACGTGCTTGGTCTGTACACATGGCGTCACTTTTAGACGCTCTGGGACATGCGCCGTGAGAAAAGAATGGTGGGTGGGGTTACCAAATGTACGTTTCAGAGATACGGGGTCAAGAATGGGATACAAACCCCGGTCTCCTGGGTGAAAGTCCTGTTTTTGACCAACCACCCCAACCAACTTCTGCATGTGGATTTTTGTTTCTTTCATACTACTCTCTACTGATGTCTACCTACATACTACTCTCTACTGTTGTCTCTCTACATACTACTCTCTACTGTTGTCTCTCTACATACTACTCTCTACTGATGTCTCTCTACATACTACTCTCTACTGTTGTCTCTCTACATACTACTCTCTACTGATGTCTCTCTACATACTACTCTCTACTGTTGTCTCTCTACATACTACTCTCTACTGTTGTCTCTCTACATACTACTCTCTACTGTTGTCTCGCTACCTACTACTCTCTACTGTTGTCTCTCTACTGTTGTCTCTCTACATACTACTCTCTACTGTTGTCTCTCTACCTACTACTCTCTACTGTTGTCTCTCTACCTACTACTCTCTACTGTTGTTTCGCTACATCTTTCTGTGTCTTCATATAGCACTTTACAGCAGACAGCAGGTATCAAGGAACAAGAATAAAACAACATCACATACAATGAAAAGAATAAAACATAGAACACAGTGAAATAAAAATGTTACATAAAAGCAGAAGGAAGAAAGGAAAAATATCACAGCGCTACTATGTATTAAAAGCCATTCTAAATGAATACGCTTTGGATTTGAAATGAACAAAAGTCCCTTTTAAAAGAAAAAAACATGCACTCATTTCACGTAGCAACGATTCTGATCTCGAAAATAAACCCGTCTCGGGAGAGCAGCAGACGCTCCCCCTCATTTCTCTCTGATTCTGTGTTCAAATCGTCCCTGAAAACATTGGTTTCGAGCACAGTGAGCAGCCGTGTTTCCAGGCCGCTCCGAAGGCTAATTAAGAAGCCAAACAAACCAAATGGCACTAAAATGGCTCTCGCATGAACCCCTGCTATTGTTGTTATTTATTGCACAGGAAGAGAGAGAACGAGAGGCGTTTTTCGGCACATTTGGCACCAATGTTACTTAAAGTTTTGTTGGAGCAGATGGCGCATTGGCTCGGAGTTGGGCAGCAAAAAAGAAAAAGTCAAATTTCAAACCCTGTAAGCTGAGACTAAACTCCTAGAGAAACTCTAGGGATACAATATGAGACACTTGCAGCAATGAGTAATAAAACACATTCTTGTTTGCATTCTGGAAGAGGTAATTTTTTATTTTTAACATGTTTAGTCAAATGGTTCCTCAAGGAAAACTGAATAGGAAAAATTGCGGTGTAATGTAAATAAGTACATTTACTCCAGTACTGTACTTCAGTCAAAATGTTGAGGTACTTATACTTTACTTGAGTCTTTTCTTTTCATGCCACTTTCTACTTCTACTCTGCTACATCTCAGAGAGAAATATTCTACTTTTTACTCCACTACATTCATCTGACAGCTTTAGTTAATAGTTACTTTAAGATTTCTGCACACAAAACTGTAAAATCTGATGTTTTATTATAAAGTAACCTAGCAACAATATAACAGCCTACAGGTCCAGCTGAGATGATGAGACCATTAAACACACAGCTGGTTGGATCCGTTACTCTTTCTACAATGGGAGGAGACTTCTTTACTTTTAATACTTTAACTACATTTTCCTGATGATATTTACATAGTTTTACTGAAGTAATATTTTCAACGCAGGACTTTTACTTGTAACAGAGTATTTTTACAGTGTGGTGTTACTTATTTTACCTAAGTAAAGGATCTGGACACTTCTTCCCCAACTGCTGAGGAGTGAGTCATGACAGTGACATCTGTCCTGTTATTTATAGTCAGACGGCAGCGCAGCGTGTCCCTGTACCCTTACCTCCACCTTGACCCTGTTGTCTCCGTAGCACAGGTGCTGCAGGTAGGCGGCGGCGTTGGCCTGGACGGAGGGGAAGTGATGCTGCAGCATGTGGATGACCTCCGGCAGCTCGGGATCACGCCAAGCAAACTCTCTGAGGGGGAAACAAAGAGGAGCACTTTCACTTTACACTCTAACCCTTCTCTCTAAGACACTGCACCAACCGGGGCAGGGCTAAAAGGGATACACACACACACACAGAAATACACACACACACACACACACACACAGAAAAACACAGACATACACACACACACACACACAGAAATACACACACATACAGACACACACACACAAACAGAAAAATACACACACACACACAAACAGAGAGCAATACACACACATATAGAGAGACACACACACACACACACAAATACAGAGAAAAACACACATACAGAGACAGAACCAATACACACACAGAAATACACACATATCCAGAGAGACAAACACACACAAACATACAGATAAAAACACACACAAACATAGAGAAATAAATACACACACACACAGTAATTAAACAAATGCCAGAGAAAATAAGGTTTATATGAAATAAGGTGGACACACAGTTATGTAATGTTAATGGAACTTCTACAAATGCATTCTGTACATCTACCTACATTTGAAAGTGCGTTTGTGTGGGAGTACCTGGGGTCTTTATGGATGCTCTCGATGGACGGGGTGCGCGTGACCACCCGCTCCACCAGTCCCGAGTGGCGGTGGGAGAAGACGGGCTCGCCAGAGACCCCGTAGGAGTCGACGTACAGAGCTGCCGTGCTCAGCCCGTAGCTGCTTCTTTGGTACGGCAATGTGCCGCAGTGGCTCGTGGCCCGAGGGAGGGTCGCCATACCTGGGGGGAAATGACACGAGGAGACAAGAGAAACAGAGCATGACATCAATTGAAATCAATTATAACCAGGTTTTGTTTTGGGGTTCAGAGAGAGAGCATCAAGATTGGAGGCAGTTTGTAAATGTAAATGGACTGTAAACAAATTTGTCTTTGGCAAGTTATTTTATGCATGCAGCCACGAATATTCGAGATTGGCCCAAATGTGCTACGACGAGCTGCATGGGAAGCTAGAGTTATTAATTTTCAAGCTAGGTTATTGACACTCAATACATTTGTTAATTTCATTCTGTAAGGCTTCCATTAAGAACCGGCGGAGAACATGAAAAGGTTTCAGCCTAATTAAGTTTTGACCTCGGGGAGCCATGGTAACAACAGTTTTCTGTGCCTTTAAACCCTGAATACACTTTTTTTTTTTTAGAGAAATAATCTTCAGAGCAGATGAGAAACTGAGCCCGGCTTCTGAACCTGGGGAACCGGGGCTCTCGGGTAACTTTGGTTTAAGAAGTGGGACACACACAAAAAAACAGAGGGTCTGGGGGGGGTCCTCCGCCAGATTTTCGATTAGTATCCCATTTCCTGCATTTATACACACATTTATACACACATTTATAGCGTGTGTCAAACTCAAGACCCGAGAGCCAAATCTGGCTCCTCACAAGTTTTGATCTGGCTCTGCTTATCAATTTAGGTTCACAATACATTTTGGCCGGCCAAATCAAAGAGAATTTGATAGCGGATTTTTTTTAGAGACTATAAGAGACAAAGCAATAATACAGTAAAAAAAAAACATTTTTACAATTAAATGAAAGCATGTCTGTAACGTACCTGTGTTTGTCCTGTAGAGCGAGCCCTGGGGGTCATGGGTGGGGCTGTGGTACATGGGGCTGTGGAAGGAGCGCTCATCAAACACGGGCGTCATGTGGCAGTCTGGAGACAGCGCCCCCCTCAGCTCTGAATGGATCTGCCCCGCCTGACCGACGTACGAACTGTGAAGCCCTGCAGGTACGCAAGTACAAACATAGGCAAGTTCATTTTATTAATACTTTTTTTTAACCTATGTTATTATTTGGAAACTACTGACAAGAACCTCTTTTCAGAGATTTTGAGGAAGGTAATTCATCTTAAAGGGTAACTTTTCCAACCTCAAAAGTCTCGGTCTTTCTCGGTCTCAAAGTCTCGGCCTTAGCTCCTCATAGTCTTGGTCTTGTCTCGATCTCAAGTCTTGGTCTTGTCTTGGGCTTAACCCTTCAAAGTCTTGGACTTTCTCTGTTTTAGCCCCTCAAAGTCTTGGTCTTGTCTCGGTCTCGCTACATTCTGGTTCTGGTGATGACTTGGCATCGGTTAAGGTGGTTTTGACTACACTGAAATCATTTGAGTCAGGATCATTTTGCAGAATGAGCTAATCATCCTTCCCTAACTCAGAATGAAAAGAAAGCTGTGTAATATCAGTTACAAGTCATGCTCACACATAAATCATATGCACATCTCATTACTTGGCTCCCGTACCAGTCATCCGTAGGTGAGGTCATGCAAATGGAGATTGTGCCAAACACTGTACTTCATAAATCCAACTTATCCCAACTGCTGTTGTGCTCGCGCAAAGACTCTGGCCATTCACAGTGTGCTGCAGGCGTCGTCATCAGCAAGTCAAACAAGCTGAGCAGAGGGTTTTTACCATCCTCCAATCTCTGGAGCAGATCGGTTTAAAGAGCGTTCCAATTATAAAGAGGCTTTAAGGCACGAGGGGTGGGGGGGGATCAGTCCAACAAACTGAAGCACACAATTGCAGAGCCTGTGATGGAGGAGCTATTTGCTTCTGCAGCTTTCTTTACATAAGATGGATTGTCTCTTACTGCAAAGAGCCTTCCTTTAGAACGTTTCTCGAACCTTTTCAGACCAAGGAGCACTTACTCAATAAAACAAAGCCTCACAGATCACCTAACTGCCAAAATGTCCCTAAAAACTCCAACTCCAACAGTATATTACAGGTTACAACCAAATGAAATGACAGCTTTTACAAACAGCTGAGTCACTCATTGTCTCTGTTTCCATCTAATCTTATGCTGAGACATCAGGAGAGCAATGTCTGTCTGAAGACATTGATCCATCTCAATGGATGTGTTTCCTTCAAATGCCACTGAACATTTGAGACATAAATTGGGGGCTCAAAATCGTCTGCCATATTGGTGAAGTCCAACAACACAGAAGAAAAAAAAAACAACAGATACAAATAAAGTTTGAATTCAATATTGTGAACAACACATCTATACTTCTCACTGTTTGACATCGTTGGCAGACAGTTTGGGAAACACTGTTGTGAATTTTTAACTAAAATCGTGAAAAATGTGCTTGCGGACCACCATCAGGGTTCGCTTTTAACCCTTTGAGGACAAAAGACGCACTGGCGAGTCCAAGCGATCACTCCTATTAAAAAAGCGAAATTACAAAATGTCATTTTATTATGCTACCCAAGACCTTTGTAAAATCATTTCAAGCACCAAAACAATTGAGTGTAGGTTTGTTTTCACAAGAGATTTGAGAAATTAAAAAAAAAAAATTCAGCTTTAGGGACAAATTATCTCTTTATAGCTACATTCCTATGGAACAAATTTGGGCGTCACTGTACTGAACGCTGAGATTGTTGTGAACATTTTGATATCAAACACATGGGGATCAGTCATTTGCAAATACGTTAAAAAAGGTGAATTTAAGAAGATATGTAAAATGCTCTTATACATCAGAGGGTTAACCACTCTAGAAAATAAAATTGAACTCATGCACTTGTTGCACTTGGGATGCAATCGTGTTTGAATCTCGTCCTTGTTTTCTTTTTTCTTTCTTAAGGGGCCCTTCAGCAGCAAAGACCACACACCAAAACAACTGTGACCTTCGGGTTAAACGATGCTGTAGATACCAACAAAAGCTTGAAGAGCCAGAAGAAAACATGATTCATGCACAAGTGGAAAAGGTTTTGGGTCAAACTCTTCCACTATTACAGTTGTCCCCAACCTTCTTTTGGATTGATTTCAAAAGGGATGTTATGCAACACTATTACATACTGTACATGGTATTGAACTGTCAAAGTTGAGGTTGGTTTTTTTTTGCATTGAATATTTCAACCATTTATCCATTACTTTAAGGGGAACTATGCAGTTTTTAGCTTAATTTACCTGAACAGCTGGGGAGTCATTGGAATGGTTATATGACTTTTTTGAGTTGAATGGTGGTCGTCTCGCTCCCCCCTGAGCGGAAAAAACACCCTTGCAACTTTGAACCGGCAAAGTCAGGAAGTATGGCGTGATATCAGGTCTCGCGATGTAACGGATTGCTTCACGACACTGCACACATACGGCCATTCAGGAACCGGCTAACAAGGTAGCGATGGAGGTTTTCACACTATTGTCATGGCTGACAGCAGACTGACCAAGTGAGGAGTCAGACACAAGTAAACATAGGAGCTGTGGGGGGGCTCTATAGAGAAACCTGTAGGGGGCTTTACAGAAAAACCTGTAGGGGGGCTCTATAGAGAAACCTGTAGGGGAGCTCTATAGAGAAATCTGTAAAGGGGCTCTTTAGAGAAACCTGTAGGGGGGCTCTATAGGGAAACCTGTAGGGGGGCTCTGTAGAGAAACCTGTAGGGGAGCTCTATAGAGAAACCTGTAGGGGGGCTCTGTAGAGAAACCTGTAGGGGGCTCTATAGAGAAACCTGTAGGGGGGGCTCTATAGAGAAACCTGTAGGGGGGGCTCTATAGAGAAACCTGTAGGGGGCTTTACAGAGAAACCTGTAGGTGGGCTCTATAGAGAAACCTGTAGGGGGGCGCTATAGAGAAACCTGTAGGGGGCTTTATAGAGAAACCTGCAGGGGGCTATACAGAAAAACCTGTAGGGGGGCTCTATAGAGAAACCTGTAGGGGGGCTCTATGGCTAGGAGGGCTATATAACATATTGTAATTCTTAGCTTTTCTCTCCACATACGGCCCTGGCTATCAATGCACTATTAACACAGATACAATCTCTCTCTTCTACTTTCCGCATATAGTTAAAAACCTTAACCACGCTGGTGACATTGCAATTTTTTAACCGATTCCACAGAAATATATAAAGGGATCATCTCCCAGCTTACATTGGTGTTTTGGCTGCTCACCAGGTTTTACTACCAAAGCTTTGAGTGCAGTTGATCATTAATAGCCTAATCTTGTATATCCATCTATTGCTCATCTTCCTCATGTAATCTGGGATTATGTTGGATCTGCAGGATAACTGAAAATAAGGACTTAGGCGACGCATTAGGGCCACTTACAGGCCTATACCCATCCTAGTGGAAGAAGGGGGGGTTCTTTTTTTTTTAGATCATGTTGGTAAGAGTACATAAAGTTAGACGTTAGCTTGTTACATGTCGCGTGTCAGTTAACATATTCACAGAAGTGGTGCTTTTAACAAGATTAGGGCTTTGGTTTGGTTTAGATTTTTTGTGGGGGATAAAAATTATTGGCCATCATTATTTTTAAAAGACAACAAAAAACTAGTAAAATGGACCTGGGGGAGGGGGGGGGGGTTTCGAACTACTCGAGAGCCCTGCCCTAACCTTTATATGGGCCTGACTAGACTAATGCAACACCATTGTTACAGTTACAATTACATGGCACTGAACTGTTGACGAAGGGCACAAATGAAGGGAAATGTCTCCGTTTGTCAAAATAACCATGTACACAGGGCCTTAGGATGATGAAAATCATTCGGCTAAATAATAGGAGGCATTTTATTTAGTTCACTGACTCGGCCGCCCACATGCAACCAATCCATCTACCATTCTCTTTTCACACAGGCACAAACACAAAAGGTGCATAAATGCATTAGCACATCAACAACACTAACACTCAAAGACAGACGCACACACGGACACACACGCATCATATGAAAATGGACTTAATGATCACAGCATAATAAAGCCTTCCAGTGCCATCAGATGATAATCTCACGTTGATGCTCCACTGGGCCTTTGAATAGAACCCCCCCCCTATATGGGTCAGTGGGAGCGGCTTATAGAAGTGACAGCGGGCACGACGGAGGAATAAATCTGTGTCGCTGCAGCATCAACAGTAAATTCTCACACCAGTGTTTGTGTGTGTGTTGGGTGGGCGGGGGGGGCTGTCCTTGACCAGTTAATAAGAGATACTTTTTTTTTTGAGCAAATGACTCAGAAGTACCTGGAAAAATCCCTCCTACATGATTTATATTTCTTTTATAAAATGTTTAATAAACTAAATGATGTGCATATTTTCATCACTGTTGTCACATCGTATGACCAACAGGAAACAAAGAAAGATATGTCTCTCTCAACCTCTGCCGTACTACAAAAATAAAACCGAAGAAGCAAATCTCCTGAAAGTGAACTGAAGTACTAGAGCAGAAGTTGTGGCTTTATCAGCTGAATTAACTTCACCTGGAGTCCCAGGTTAAAACCAGGAGGAATGTAACTAAATACTTTTATTCCAGTACTGTCCATAAGTCCAAATGTTGAGGTACTTATACTTTGAGTCTTTTCATGCCACTTTCTACTTCTACTCCGCTACATTTCAGAGAGAAATATTCTACTTTTTACTCCGCTACATTCATCTGACAGCTTTAGTTATTAGTTACTTTACTATAAGAAACACTCCCGGTACAGTTTAACTGGACTGTAGACCCCCCCCCCCCCAGCCTCCTTATCGACTGCTTCCCATTAGGACCAATAGATACTAACACGGTTCGTTCTCCCAGCCATCAATTAGCTTAACGGCACATGAGAGAGGAATTGTAGTGGAAGCACTTTACAGCAGGAAACTGACCCGCTGTACGGTGCTCATTTATACTGTAAACCGTGTGTGTGTGTATGTGTGTGTGCGTATGCATTCATGCATGAGTGTATGTGTGTATATGTGTGTGCGCACGTGTCTCTGTGTGGATTTCTTTTTAATCACTATGCATTATGATCTTTTTCTTGTTTTGCTCCAAACTGCTGCAGATCCATACCCCAACAAGATCATTTCAAAGATTACACATTCCTTATTTTTCATTCTGGCATGCATCAATTAAAATCTTAGCAAAACCGAGCAGCGTTATCTGCCAGCGCTGAAAGATAATTTGACAAAAAATCTCTATGAAATGAGCTCGCTCAGAGATAAAAAAAAAAAAATATCCCCCGCTGGGCTTGCAGTTTGGATGAAAGTTATTTTGTTCAACATGCAGCTTTATTTAGCAATTCTGGCTGCTTCACAAAGATACGGGCAATTCTGCAGAGTTCCTGCTCACTAGAAGTGTTGTGTGCTACAACATTACATCAGCGCCAGTCAGTCAACTTTCCCTGGACAAAGGAAAGGTTATTTGATCCACAGCGTGACTTTGTATGCTGAAAAATACATTCAAACCATCTTCTTCTGCAGCAGCGATGCTGAAAACTCTGCAGTGAAGTGCTTTTTCCTTAACGTGAGTTTTTTCCTGCCCCGATGTTTCATCTGGTCAGATTGGACTAGACAACCCTCCAGAGTACAAAGTGACCTCTCTAATTGCGCTGAATCAAAAAACGGAACGCTGAATAGAGGGCAATAAGAAAGGCTGCACCTTTCACTCAATATGAATGCATTAGTCTTCCATGTCGGCGTGTAACATAGTACCAAACCGCCATTGCAAAGCAAAACACTGTCAAGGACGCAGGATGTAAAGATCCCATGGGGTTCAGAATGTAGATACTGTATGTATGCGCATATATTCTCTCACGGATGTTTAATGTGGCTGTAAGGTTTTTATCACGCCATTGAATTTAATATCTTGTATGGCAGGCTGCAAGGGACAATAACTGAACAGTAACAAAGGTTTCAGGGTTTTTATGGTTTAATAAGATATTAACTGTGTTCGAAACCGTTCCCTCATTCTCTCACTCATATACAGTATAGTGCTTACGGAATAGTGAGCTATACAGGGAATGACTAGAGCCCGACTGATATATCGGCGGGCCGATATTAGGCATTTCCTAATCTATTGGTATTGACACAGCTCTTATGATGTAACATTGCTCATTGTATAAATGAGACAAAACAATTCTTAAAAACCCGACTTTGCGCTATTAGAAAATGTAACATGTAACTGACCTTTTTTATTCTAAACTGTAGAGCAGTGATTCCCACATTGGGGGGTCAGCACTCCTTCAGTGGGTTCACTGATCAATCTGTGATGTCATAAGATGTTAAACGGATGTTAAAGTTTTTCTATAAAGCCTGTCTCTATAATGCATTATAAACACAGCTATAATGTGTTATGATAGACAATTATTTTAGAGTATTATATTTGGCCTTATAAGGCATTATAACAATACTTTATAATGTCTTATTAACAGATAACATAAAGACAGCTATATAGACACATAGAAACAAGCAGGTTATGACGCATTATAACTGTGTTATGCATTATGGACAAGCTTCATAGAAGGTGTTACCTGAAGGTTCTCTATACTAATTTGAGTTGACTGACCTATGAGGCTGTCGGGACGGGGCAGTGCGGTCCTCTGGTACAGGCCGTACGGGTCGGCTCCGTAGGCCAGCGGCTGGCTCTGCCGGGGCAGCGTTGAGCCGTAGTGCTGCGGCACGGCTGTCATCCCCGAGCGCAGCGGCGACCCCGTCAAACACCTCCCTTCCACCAGAGAAAGGGTGGAGCCCAGGCGACCCCCGCCTCCTACTAACCCAACACCTGGGGCCTGGAGGCCGTCTGTCGGAGAGGTTGGCGACGGGCAGGCGGGCGGCACGTACGTGCCAGGGAACACGGCGGCCAGAGGCTTGGGCTCCGAGAGAATGGGTGAATCGTAGGTGCTGCCCTGGGACGTTCGCAGGGAGATGCGGGAGGGGGAGACGGTGCCGACGGTGCCGCAACCAGGAGACTGGCTCCTGGAAGGGAGGGAGGCCATCCTCCGTAACACCCTGCCAGACACCTGAGAAGAAGAGATGGGAGAAAAGTTTAAATATCAGTATCGGAAAAGCCTCCGATACTGCTTAAAACGCTGGCTTTGTTTTTAGAAAACACTGGACTATATGCACCGATATGCTACCACATAATTTATCCATGAAGAAAATTGACAAATATCTTTGTGTTCTTGTTTCGTTGCCGTTTTTTCTTTTGTTTGCATCCTGCATATTCATGCTTCGTGGTAGTGTGTGTGGCAGTTTTGCAAAGTTTTACCAGAGGAGTTATTAAGGATCCTTCAACAGTCATTATCAAATGACATTTAACTCATTTCTTTTTTTTAAATTATGATTGACTTTAATCTTGGCATGAAAGCGCTTTTTTTTGGTGCAAAAAAACAAATGGCAAGTGTAATATCCATAACACTGTTGACAATTAATCACTTCAACGTTTCGGTTTCTGAATAAATACCTGAAAAATGAGGCTCTGCACACTGCGCTGCGAATTGTTACCAGTAATGTGACACTTGGAGGCATTGATGCTTTATCACGTCTGATGAAAATGGCATCATTATCTTTTTCATTTGTCCAAGTAAGTGAACGTGCGTGCCTTTGAATAAGCACCTACATTTATTATACTGCAGGCTGAGCTCTGCGAGTAGTGAATATATTAAGTTTCGGGAAAGATTTGACGGAATATGTTTGACATTTTGCGGTGATAAAGATCTGACTTTTCCTCCTTATTATTGCCAAATGTAAAATGTCCCTCAATTAAAGGCTCAGCCAACTGGATGCTGATCTGTGCTTCCTTAATCCATCAAAGGCCTTGAACGCCTCAAAGGAAAATTGAGATCCGAGACATGTAAGCACCATCCGGGCGAGGCTGCTGGGTTTGGAATAAATCAGGAGAGAAATTCAAATGGGCTCACTATTATCTGCCCTTCCTGTTTCTGCTGTCATGCAAAGAGCATACAATTATTAGCCACAATAAAAGGATAATATAACACATATGAAACATTTCTTAAGGTAAGACTCGCTTCTGATTTGAGTTTTGGCTGATGTTCTTCATTGCTCATGACAGTAATTTATGAGCCCCTGAATAGCTACTCTAGGGACGAGGAGCAGGCAGATATTTCTGAAACATGTAAGAAGTAGAATATGATTCGTCATTTGGGAAAATAATCTTACCACAAGGTTCAATTAGGCAGCTGTACCGGAACTTTCAATCATGTCATGTGAGCTTCATCGGCACCTAGAGTTAGATTGCTACAAATTGTACTGTAGATGTTTGAATTAGCATTTTAAGGCTATGTTCACACGTCTTTTTTAAGCTGCCCGCGTCTGTTTTACATATATCCAAGGATTGTTCAGGTGTCGCCGGAAATTCCGTCAGATGTCCCTCATCTTGGCCAGATGTCCGTCCCCGTCTTCTGTCTCTGTGTTGGTGCTCTAACCTCTGGCTGATTTCTGAGGACTATGGTTACCTGGTCCTCAGATCTCTGCAGGGTAAATCCAGACAGCTAGCTAGACTATCTGTCCAATCTGAGGACTATGGTTACCTGGTCCTCAGGTCTCTGCAGGGTAAATCCAGACAGCTAGCTAGACTATCTGTCCAATCTGAGGACTATGGTTACCTGGTCCTCAGATCTCTGCAGGGTAAATCCAGACAGCTAGCTAGACTATCTGTCCAATCTGAGGACTATGGTTACCTGGTCCTCAGATCTCTGCAGGGTAAATCCAGACAGCTAACTAGACTATCTATATTACAATACAATATTGTGGTATTTGATTTTCTCCATATCGCCAAACCCTACCCAGAATGCTGTGTGGACTAGCCAGACCCTCCTCCGCAGAGCTGTGGACAAAGGTCTGGCAATGCAAGCTTAAGCTTTTTTTATTAACTCATTAGGCAGTGGCTTGATTGTAACGGACGTTCATTAATATACATTTATATAAAATAGTTGTTTAGACCCCAGCAGAAACCCTATTAAAGCTCAAGAACAATCTTTAAACGTCAGCTTTTTAAGCCAAAAACAAAACATTTAAATGTGGAGATCCAGCCTACCTGCCCAGAGGCCTGACCCTCGGCTCTTGGGCTCCTCGATATCGAGGCCCGGGGCTCCGATCGCACCACATTTTGGTTGCTGTAAAAACTAACGCTGCTGTCCTGGTAGCCACTGTCGGAATACGAGGTCATCTGAGCCGAGTGGCCTCCGGAGCCTGGGAGGACAGAGAGAAGAAGTGAGGAAACAACCCTCGTCTATTTCGGTCCAATTTAAAAACATTTATTTATTTATTATTTTATTTTAAACGATCCCGGGATACATCTTTTGCTTGTATATCTGTCATGTAACCCAGATGATGTAATAACACAAATACACAGCCTATGAAGTAAACAACACCTCTTTATTATAACAACTAGCAATTTAATTTTTAATAATAATAAAAATATATAGTCGGATCAATAATCACAATTTGGCACATCTAAACAGCATCCACAACTACCAGTCATATGCCTTAGCACCTTAGCTAATGTTAGCGGTTAGTTAAACAAAGAAACTGATTATTTAAAGATATTATTTTAAGTTATGTAATAACTAATTTACAGAAGGTGTGTACGTTTACTGTAAGTGTATGTAAATTTATATATATATATATATATATATATATATATATATATATATATATATATATATACATACACACATACATACATACAGTATATATTATCTCACTTTCAACTACTTGCTACTACTAACTTGCACATGGATATTTGCATTAAGCCTTTGTGCTGGAACAATCTGCTTCAACAACGCTGGCCTACTTTCTCTCGAGGATGAAGAAGAGGGAGCATGTGAGGGATATTTTTACACTAGCAGACCACTTCGAACATATGGAATATAAATAAGACCAAAGGCAAATATGTTGTTCAACATTTCAACCAGCTACTCGGAAGCTAAATGTGTATTGATGATATTGTAATGTATTGTAATAAGAGGAAGGTTGAACAATCTTCAGGGGTTGCTTCTGGCTTTTCTTTTTCTTTAGATGCATCGCTTCCTTTTGTGTAATGACATTTGATTTTGTGTTGTGGCATGTGCTATACATTACGCTTTTTTTTTTGAGTGGTGTACATCTCGTTGTTTATTTTTTTCGCTTCTCTGATTCGTTCCATTTTTTTGTCTCTATCTATTTCTTTATTAAAGGCCTAATCACTAGCAACAGCCAAGCTGGCGCAAATGTGACATCATGAGAGCGCCCTAACTGTTTCTACTGTTACTAGCTGCAGTCTTCTCCTGAACAGAGGTGGCGCTAATGAGGAAAGGCTGCCGACTTTGCCATTTCGAAGCACTGCTACTTGGGCCGGGTGATAATTACTCCAATTCTGAAAGAAACTCCAGGCGAACTCTCTGCTCCTCACCACGGGGCTCTCAGGTGTTGCGAGCAAATCACTCCGCCCAAGCAGCAGAAGTAGTGCTTCGCCTTCAGAGAGAATAGTTCCCAGTATGTATACGGTTAGAAGATGGCTGTGCCCCATGTCAAAGTGTCCTTGGGTAAGACACTGAAGGTGCCACCCCGTGGTGTCCCCAATGCTGCGTATCAGGGTGTAAATGTGTGTGAGCATGAATTCAATAAACTCAAACATCAAAGTTTTTCTCTAAGACTTCCCAGCTGCACTGACTGCATCAACGCTTCGCTCCATCAGCCTCTGTTTCTGTGGTTTAACTCAAGCTTGGAGGAAGTGTGATGGACCGAAAGTGTCAACCGCTCCAGTGAAGATGCCTAATGTCCAACAGCGACGGGCTGGGAGGTGGTGCCGCAGAGCACCCAGGTGTGAATATACAATATGTGAAGCTTCTTTTTGACAAGACGCTTATGAAGTATAAAATCCAGAAAGCAAAGTGGAGACAGACTGCCAAAAAACAACAGGTTTTTGATCATGCAGAACAAAACAAAACATACGAGAATTAAATCCCCCTTCCAATACCATACCAGTTCTGGCAGCATATTACCCTGACTTAAACCCGTGATAAAAAAAACAAACAGAAATTATGTTATGCTACAGTTAAAATACAAAACATTATCTGTTATCTAAAATTCTCTCATACAAAGCTGCTCAGTTATAAACTTCACCCACAACACACAGTTTAACCCATCGCCCTACGAGTCAGTGCAGTCAAGAGTTATAAAGATTAGACTTCATAAACTTCCAACACACGCTTTAAAAGTGTGTTCACACCGTGTGGTGTGTACATTTAACAGACCCTCACTGTCATGCAGGGAGGCGCGGTCCGGTTCAGGCATGTAGAGTCCGTCCTCCACCTCCAGGGGACGTCCCGGAGACGCCTTCAGGACTCCGCCCTGCGACTCTCCACCTGCAGAAACATCTGCCTTTAGGTTCAAAAGATATGTACAGAAAGGCTAAAGTAAAATGGAGTGGGGGGGTATTTTTTTTATTTTCTTCTACAACCTAACATATCTCAATGTGAGTTTTTAGTTTTTGGCCCCCTTTTCATTGCTTAATCTATTGTAATTTTCCCTTCGCCTGTATCAATTCACCCAAATCAGTCCCCTTTGCCGGCTTCACACACACACACACACACACACACACACACACACACACACACACACACACACACACACACACACACACACACACACACACCATGCAATCACGCAAGCAGAAAAAGTTCAAAGTTACAGTGCAATGCAAGAAATTAAACATTAAGGAGCAGTTAAAAACAGTTAGACATCCTCTAAATCCTGTTTAACATCCTCAATTTTTCTGCCCCAAGCAGGCAGCCAGGCACACACATCGCACGCAACCACACCCACAACCACACAATAAACTGCCAATCAGCACCCTCAACATTTTGTCTGTCTTTTGTCTTGTCTAGTTTTAGTGTCTCAATCGTTCACACATAGATTATTTTCTATTACATGATGTAGTCTTGTCTTTGTTTTGTCCCTCACCCGTGTTGTGCTGCGTCACTTAATTAAAAAAATGTAATTAAAGTTAAAAGCAATCAGCTAGACCTGGATAGACTGTTGAAAAAGTGACCCATTTCCCTACAATACGGTACCATAAAATATCAAAACAAAGACTGTATGGCAACCTTTTCGCAGCATCACCTTTGCAGACAGAGTCCCTTTAATCACAGATATTAAATGTATTGATTCTTTGACACAAAAGAATACAGCATTTTTACAACAGTACTTTTGTTTTTATTGGAAAGCCGACAGTGAAGAATGGCCCAGGAAACAGAGGAGACACATCTGTGACAGAATAATAAATGGGTCTATTTCAAAGCCCATAGATTCTGGCAGAAACATTTTGTTTTGCTTCACCAATGCTTTCTTTGGGCTGAAATCATATAGATTAGATCTATAACATTAGATCTAATGTTAAGCTGTAGAACCTTTTTTTGCAGTATAAGATGGTAAAACTTTATATTATACCTTGTGGTTTTATATCGGAAGCAGCCATCTTCCTGTAACTTTATCTTCCTAAAAATCGCTTTTAAAAATAAAACTTCAGGTTAAAAGGAAATCTTACCTGCGGATCTCCATGCAAACGACTTCTCGGATGAGCTTCGGCAGATAAAACGAGGAGGAAGTGGAGGAGAGGAGAGAGCACAGAGAGACACATGGATCAAATCGGAGTCATGGCCAAATACTACATTCAATCATCCAGGAAGAAAGGGTTTCAAATGTTAAATACATTCGTAAATATATATAAGAAATCTTTTGCCTCAAAAACATTTCTTCCCAAGCCTCTGCCATTACTGTGTGGATTTCAATTTATTTTTCAAATTGATAAAAAGATGAAAGTCAGTTGATCCCAGCTGGGGATCAGACATCTTATATAACCTCTGGGCTAAGGAAACACCTGCAGCTGGAAGCCAATCCTTTCCTCTCATGACTGGAACAAAAAAAGTTTTTACTTTACAATAATTCGGATAATATCCTGGCAGAAAATTACCAGTACCATTTTACGGTTAAGTTTCAGACATCTCTGATCCAAAAAAATTAAAATACGGAAAAACACAACAGAAAATTCTTTCATATTAAATAGTAACTACTGTTTTTTTCAACCTGGACCCTATTTTCCATAAGTGACCAGGTGGGAACAACAATCTTTAACATTGGTCCAATATTGAGCTTGCTGCAGCAGAGAAACAAACTACAATGTAAGTCAATAGGGCAATTGTCCAGCTTGTATACCATTACAAAAGTGCTTGTTTGTCTGCAGACAGGCTCAGATTAATATTCTAAGTGTCTGATAACATTATGGAAAGGATCCCTTCAGATATTTTATAGTCCTATAAAAATTCTTTTAGAGCTTTCTGTTTAACCAGAAACAGCTCTGAAGTCGCTGGCGCTGAACCCACCAGACTCCATTTAAAAAAACAATACTTTTAACATGTATAGAGCCAACATATTTTCACATGTAAATTGGTAAACTGTGTTTATTGCAACCAAAAACAGAGTTGTGATTGTTGGAAAAGTGGAAAGACACCCAAAACGGCTTTTCATAGTTTTGTTTTCTTTCTATCTCGACTTTGAATGAAGTGTATTTTACGATGCTAAAATGATTTTAGCTTTACTGGCTTTAGCGAACGCAATTTTGCGGATGTTTTTATGTTTAATAAAAGTTCTTAATCTTTAACAGAAAGGTCGACCTCCTTAGAAATCCTTCCCATAATGTTATCAGACACAAAGACAAATCACTTTTGTGAAGGTAAATACAAGCTGGACAATTGTCCTATTAACTTACATTGTAGCTTGTTTTGCCGCTGCCAGCAGCAGCAATCTCGTTTAATACTAATTTCAAAGATTGTTGTTCCCATCAGTCACTTAGACACAAAAACACATGGAATATAGGGTGCAGGTTGAAATAAACAGTAGTTATCCTTTAAGACGATATATAGGCCCGTATTTCTGCAGACTTTTCTAGTGTAGATACCAGTATTGGAAAAGCCTCTGACACTGTCTAAAATGCTGGTATAGGTATCGGAGAGTTTATGCGCCAATCCAATACCACGTAATTTAGCCCTGAAGAAAATCAATTTTAAAATAGTTAAAATTTGTTCACAAAGAGTTTAACAACAAAGATAGAAATCATATCACATCCATACAGGGATAGTAGCATACAGCTGTTAAAACATAATAAAATATATGACACACTGGTATCGGATCGGTACTCAGTATTGGCCGATACACAAGTCCAGGTTTTGGAATCGGTCTCAGGAAGCTAACAAGGTATCAAAATCAAAGGTTACTGGACATTGTGATATGGATTAGAACAACATTTGAATATTTCTTTTTTTTAAAGATTATTTTTTGGGGCTTTATTATAGTGACAGTGAATAGACATGAAAGGGGGATTCGAACTGGGGGGGCTAGAGGTCCCCGCCACTACATCTTGACTATTTCAATGACAAAAGAGTCCCTTTTAATGCATAAACTTTGTGAGGCTGTTTTGTAGATCTGAAGGTTTCTGTTTTTTGCTCAGTGACGTACGCAGGTTGTGACAGCCCAATGTGACTGTCAAGTATCTTAACATCGTTCCTCATGAAGACAAACATCACTATTATGTGGTTTGACAGAGCAGTCTGCAACCATGCGTGACTCACAGCCAACTGTAATCCTTACAACAACACAAATTGTGTTTTGAGTGCATTTTGGGACTTACATTTTTTAAGAAATGTTCGAAAAAGTCAACATCTAAAGTGCAATTAGTGTTACAGAGAAGAGCCAGAAGACCTTAGAGAACATTTTTAAACATTGAACATTGAATAAGTGGTAAATTTCAATCTAAGATGTGATTTTTATGAACTGTGAGGGCTTTTTATTGCAACAACTTTATCCTTCTGAAGTCTAAGGGCATCTTCACATATCTTCCTAAATTTACCTTTTTAGGGTATTTGCATAGAACTGATCCCCATATGTTTCATATTAAAATGTTCAGAACAAACTAAATTTTCCATATAGTGACTATAGTCCTCAAAAGGTTAATCCTTGAATAAAAAAGAAACCAATAAAATCTTAGTGTAGTATCATTACCTTTTCTCTTATTTACTGGAGAGTAAGATACATCTTTTGTGACTCAATCCAAAAAATCATGCCGTCAAATCTACCTGCTACTGTCTCCCGCTGGTGACTCAGCTCCCAGCATGCACCTCTCCAGCTGGCTCGCCACAATCTGCCGCTCCTCCTCCAGCTCCCGAGTCAGCCGCTCAAACTGAAGCTCCTACGGGAAGACAGATGTGCAGTCATTGAAACCCGATACCAACCACAACGCTGCAATTTTAAGGCCGTATTGCAGGTTAACCACCACTGTTGATTATTGGGTACAAAAAGCATTCAAGATATGTATATCATTTTTAAAAATGTCTCCAAATAGTGTTAAACGTCAGTTTTTGTTATTTGCTGTTTTTTTAACTCCATTCAGTGATGACGTCACGCTGGTGAGAGTAGCCTCAGCCTAGTACTAGAACTATATAATGTCGTATAATGTCGAACCTGCCAAATGTGAGAGGGTAAATGAGGAATTTCCGAGAGTTGGGGGACGTCTCCTGGTAAGTTGCTATCATTTAGCAACACAGCTGTGCTTCTTTTAAAGCCCTATTTAATGCCAGTTAATTTTATTTATTTACTTATTTTAATTTAATTTATACTATTTATTGATCCTCAGTGGGGAAATTACAATTTACACTCTGTGTACACTTTGTTAGTAATCACACACAGGCCTGAAATACACACACACACTCAGGACCTATATATGCACAAATGGAGAGATGTCAGAGCGGTTGGGCACCTGGCAGTGCCCAGGAGGTGTAGTAGCATCTCTCCAGCCACCAATCCACACTCCATACTTTGGTCCACATGGGGACTTGAACCAGCGACCCTTCGGTTCCCGACCCAACTCCCTACAGACTGAGATACTGCCACCCCACTAATTAGAATTAGATGTTAAACCCATTTTGTATTTGTCCTGAATGACTCAACTGAATTCTCTCACCTGCTGTGAGCGCGCTGAGAGACTCTAAAGTGGATTCCAGATTTAAAACACAACACCTGTGTCTGAGCTGAGGACCCGCCGCAAAGCAGCTGAGGACAGCACCCGGGGCGCTTCCATTCATTATTGTGCCGTTTTTATAAGTTTAGAGGAAGACTGAGTGGAATCAATCCAACAAACATACACAGCAACAGGCTGACATTTTGGGTCTATATGGGGATAGTCTATATTCATGACATTCCACTTCTGGGATTGCTCCGTTTCCTACTGAAATCCAGCGGATTTCACTCATTAAGGCCGGATGTCCGTCACTTTCCGCTTTCTACCTGTTGGTTTTCTAAACTTTCTGAGGACTATGGTTACCTGGTCCTCAGATCTCTGCAGGGTAAATCCAGACAGCTAGCTAGACTATCTGTCCAATCTGAGGACTATGGTTACCTGATCCTCAGATCTCTGCAGGGTAAATCCAGACCGCTAGCTAGACTATCTGTCCAATCAAAGTTTTCTGTTGCACGACTAAAACTACTTCTGAACGTACACATGTTCCACCAAAACAACTTCCTTCCTGAGACTATTTTGCCAATTGAGTCAAGACAGGTTGATTTTATACACATTGAGATTTTCATGCCTACTCATGATTTAAGTGTATCACTGATAAACAGGCCAAGTGTCCTGTTGTTAACCCCTGAAACCCCAATTTTTTCATGATTACAAAACATAAAAAAAGACTATTTTAACTGGTATTGGTTTGTACATTTCCAAAATGTGATTAGGCACAAACACACTGTGATATATATCTCAAAATATGCACGAAATGTAGCCATTACAGTGTACTTCAGTTAATTTTGACAAACCCCACACCAGCGGTGTAACTAAGTACATTTACTTCAGTACTTAAGTAAATGTTGAGGTACTTGTAGTTTAGTTAAGTCTTTTCTTTTCAATATTTTTTGCAGTGTTACATTTGTAGTTTTACTTAAGTAAAGGAATCTGAATACTTCTTCCACCACTGCACAACACTACAACATGCACTACTTATTTAAAACACTATGGGCTGGTACGGATCAAACGCCTTGCTCAAGGGTATGAGAGTAGAGCAGATGTCTGCCGATTGTGGTCGGAGAGCCGGTAGTTTTGGCACTCCCTCCTTTCTATTCTGTTACATAAAACTAGAGGCTTCCCAGCTGCTTCATAAATCTTCTAGGAACCACAGCTGGTCCACTGGAGAATTAGCTGACTGCAAATAATGTTTAAATATATTTTTAAAAAAACACCCGGCTGGAAAACACACCGCTTCCCAGGAAACCCTCGTCGTGAAGTACTTCAGAAAAATACTACTGAGGGCGATTTCTGTAAGTTGAGTTGTCAATAGATTATACATTTAAGCAGGAATTATGGTGTGTGTGTGTGTCGAGTGATCGAGTGACGGTGATTAGCTTCAGACTCTAGAGCCATAGTGGGACTATGGTTTTCTGACGACGTCCCACAATTCTATAGTAGGAAAAGTTAACTCTCTCCTTGATTTCGGGATCCCTATGGCAACACCTGCATTTACGCCAATTATCCCATATCTGAGCTGCTCACAGACTCCTTCACCCTGACAGTGGAATATGACACAATAGTGCCAAACATTCCAGAACACAGCCAACACATCATACACCAGAATCATCACCATATCAGTCAACTGACCTTTGTTTCTGTGTGCAGAACCATGTCAAGATTAGCTATTGGCATTTCTAACTGTCTCATTCAAACTAGTTTGGAAAAACATCCTTAACCTGTAGCTATGAGTTACAAGCAGCAGGCTTCCCATTATAACATGGATGACAAGTCCTGCTCTGCTGCCTTTTTGGACACAAACCTCCAAGTCATCAGAGGAAGCCAGCTCTCCTCCGAGTCTTCAGACTACTTAGTCCTGAAGTTAATTGGACAAGGAGCCTTTGCGAAAGTTGCCAAGTGTGTCAAGTCAGCCACCAATGAGACAGTGGCTGTGAGGATAACGAAGAAATGCTCAGCGTCTGAGGCAGAAGAAGAGGATACTATCCTGCAAAAGCTGAAGGCGTTTGACCCAGACATGTGGCACTTTGTAAGGTGGGACAGCTCATTCGTCTACAAAGCACATCTCTGTCAGGAATTTGAACTGCTGGATATGAATCTCAAGGAATTTGTGAATATGAGACCAACCTCGTCACTTCCCATGAGAGACATCCGGCCTATTTTACATCAGGTGGCCACAGCTCTGCAGTTCCTGAAGAGCTTAGGGATCGCTCATTCCGATATCAACCCTGAGAACATTATGCTGGTGGACCATGTACGGAAACCATTAAAGATAAAACTGATTGACTTTGGCTCCGCCTGCGATGCCTCAAAAGCAGAGCAGGGCTCATGTATTCAGCACCGGTGGTACCGGGCTCCAGAGATCATTCTGGGTCTTCCCTGTAACGAGGCAATAGACATGTGGTCCCTGGGCTGCATTGCTACCGAGCTGTTCCTAGGCTTCCCGCTGTGACTATGAGATGATTTGGAAGATAACGCAAACTCAGGGTCAGCTGCCAGGGTACTTCCTCAGTGGTGGACTCAAAACAAGTCAGTTTTACCGGAAAACTTGGCCAAATATGTGGAAACACATGACGCCACACGAGTATGGACGCATCCCGTGGATCGACTGCATGTTTGGCTCCCTGGATAATCTGAAGAAGGTCCAGCAGAAGCCAGACAGGCGTCTGTCAGAGGCAGACACTGTGAGAGATAAGGTGGACCTGGAGAACTTTGTGGAGCTGGTCAAGCAGATGCTACAGCTGGATCCTACTCAGAGAATAACACCCGGCCAAATGTTGCAACATCCTTTAGTTACAATGAGCCATCTGATAGACTTCTGTTGTCCGCAAAGTCTGAGCTCAGATGAGCCAACCCAGCAGCCACCCTCAGAAAACCCATTATCCAGAAGATCCTGCTCTAGGACTCAAAGTCAGCAACACCTACTGTCACTGTCTGACAAGGATAAATTTAGACTTGCCCACATCAAGCCTCTGGAGAAAAGAAAGAGGGCCTATGCTGAAATTTCACAGACTAACAGAATCCCAGACAGCACCTCCCCCTTACAGAAGAAGAGAAAAATCTGTGTAGGTAGACTTCTGATGAAAAGGTCTTATGGTGAAATTACAAACAGCAGCAAAAGAATCCCTGGCATCGCCTCCCCAAAAAAAACAAGGAGAAAGATCTGGGTAGGTAGACCTCTGATAAAAAGGCCTTATCGTGAAATTAACAAGGGCAGCAAAATAATCCCAAAGATCTCCTCCCCACAAAGAATGATCATAGATTCAGAGGAGAAAGACACAGAGCTACCAAGTAGCTCTGAAAAGGCCCCATCCACTGTGGTCCATGTAACATTTCAGAGGAAGGACAAAAAAGAGACAAAGGGCAAGAACAGAATGCCAGAGATCTCCTCCCCAGAAAGGATGATCTTAGATTCAGAGGAGAAAGACACAGAGATACCAAGTAGCTCTAACAAGGCCCCATCCACTGTGATCCACGTCACATTTCAGAGGAAGGAAGAGGACAAAAATAAGACAAAAGCAGTAAACAAGATATGGATCATCGGGTCAAGTTATATCCGACGAGGGGAGGAAGCAGCTTATGAGAACTTTGGGGAGAACTTTGGGCTTAATGCCACAGTTGAGTGGTTTGGCAAAGGAAGCATGCGCTGGAGTGGCGTCCTCCCCCGTTTTTATGCAGAGTTGTCAAACGCACAGAGTCCCCCTGACATCTTGGTCGTCCACGCTGGTGGCAACGATCTGGGCATGATGCCTGCTAAGAAACAGGCATCCATAATGGAACAGGAGTTGATGCAGCTCAATGCAGAGTTTCTGTCAATGACGATTGCATATTCCTGTATCAACGAGCGGCAAGTGTGGAGAAATGGACCGCCATGGAGGGTCGATGACGACAGGAAGACCGTCAACAAATGCATGAGAAAGGCTGTTGCCAACTTCGGTGGCGAAGTCATTGAACATCCCATTCTGAGATATTTTGAGAGGAAAATATTTCTGGCAGATGGAGTGCACTTCACCAAAAAGGGAAATTGCATCTTTGTGACTAGCATCCAGTGTGTCCTGATGAAGATTATTCAGAAAAGGCTCCAAAGAAACTATTATTAACCAAACCTCTATTATTATTATAATAATAGTTGGTAAGGTTAGTATTGTGGTTGCTGTTTCTCTTATAGAAATAAATAAAAATCTATAAGAAAAGAAATTATTGGTGCAATGTCTGTATTTCCAAAATATAACTAGCAGTGGAGGATGGATAATTATGGATAACAGCTTTGGAAACATTTGTGAGTAAATTTATCTTAAGGTGAGGAAAGCTGAGGCAGCGTAACTTAACTTGCAAGATACTAGCTCACTTGTAGTATCTTCAGTTCAGTAGAGAAATGTAACAAGTACTGTCCTTAAGTCCAAATGTTGAGGTACTTGAGACTTTTCTTTCCATGCCACTGTCTACTCCTACTCTGCTACATTTTCCTGATGATACTTACACACTTTTTCTTAAGTAACATTTTCAGTGAAGGACTTTAACTTGCAACAAGAGTATTTTCAGAGTGTGGTATTACTGTAACTAAAGTCAAGGATCTGAATACTTCATCCACCGCAGCTGCAGTTTGGTCTTTTGCTGTTGGCAAAATAACTTTCATATGCTAAACCAGATGTAAAAAAAAAAAAAAAGTCAGATTTTGGTTTTACTGGAACACAGTGATTAACATTACTAATACTAAAGTTCATCCATCTATCCACATTTCATTTTTTACTAGTACAGTGGGCTGTAAGCCCTGCAAATCCCAATCCTTTAAAAACTACAAAAGACACTTGAATCCACACAGCTCTTCATCCGTTTACGTCTCTTGATAAAAGCTCTTTTGTATTGAGGTCAGTTCTGGCCATGTGATGCACGGAGCCTTGACAGTCTCTTTAGTCAGATGGTGGACAGCGATTTACTTAATGTTGGTTATTTGTTGGTGTTTTGTGCACTATGACTGTCTCTGCATGCTGTTACAGCTGGTGGCAAAACAAAGTAAACTGGCCTGATTTCAGAGGCAACAAGTCTGCTTCTGAAATCATAATGTACTCTGAGAAATAAACATTAGTTCAGACAAATCTTACACCTATAAACAAGTATAGGCATGAGAGAGTGCAGTCCCCCTCTCAAAAAATAATTATCAAATGAGAAAATAACAATAAAAGTGTTTGGCTTTCTCCATTTAATGTAATTAACAAGGACAGAAAAGAAATCTTTTCAAAAGACCCCCATTCATTCTCGGTCATTTATTGTTGTTAGCTTTAATACTAAAGCCATTTTAGCCTTCCCACGATGCTCTGGTAGAGTATTTTTGACCAATCAGAGGCATTGCTTTCAGGGCCTGTGAAATACAGTCGAAAAAATACAAATTTATGAGCTGCCACAATGCTGCAATAATCTTTTTCAGAATAATATGGAATTAAGTAGAGTTAAATTGTTGACTATCAAATGACTGAAGATAAATATCCATTTTACTAATACTGGGACAACAAATTGATACATTTGGCTCTTAAAACAGGAACGGGAACTGTAATGGGAAAACGGGAAACCTGGGCAAACATTGGTGGAGATCCCCCAACTTTCTACTCCGCTATATTCATCTGACAGCTTTAGTTACTAGTTACTTTATACATTAAGATTTCTGCACACAAAACACATGTAGTTTATAAAATCTGATGTTTTATTATAAAGTAACCTAGCAACAATATAACAGCCTACAGGTCCAGCTGAGATGATGAGACCATTAAACACACAGCTGGTTGGATCCTTTACACTTTCTACAATGGGAGGAGAATTCTTTACTTTTAATACTTTAACTACATTTTCCTGATTTTTTTATTATTATTTATTTTTTACAGACTTTTACTTAAGTAACATTTTCAATGCAGAGTGTTTTTACAGCGTGGTGTTAGTACTTTTCCTTATCCGCACTTATCCTCCCGGGATTCAGTCTTTACCGGGCGGACCGCGTACTGGAGCTCACGGGAAAAACAAAGGGAGGCGGACTCTGTCTCTACATAAATGAAGGTTGGTGTACAGATGTCACAGTGCTGGAAAAATCATGCAGTCCCCACTTAGAGTCACTATTCATAAACTGCAAACCCTTTTATTCACCGCGGGAGTTTTCCTCGTTCATCCTGGTTGCCGTCTACATCCCACCTCAGGCCTGTGTTAGTGAGGCGTTACTGCACCTGGCCGACCAGATAAGTAACGTGGAGAAAAAACATCATGACTCCCTGCTCATTCTTATTGGGGACTTCAACAGAGCAAACCTTAGCCATGAACTTCCAAAGTATAGACAGCATATTAAGTGTCCCACCAGGGACACTTAATATGCCACTGCTAAAGTACATTAAAGGACGCCTATCGCTCTGTCCCACGTGCAGCCTTGGGACTCTCTGATCCCTTTCTGGTTCATCTTGTCCCAACATATAGGCAGAAACTAAAATCTGTTAAACCTGTTGTAAAGAGGGTGAAAAGATGGACCAACGAGTCAAAGCTGGATCTACAGGCCTGCTTTGACTCTACTGATTGAAGTGTTTTTGAGGCTGCAGCCACTGATCTGAACCAACTAACTAAAACCTTCTGCACATACAACAACGAAAAACCCTGGTTCACAGCAAGACTCAGGCAGCTCCGTCAGTCAAAAGAGGAGGCCTTCAGAAGTGGGGACAGAGTCCTGTATAACCAGGCCAGGAACATACTGACCAAAGAGATCAAAGCAGCTAAGAGGAGCTATGCTAATAAGCTGGAAAACAGCTTTACAAACAGCGATCCTTGGTCAGTGTGGAGAGGCCTGCAGACACTCACTAACAGGAGACCATCCCCCATCACAGCTGGTCCTCAACGACTGGCTGACGAGCTGAATAGCTTTTAAGGAAGGTTTGAAAAGACCACAGTCACTCCCCTCCCCCACACCAACTCACCAACTCCTACTTCAGTCAGTCACCTCCCCCCCTCTGACCTCACCTGCACTCACGATCTGTGAAGTGGATGTGCGCCAGCTCTTCCAGAGGACCAGAAAGGCTCCTGGCCCAGACAGTGTGTCACCATCCTGCCTGAAAATCTGTGCAGACCAGCTGGCCCCCATCTTCACTCAGAACTTCAGCAGATCTCTGGAGCTATCTGAAGTTCCCTCCTGCTTCAAACGCTCCACAATCATCCCAGTCCCCAAAAAACCCTCCATCTCTGGACTAAATGACTACAGGCCTGTCGCCCTGACATCTGTCGTCATGAAGTCCTTTGAAAGACTGGTGTTGGCGCACCTGAAGGACATCACAGTCCCCTTGCTGGACGCGCTGCAGTTTGCCTACAGGGATAAAAGGTCAGTGGATGATGCAGTCAACTTGGGACTGCATTACATCCTGCAACACCTCGACTCTCCAGGGGCAGATGCAAGGATCCTGTTTGTGGACTTCAGCTCGGCGTTCAACACCATCATCCCGGACATCCTCAGCACCAAACTCTCCCAGCTGACTGTGCCAGCCTCCACCTGTCAGTGGATCACAAACTTCCTGACTGACAGGAGTCAGCAGATGAGGCTGGGGAATATGACATCCAGCATACGGACTATAAGCACTAGCGCCCCCCCAGGGGTGTCTGCTCTCCCCACTGCTTTTCTCCCGCTTCACAAATGACTGCACCTCAGGAGACCCATCTGTTAAACTCCTGAAGTTTGCTGACGACACAACGGTCATCGGCCTCATCCGGGACGGTGATGAGTCGGCCTACAGACGAGAGGTTGATCAGCTGGCTCTCTGGTGCGGTCAGAACAACCTTGAGCTTAACACGCTCAAAATTGTGGAGATGATCGTGGACTTCAGGAAGAGACCCCCCCTCTTCCCCCCATCATCATACTCAATAGCCCTTTGTCTGCTGTGGAATCATTCAGGTTTCTGGGATCCACTATATTCCAGGACCTGAAGTGGGAGCCCAACACAGACACCATCATCAAAAAGGCCCAGCAGAGATGTACTTCCTGCGCCAGCCCAGGAAACTCAACCTGCCTAAGGAGCTGCTGGTCCACTTCTACACAGCCATCGTCCAGTCTGTCCTCTGCACGTCCATCACTGTCTGGTTTGGATCTGCCACCAAAAAGGACAGGAGCAGACTACAATGGACAGTTAGGACAGCAGAAAAGATCATTGGTGCCAACCTGCCCTCCACCTGTCCATGACTTATACTCTTCCAGAGTCAGGAAACGGGCAGGAACCATCACTGCAGACCCATCTCACCCCGGACACAACCTGTTCCAGCTTCTCTCCTCTGGTAGGCGCTACAGAGCACTGTACGCCAAAACCAACAGACTCAGGAACAGTTTCTACCCACAGGCCATCTCTCTGATGAACAGCTGACTTCTTACCCACAGTGTCAGGTTCAATTCTGGTCAATAACCCAGTAACACTGTCTCTACAGCACCTGTTTACTGGTTCCACTTATTATTCCACTTATTTAGTATTATTCATCATTCTCATATCTCACTTAATATTTACTATTTACTCATAATTCCCATTCTCACATCTCATTTATTCATCATTCTCATTTCCTATTTCAGAAGTGTTCATACTGTTCATATTGTAATATAATAACATAATTGTATTTATCCCATTATCCTTTGCACTATGCTCCACATTTAAATAATTTTTATTGAACTCTTCATTGCACTCATGACTCTGTTTAGAGTATGTATATATTAGGTGTGTATATTTTTGTTTTGGTTGTTTTGTATGTGTAAGCACATTGTGAGTAACGATGCTCCAAAGAAAAATTCCTCGTATATGTCCTCATACCTGGCAAATAAAGCTGATTCTGATTCTGATTAAGTAAAGGATCTGAATACTTCTTCCACCACTGCTTCAGAGCAGCACAGAGACAGGACATGGAACATACAGGCCTCCTTGTTTCAGCCTCGAGGGACAAACAGAGCCTCATGGCGCCCTGCGCCGGTCGCCTTGTGACGTCTGGGAACACGCCCAGCCCTGCCAGGTCGATGCAGAGCCGTGCCAGGCGATGTCGCGTACCAGCTGGAGGCTACTGGCCCATTCGCCGTGGCTTATTGTGCGCTGTCACAAAGTGTTTTTCTCTCTCTTATCGAGTGACACACCAAGCACGGACCTCTGCGTCTTACTCCTCCTTGCCGTGTCTAATCATAGCCCCGGCAGTTTGGTTTTATCAAGACTGCATCTGTGATATCCGTGAAATGTTCGGCCTAGTTCTGCCGCGGCGACACATTCCTGCTCTTGCTATTAAAACGCCATCTGAAAGTGGAACATTCACACTCAGTCACTCATTTTCAGTCCCATTTTCGCTGCTCCAGGAAGCATTTCTTTTACTAATATCTGTAGATGACATACAATGAGGTACTTGTACTTTACTTGAGTCTTTTCTTTTCATGCCACTGCATTTCTGCATGGAGTACTTTTACTTTTAATACTTTAAGTACATTTGTTCTGCCAATCGCCATCTTAAAAAGGGAGCGCTCACACCTACAGACACATATTTTCAGGTCCATTTTGCTCCGAGAAGCCTTTCATTTTACAAATATCTGTCGACGACATAATGACAAACACAGGGAGAAATAATAATTAGAGGAAAAGCAGAGATACCAGTTACACCCACAATAGCCTTGTGCCTTTGATGCCTCTCTTGCTCTTTCCGCCAACACATGTAACCCATTGATGCATTAAAGCACTTTACGTCTCTTTATTCGCCCACCTTCGATGGAAAAGCAACAAGTTGATGCTCGAGGAGACGGTGGAAGTCACTAAGTAGAGGAAGGTGGATGGAAATTGGGTTCACTATGACTCCTGGAAATGAAGGAAACATCACACATTGATATGATCCAAGACAGTACCCAAGGGTGGTACGGGTACAGGACTTTGCTGTTGAACGCTAACATGACTGGCACGCAACCTTGAGCAAACATGATGTTGAGTCAACAAGGCAGGCGGCATCTACAGGCCATCAAAAGATGTCCTTTCCAAAAATATGATAGAAAGCATGCTATGAAATCCAGGCAGATGTCAAACAGCAACATATCTGTTGCTGCCTCAGTAGTCTACATCGACGACGGTTCCTTTAAGGGATAGTTCAGGCGCCGCCGGTAGCTCTGCCGGACAGCCCTCACTTTCCGTTTTCTTTGAATTAACTTCAAACTCCAGTCGCATCGAGGAACATTAACCTGAACCGCTGAGCAACGCTGAAAATGGCGAGTTTTAACAACAAATTGGATGGTGCATCAAAAAGGCCTACTTGGCTCTTTCAGGGAAGGATTGTAAAGATTTACAAAGAATATGTTGAAGGCATTTCCTCTCTAACTGGGACGTTTTGGGACTGATTGGTGGGATTGCTGTGGATGAAGTCCACACGGAGATACACTGGTAAGCAATAGTGAGCCTTAACCATATATAGAGCTAATTTCTTGTTTTTTAAGATTTTTTTGGCCATTTTAGGCCTTTATTTTTATAGGACAGCTGAAGACATGAAAGGGGAGAGAGAAGAGGGAATGACATGTCGACGAGCAAACCTCTACATCTAAATCAGGTGAGCTACCCAGGCGCCCATATCCAGCTAATTTAAATAGCTCCCGTTACTGTATTGTGTTTCTTCCTGAGACTATTTAGCAGAGCCAACGTCACTGCGTCCGTTGTGATTGGTTTATAGAGCTGCAAACCCCCAGCGTAACACTTAGAAACCAAAACATAACAATGTAAATGTAGCCTCAAATATCATCAAAGACGGGCAGCGGTGGGTGGTGACATAACTGGATTGACATAGCTGTTTAACCCACACATTCAGATTGTGACCCTGCAGTTCATATGAGGCGGACCTCTTGCAGTAAAAGCGGCCACACATCTCCATCAATCATCTGTATCGAGATTCGGTAAATTCACTTGGACGTCCGCGCGTTGGGTTTATGGCCCCGTTTGTCAAAATCAATCCAAGTGTGGAGAGCGCTTATATGGCCCTGTTGTTGTTGTTTAATTAAGCCCCCCACCTCTCTATCCTGGGAGAGGATTTTGCTGAGCAGACATGTTTCTTTAGCAGCTCCTTGCGTCCCACTAATACAGTGGGACACGGCTTTTACACCTCGGAGCGATGCTGCCACAGGGAACCAAACAAGTGCGCAGATGAGTATCTGTAATTTTAAATGGTAGTCAAATATCCCAAACTTCTAAAGATATTATATACTATATGCATATACAACAATCATAAATATGACGTGTGAGTGTGTGACAGAAAGGTGTGTCAGATGTTGTTGGGTCAACAGACAAAGTTTCATCCAGAACTGAATTAAAACATGTATAAAACAAATAAGACATTTACACCATTTAAAGTTGTAGTCTTTGTTCATTTTGGTGTTTAGCGGTGCATTTCCCTGACTCTAAGCATTTGTCAATTCATTCTTGAAGGAAAAAAAGTGCTTTTCCACTATCAGGCGGAGAGTAAAATAAGAGGTTGAATTTCTGTCCAGTGAATATGAAGCAACATACAGCAGCCAGTTAGCTTAGCTTAGCACAAAGCCTGATAACAGGTGGAAGCCTGGTTCTGTCCAAAATCTGCCTCCAAGCCCCTTTTATAGCAAAATGTAAAAAGCTACTGCACACGTATGCTGATGTAGCCTGACAAGCCAGACCCACATCTAGATGTTGGGTCTGGGAACTCCCCATTGGCAGGGCTTAATCCGAGGGGCGCGGGACAAAAGGTTGTCTTTCAAATTCCCTCTGCACATAGCCAATCAGAGCAACGCTAGTTGATAGAGTCAACTTTTGCTGTATCCGGTTGGCAAAACTGAACACATCTTCCTTTTTTAAGAATGACTTCAGAGCTTAACTCCAAGTCTTCCAGAGTCGCGGCCAAAGCCGACTGGAAAGACCGCTGTTCACTAGCTGCAGCAGCCATCGGAAAAAAAACGTTAGATTAATTAACTGTACTGTCCCGCAGTACTTGTCCTTGTAGGCTTTTTGCATTATATTAAATCGTTTTGGACCTAATTATTTTGCAGTGAAATGACACTCGTCTGTCGGCTCTGACAGCGCTGCATCAGCGCTCTGTGCATGTCCTCACATGGAGCGGCTGAACATCGGAGCTCGGCTTTGCGGCTCAGACACGAATAGACTTAAACACAAAAGGCACGTCCATTTTAATATATACTGTATATTTAAACATATCTGTGGTCAAGATCAGTGCCTCGCTGTGCTATATTAATTCTGAAACTTTCTCTTTGTATTTATGTATAATATTTTAGTGTATTTGTGGTATTGTATTTATTTCTAGTTTTTATGGGTAAGATGGCGAGTGTGAGCACTGTAATTTCCATTTTTATGGATGAAATAAACTTGACTTGACTTGACTTGACTTGACTTGAGTCCCTCACATTGTGCGGTTAGTCCATGCATGATGGTGTGGCGTGCTGGCGCTGTATCTTAAAACCTCAGCCCTCCACAACAGCAATGGACCATAAAGTCGACAATTCCTTCCGTGATATTATTTTAGCGTTTGGATGATAGAGGCTTAACATCCAGCGTGGTGTGGGTGTGTCTGGGGAACGCTACCGTGGTTGCGGGTGGGTGCACCGGTAGTTATAAAACGCTTATTAGACTATGAAATATGCCAATTCTGATATGTTCATACAGCCTACTCAAAACAGACAGGGCAACCTAACGCAGAAAATTTAGCTTACCGTTTTTAGGTAATACGCCATGTTTGTAGTCCAGCTGCAATATGCAAACTGTTGCTTGCAAACTTTGCATTCAACTTTTTTCCGTTATCTATTTTTGTAAAATGCTGCCACACTGCCGATGTCTTCGACATGGTAGAGGAGGACTGACTGGAAACTAAACACTCACAGTTAAATAAATATTCAGCAAACCACTAAAACAAGGCTTTCTAGTTATTTCTTCAATCTGTCTCCGGTGGGTTGGGCTAATCCAAAAAAAAATGAAAACAAGGGGGGTGTTCTGAAGACAGACTGTTACCTGTGAAACAGGGGTGCTCTGTAAACACCCCCATGAGCAATTAGTGCTTTCCACCCATAGACCGTAATGGTCTATGCTTCGACCTGATAAAATTAACACGGCAAAAAATCAGAACGTATCGACCAATAAATCACTAGTCGACTGGAAGGTTACAGCCCTACTAACTTTTATTAATAGTAGGCAACGTTTTTGGTACTAGACCATCATCTGGTAAAATTTGCAAACAAGTTTTTTCAAAAATTAAAATGTCTTAAATTGAATAAATGGTGAAAAAAGACATTAATAATAGGCTTACTGTCACTAAGGTAACCCTCCACAGATACAGTTCATCCAAAGGATTCACTGGCACATGTGTTAATTAAAACATGATCTATATAACCATGCCATCAATTACTTTTATCACTTAGTTTTCCATGCAATAAAGGGTATGTATAAAGGCTTTTATTTTTCTAGGCCCAGTTAAATATGCAATTTAATTTTATAAAATATGTAGTAGGGGGTACCTGCTCTCTCTCTCTCTCAGATTAGGGGCTTAAAACATGTTGAAGGCCTATTGTGAAAGCCCTGTAAACAGTTTGGATCTGATGTTTTTCAGTCTTGGTTTTACAGTGTGATGCAAGCAGCAGCGACAGACTTCTCAACTTTCATGTCGGAATGTCTTTGCTGCAAGCTGTTGTCTCAACATCTAATGTCTGTGTTTGCTCAAGAAGAGACAAACGTGAACTGTGCACTAGGTTTTTGGCATAGGCGTAGATTTGGGATGGGTGGGGGAGGAGGTGCAGGCCCCACACCATATTTAGAAGACATAGATTTATCCCCTCCAAATATATGACTCCAAAAGAGGTACGAAAATAACCGCCCAAGGGGCTCAAAACATGTATGGAAAACAAGAACTGTGTCCACTTGTGCTACATAAAAAAATACCTAACAGGATCGCAACAAAATAAAAATATGATTTCTTGTGATTTCTTGTTATTTAGATTTAATTTTTTGAGCTTCTGGCTTTGAAGTGCTGTCGTTCGCTAACAGATTTGTTGTTGAGGTGAACATGATTCCTAAAAAAATAAAAAAAAAAACACCCCAGAACACGTGCGATGTTTGGAAGATGAAGGTCTGAAAGTCTAAGTTTTTAACCCTACAGAAGAATAATTAATAGAGACATTTGCAGATCATAAATGGATGCAGAACAGGCACAAATTGTTGCATAACAATTCAACTGGAATGTGGGCCCCGACGTGTTTGATGCTCCAAAATGTTCCCATTGAATTGTCAATGTTGAAACAGAACCTACTCCGTCTGTTTTAGGGTTACCAGGTTGCCACATCTCCAGCTCTGGTATTTCCCTGCTCACGTCTATCACTCCCCCGGCTTTGAACAGGCTAAAGAGCCTGGCTGAGAGCAAAGTGGCAACGCATCAGTCTCCAAAACACAATGGAAGGCAATAACTGATGTGCTCCATTTAGCACGTCTAATTTGACATTTCTGAGGAGGAACTGCAGGCGGTAGATTTGACGCTTCGGCGGTGCTGCCGCCTGCATTCTCAACACAGAGAAAGGTGATGCAAATTGATTCTATTTACTGGTCGCAGACTGTTCAACGGCCTGAGACAAGC
The DNA here is from genome assembly GCA_026937815.1 of Etheostoma perlongum. Taxonomy (NCBI): domain Eukaryota; kingdom Metazoa; phylum Chordata; class Actinopteri; order Perciformes; family Percidae; genus Etheostoma; species Etheostoma perlongum. The sequence continues at coordinate 2,088,798 of CM049394.1, read as the reverse complement.
TACATGATAACATTTGCTTTCTAGCAACTTGCACGTTCTGGAAATTGCAATCACGCTGCAGGTTGTGAGTTGTTTGTTAGCTGTTCATCATCTATTTCTTGCTGTGCTGTCCCCAAAAATCAACTTTGAAGATTATTATTGAGGTATGATGAATCCGTATATACACTAACTACAGATTATAGCAATTTTGAATGTTCTCATAATAAAGTCTTCAGAGAAAGCTACAAATGCACAACACATGCATCTCCTTTGCTGCGATACAATGCATGTGAAGGGATAATGATGCAGCAGTCCTGGATTCTCATGTTTGAAATAAGTGAGTTTCCAGCAGCAGGCAGAGGCTTTTCGAGGCATTAAGTATAATCGATATAAGCGATAACCAAAGCAACATCAAGGAAGCAAACAGCCTTGACTTCACATCAGTTGAGAAATTAGAGCAATCTGAAGGCCCAGATTTTTTGGTCTGATAGCTCCGAAGAGATTGCAGATTAAAAGTAAGAGCAGAGTCTCTTTTCTTGGACAGCTTAAGCTTTCAAATAGCAGTGTGCAGTATTTCAGAGTCACACACCCAGGGACTAAGTAGAGAACATGGCCACTGTCCAGGCATAATTAAGAGCGAGAGAACAGACAGATTCCCATGATGACGGGATAGAGAGAGGCATAAAAATAACAGCGCGGGAACGGAGGCAGGCGGAGAGACAGAGGCTGCCTTCACACTGCAGCTGCAACTGTCTCTGTTGGGATTTTACCACATTAATATGCAACATGAATCTGACGTTTTTCTGAGTTAAAAAGTTAGAAGTTAGTCACAAAGTTATTGGGGGGGAAACAGATCTCCGACTGTCGTTTCATATCCACTTTCTGCGCCCAAAGTATGTCGGTGACACATTGATTACATTTGACATGATTCAACCACAGACAACTGTCCAAACTTTTCACACATTGCCCGAGCTGCAACAGCAAGGACGTCAACAAGCTCAAAGAAATGGGGGACAAAAGTGAAAAAAAAGTGAGGAGACGCTTCAGTTCTGTTAAAAGCACATCACATTGGGCGCCCAGATAGCTCAGTTGGTAGAGCGGGTCTCTATCTGTCCTATCAAAACTCAAGGCCAAAAGTGCCAAAAAAATAATCTTTTACAAAAAATTTAAAAAGCACATCACATCATCACATTCCGTTCGTATGAAGGGTCATTCTCACGAGGTAAATATTATCTGTGATTTGTAATAACTGCAGATGTTGTCTTTGCTTTGAAAGGGTAACTAACATTTTTTCAACCTGGATCACTGCAGCCAGCAGTGGTGAAAAAGCTACAGTGTAAGTTAATAGGGCAACTGTCCATTTTACCTTCACAAAACTGCTTGTTTTGCAGCTGACACGTTTTCTTGGCTAAACTCCACTACCACGGCCCCTGAAAGGACCGTCATCTGGTGGTGCCTGTACCCAGCTCACAGTCACCTATTGGAGGCTAAACTGCCGCGACTGGGAGCCGGCGTCACGGAGCTCTGTAGCGGCTAAATACATCCAGCAACAGTGCTCAGATGTTATCGTACGATATACTGTTCACGTTACAGCACTTTACTTAGTTAGAAAAACTTATATTGCGTGAAGTAGATGACCACTTTGACGGGTATATCTGTGTCCGTATCTGCATTATTCATCCTAAGAAATGAGCTCCAGAAAAACTCAATTGGAAGGTTGTCAGTGTAAACGCAGCCACAAAACTAGATCACAAGTGGATGAATTGGTGAGGAAATGCCCACTGCACAGTGGTTCAGTGGTTAGCAGTGAAGAGTTTGATCACCGGTCCGGGCAGGGCCTTTCTGTGTGGAGTTCGCATGTTCTCCCCGTGTTTGCGTGGGTTTCCTCCCACCATAAAGACACGCTACGCATGCTATGCAACTAGGACTACAGTTGGAAATAAGCCATCTGGCTATAACACTGGTGCATTTACAGAAATGCTGATTAATGTGCATTATCCTAATCAAATAAATCTTAAAAGGTGAGACAATAAAAGTACACACAAGGGTGTGACTATAGCATCTAGTGCCTCCTACCTGCTCTTTGACAGAAGCCAAGAGGTTGTTGGTGGTGGTGGTGGTGCTGATGCTGCTGGCGTTGGGTGGGAGGCCATGACCGCTCTGCCCCTCTCTGACCGCCATGGGCCCATCCCCCTCCTCCATCTCCTCGCTGTAGTCCAGAGCCGGCTGGCTGCTGAGGAGCCCTCTCTGACACTGCAGAAGAACTACAAGCCGGTTAGGATGTGGACAAGGAGGATACACTGTGAAACAGAAAATCACTGTCATGCCCCTGGGGGCCTCTGAGTGTGTCAAAGTGTGAGTTTACAGGCACCATATTGTGTTTCACCTGCTTTAATAATCCAGCAGGGAATTGCTTTGACCCCAAAGCACTGTGCTATTCTGTGTTTTAACCCTCTCTAATATCATTGCAAAGACTAGTTGGGAATGTACGGTACCCTTACAAGATCACTACCTTTCTACAACTCCCCAAAGGGGACTTGGTTTTTATGCACCAATATAGACTATAATATCAATTTATGTAAGGATTAATAATAAGAGTAGGCTACATTGTTTTAATCTCATATGGTATTATGAGGCTACCCATTGGGGATGTAACCTTTGCTGATGCATGTGTATTGATGCTGTTCCCACAAAGCAATATTTTCACCTTAAAGGTTATGCATCACATGTGCAGGTGTGCATTGCACGCTGCACAGAAGGCATTTAGCAGCATGTCACGTTCATGATTCTCGCCCACCCCCCCATCCACACACACACATCAGAGCTTGAGCTATGCGATGCGCCTTATCCGTAAACTACATGCAGCCTGTCTGTCAAACGTGCATATCAATCACTCAACCGCCATCCGGCAGCCAAGGACGAGGTCACAGCGACTCACCCAACCGGAGATCAGGGAGCGCGGCTGCACTGACACCGAGCCTCCCTGGCTGTTTCCGTGCCTGGTTCACCAAGCTGCCCGCCCGCCTGGGGCAAGCTGCGGCGGCTGTCAGTGCGACTCACCGGCCAGATGTTGCTGTTAGAAGCAGGCCACAGCTGGCTCGATCCGTCCTGTTACGCATCCATCCTCCCACTGGCGGCCGTGAGAGCTACTACATTTCCCACGCGACAAATAAACAAAACAAACAGCGAGCAGTCCCGTGCGCGTCCACACACTCCTAGTGCGATATTGTGCTTTTTATTTATTTTTTGTAGCCTACTTTTATTTTCATCCGATGTGGAGTTTAAATGCACCCATCTGTCTATATTTCCCTGGCGTCCGCGAGGAAGGCTACCCAGCCAGCCAGCCAACCACCAACCCGCCCAGCCACTATAACCGATCAGCGGCGTGACGTCACCATGCGGCTACGGATTGCTTTCCGATACAAGAATCGATCAGCCACCGATGCACCGTTGCATGCGGTGCTGTCGCGGCTGCAGAAGCCGCGTTGTAAGTGAGATGCAGCGCGGTAGCTCCGTGCTGCCGAGAGGAAGGAGGCTGCCTGCAACGGCCACGGTGCGCGTGCGTGAGAGTGTGTGTGCATTTTCTCCTCTACACACACTGCTTCAGGCCTGACTGGTCCATAAGGATAATTAAATAGTAAAAGCTTAAGTAGGCTACTTTAGTATAAATTATAGAAGTCTGATTAAACATTACATTATTTTACTAAAGGGTAATTTCTTTGTTCTTTAACCTGGACCCTAAAAGCTATGTTTTTGTGTGCAAGTGACTTATGGGAACAACAATTTTTGACATTGGTCCAGTATTAAGGGAGAACCGGACTGCAATGTATCCCTGCAGGATTGTTCAGCGTCAGTTTTATCCACTAAAAGTTCTATTTTTATTAAGCATCTGAAAATATGATGCAAAGATCCCTATAGAGATTTTTTTTTAAAGAGTAAAATCCCTTTGTTTAACCAGAAACAGCGGAGTTCACTATCACTAATCCCACCAGACTGCTTTTAATTTTAATAAAAACAATACTTTTAGCGTGTATACAGCCAAAATTGTGGCTGTGGCCAAACAAGCACTTTGTGGACGTAAATTGAAGCTGCGCAATCGCCCCATTAACTTATGTAGCTTGTTTCGCCGCTGCCGTCTGCACAGTCCTGCAAATGCTTAAGAGGTGAAAAAGGTGACAAACACCAGAACCCTGAACAAAAGATCATCTATACTAAAGATAGCAGATTTCAAACAGTGCCAAAGGTATGAAACAGTCCTCACTTCCTGTATCCTAAAGGTCCAAGGCCTCCTTTGAATATCATCATGGAGATTAGTTTTCTAAGGGCGTTCAGCTTCTTTTTTGCCAGATCTCGCACAAGTTTGTTCCTGAAACAAAGATTTTTTTTCCTGCTGTTTGTCTGAAAAAAGCAGTTTTAGTGTCAATGTTCTGGAGATATGTGGAGAGTGTGAAAAATGGCTCAAAAATGTACTTTTGTGAAAGAATCGCTCATAATCTGTGTTCACTTCTCTCGTTGGAATCTACACACTCAGGAGCTGCGGCTACTCTCCTAAAGAGGCGTGGCGGTGGAGAAACCCACGGGACACAGAGACAGGAAACTACCCACATGCTCCTCCGGGACAATATCTTCTTTAATATCAGCCTTCAAATGTAGCACGCTGGTGTACTCTGAGAAGAAAAATAAAGGAAGAGGACAACATTTACTTCAGACACAAACATGTATTTGATTTAAAGTTGACGATATGATTTTTATTGTTACCTGTGTCCTTGTTCATAGGCTTTAAACTACAGACCACACAACAGTTATAAGCTGTTTGAGTGTTGGAATTGTTACATTTGGCTAAAGAAGAAAAAACAAACAAGTACATGCACATGCCCATTTATTGAAATAATTAAATTGTTTCTGCGCAGTCATCAAGAAAAGCGGGGTTGTACATTGAGTCGTTAGGTGGATTTCTCCTCACTACAAACACTTGAGGGATCTCCTGTTATAAAGCTTCCTTCTTCAGTCGCTTCTGGTACATTTGCATTTACAAAAAATGAAATACCACTTGCAAGAGGGGGAAATACATGTGACATGACTTTATTGAGGACTTTGCCAAGTTAAGCCACTAAAAGGTTCCCACTATTGGTTTGTAAACGGATACGCCACCAACTCACACTGGGAGAAGAGGAAGCAACGTGACGAAACACTATTTTAACTGGAAATACTGTACCTGAATATAATGATATACCTATATTTAACAGTTCATACAAATAAACCTTTCTTCAAAGCAAACAACTAAAAAAAATGATACATTCGCCATTTCGTCTACTGCAAAATAAAATCCAGTGCATCTCGATTTGAACACTTGACAATGTTTAATACCACGTACAGATCAATTATGCATCACTGCTTACATACAGTGTTAGAAACAAAGTGACAAACAGTCTGTTACTGCTGCATCATTTCTGAGACCCAAGGTGATGAGTGTGCTGGATTTACGAGAACAGACCCAGAGCTTTAATCTTGCTGTTATACACCCAAAAAATTCATTCCCCTTCTTTTCATTTTTAAGAGCATTTCCTCCGCCCGACAAATGTCCCTGTAGGATTAGGGTTTTACTGTCAACGTGCAGGTTCACAGTTACGGCGACGATATTATATAACTGTTAAATGACTCAAGGCTTAACTGTCCAGCAAATGTCACAGGAATGAAATCTATTACCCTTTTTTCCCCTGACTGTCAAACGAAATACGCAACCCCACAAATAAGCAGAGGACAAATAGGTGGAGTAATAATTCCCATTGTCTGCGGTGGTTTCGGAGCAGTAAGGCCAACTGTGTGAGCACTCTAAATGCGATTATGTGTGAACTTAAAAATCTGGCTTTCTGCAAAGTATATATTAAAACAAAAGGCACACTTCTGTTGAAAAGTGTTTCTGCAGAGGTCAACAAGGGAAAATTTAAGCCCTAATTAATACCACATGATTAAAAATGTACCACCTGTCTCAATCATACTGGATGGACTCATGAAGTGTCTAAGTATCACGGCAACAAGTGGGGAGGATGTGGCTTCAAAATCTTCATCACACATCCGCAAAAATTTCTAGCAGTATATAACAATGATTCCTAATGATAGAATCAATTAATAGAATGCAAACCGGATGCAGATTAGTGGCAGAAAAACAATGATCTTCCAAGCTACTGTTGCTAGCAATACTGAGAGTGATTGCTACAAATAAAAAAGAAACTCTTAAAATGAATGTGTGTAAAATGTATGTTTTTTGATTTTGTTTTTAAAGAATGAATACCACAGATGTAGGAGAAATCCTTGTCTGTGGTTGGCAGACTTTTATTCGAGACAGACCTTTATTCCTAAGGATGTTTTTAAAATATCTTCACCACTCGCTCAGCAGGTTTTCCACTGCTTCAAAAACGAAAGTTTTCATTTGCAAAAATGTCGCATTAAGCATTAACGGAATAAACCGCCGTCAGATGGATAAACACGACAGCAATGGATCCGGCTGTGCACTAATACTAAGTTCTCCTACTAACATCTACAAAGTCAAAACACTGCATAATAGGCACGTTTAGAACTCCCCTTTTTTATTTTTTTTTTACTTGTCCGCCTTAAGCGTTCTGCGGAGGCTCCACGCAGAGCTTTCCCAGTGACCTCCGGCGTAGATTTAACACAGAAGCATAAATCACGCCTTAATCTTCACAGCGAAATACCCTGGAATGGACTTTCAGCTTGCAGTCTGCTAAAGGTGGCCATTTGCCCTTAAATTTCCCAGAATAATTATCGGTTGTTGCATGAATTTTGGGTTTACCGGGCTGAATGAGAATGAAATTAAGATACTGGAGAGCTTTAAGATGTAGAGTTGACCCAATTCAGTTATATCATTAGCACGCTTCTGAGATATCTGGACTGCCATCAAGCTTCCTAATAACCAGTGGCGAGGAAATTGATCTTGCAGCATCTGATAGTGTTCAAAATAGCCGTGTAAACATCACGAGTTAATTTAGTGTTTCAACATGAGGCATGAGGCTTTTATTCTGATAATCTGATGAGTAAAAGCTTTCATAAAAATGCACAATTATACGAGGCATGTTAGATTTTTACAAACTCAAAAACAGAATTGTGGGTGGCATAGTAGAGAAGGGCAACCTTTTGCAGAGCTGCAACCTTAAAAAAAAAAATCCTCTTTGGCCCTTTAACCAAACAAAGCACGGCGGCTGTGGCCATTAGTACGCACTTTGGCATGTATCGAAAACACACAAAAACCTCTCAACATCCGTTCAGAGCAGGAACTCTTGATCGAAACAAATATTACACGTCACTGGAACCACATTTCATTAGCACTAACAGTTTTTAACTTCACTAACTCGATCTTCATACAACCAGGGAAGGAAACTAACACCAGCCATCAGTCAAAAACGGTGACTAAGCTTTGGGCTGGCGCGGCCGTCATGCTAAGCAGCTGGTGAAATCCTTATTTTTCACTCAACCCTATGGACTCAACATTCGTTAGTTTCCTGCCCTGTGCACAACTCGTCTTTCAAATCGAGAAACAACACAGATAAGAAATACCGCGAGCACGACGGACACAATCTACTCAACAAAATCCGTATGAATAATTTTTTTTACAAATGAAAGCAAATAAATAAAAAAAAGAACAGTACCTTTGCATAAATAGTACAAAACTTAACAGTCAGTGGATGTACAATAAATGCAAGTGAAACCGAGAGGGACGGAGCGGTGTGTTCGTGGATTTGTTGGAAACCATAAACCAGTGTTAGGATGACCCCTTTCCCTCAAGACCAGAACCTGTATGCACTACTCCAGGTCGTCTCCAATGTCCTCCGTCCCAATGGTGCTGGTCTGATCTGAGGTCACGCCTGGAAAACAAAGCAGACATCAACATCCGAGCAAACTTTCCCTCTAGCTAAAACACTTAAGGCCCTGAGACACCAAGCTGACGGCCGGGGACTAGTGGTGACTTTGTCGATGGCCAAGTACCACGTGTGTTCTGCATCTGCGTGAGAGGAAATAACTCCCAATGCCAGCAGGCAGCCGGAATCTATTCCTCATTCAACAAAGGGAAGAGGCCGGACAGCTGGCTAGTAAGCTAGCTTGCTTTCTAGGGGGCTAATTGTGTAGCGGTCCAGAGAGCGCGAAAGATCGATTACGGTCTTTATATTAAACTAGTACTGTGTTCCTGTTTGGAATTTGGCGCTAGCTTGGCCCGTGGTATTGCTGTCACCAGAACCATTGTACCCCAAAATGAGTTAAAGAACAAGCCTACAATGACTTACTTATTGTACTCATATTTCAAAGAAAAACATTTACCTGCCAGAGAATGTTGCGGATTCAAATTCTACTAAGAAATTATCATAGACATATCACGAAATGGTCTGCGTGAATGTAAGCTGGGCTTTTATTGTGAAGGCTAGACACAGCAAAGCCAGTGTTATGGCAGCGCCTTTTGTTCTCTATTTTTTCCAACCTTTATTGTTCTGTTTTTTAAGTTTAATTCATGGTTTATTAATATCCGATATCGAACGCGCACCCACCCACCTCCACGCGCACCCACCCCCCCACCACACACACACACACACACACACACACAGGTTAGATGAAAAATGAGAAGAGCCATCTGTTTGCGGTCTCAGTTGTTTGCATTCCTAAGCCATGTTTTATCGGTGGGGGGGACGGGGATGCGCACCTTTATGTGTCAGGGCCTTTATATCAACAAGATGAAACGGTTCCCCAGTGTTCATAAACCTAAAAATAAGCCCATGTCGTACTTGAGGCATCGTCGTCATTAGGAGACTTCTTCTTGTCCTCGACGTAGCCATGACTCAGCAGCTTGGACATGCTGACCGGTGGAGCCTTCTTCTCATAACACCTGGAGAGGCGACACGACACACCACCATCATTTAAGAGCCATAACAATTCAACATTTTGCTGTACAATTACTTGTCTCAGAAACAACTGGGATTCCAGGGTTCTTGCAGGTTTTTAATACAAGTTATTGGATTATAATCTAATCCACTAAAATAAAATATATTACATTGAATAATGAGCACTTTTATTTTTGGTACTTAAGTATATTTTGATTATACTTTTGTACTATTACTTAACCCTCTTAACCCTACGGCCATTTTTACAGTTCATTGTCCGTCTGGATTTATTTTATATAAAAGCTTGTAAAACATCAACCCTGTTGTCTACAGTCAAGATATGAACATCATTTTTTTCAGGACAAACTGGGTTATTAGAATATATGGGCTGCAATGAGGTCACTCTTATGTTAAAAATGGTTGTAGGGCCTTAAAGACAAATAAATAAAACGGAACATGACTCTTCCAGATATGTATTGATATCACAGACAGCAGCAAAATCTTTAAAACACTTCTCATATGTCTTGGGAGTCACACTGTAAAGAAATAATCATAACTTATACAGATGACAAAATACATAAATTTTTTCAATGAAAGTCAAGACGCTTTTGCTCTCATGACATTTACTTATGACAATAATAACATAATAATGTCATATTTATTGATATTACACCCACATTAATGCTACACAAGCATTTGTGTTGTCTAAAACTGTTCTCCTATATGCAAAAATAAACATAACATTATAACTCATAAAGCACATACTATTTACATTTCTTCAAAAAAGGCCCAAATATATAATATATAATGTAAATATATGCCAAATCTCAAACCAGTGGGGCCATTATGCGCTATAAAACGGTAGTGCTTGTGCAATATAGCATCTTTGATCGCATACTAGACAGTTTGACTGCGAGTATTGGCATCTTTCAGCCTCTATACTCTTTGGATGACGTTGTCTTCCATATATGGGCATACTATTGGCTTCACTTCCCTAAACACACAGAGAGCAGACACGGAGCCGCAAGCTAGCGACATAAATAAGCGAAAACGTGATGAATTATGGACAAAGTGGATAAATCTTGGATGTAACGGTTTGGATTTAATGCTCAACAACCCCTAAAGAGGCTGGAAGTTCCAGGCTGGATAGAAAATCACCTGTAGAGGATAAAAGACCCGGAAGAGACCTCCGTAACCACTAACTTGTTAGCTTTTAGCCACAACTTTTGGTGAGTTTCTATCTTTTATGGTTATTAAATGATTAAACTATGAATCAGAGGTGTTGTTTTTGCTCGTGGGCGAGTCTCTCGGTCTCAGAGGGTTTAGGAAGATGTAACTGACAATCATTTGTAGCTCGAACCAACGTTCTGAGGGCAGCGTTAGAGCTCTAGAGCTCCGCTTTGTAGGCTACAACTCCATACTTTTTCTTTCTGCGGCAAGCGTTTCTGGGAATGAACGAGGAAAAACCTTTCAGATCTGACTAAATTAAATTTAAGATCTCGGATGAAAATCTGGCCGTTTAAGACGTTTTAAGGCCTTAAATTTGAAGTTTTAAAGACGTTTTCAGACCCTGCGGGACTCCTGGATTCACAATTTAATGGTCTCTTTCAGTGAAATTTGAAAAACAAATTAAAGTTTTGAATGAATCGTAGGATACATCTTCTGGTTATATATCTGTCATGTGACCCAGATAATGTAACAAATACACAGCCTATGAAGCAAACCACGCCTCTTTATTACCATAAAACATGTTTTTCTAACTGAGGGGCCCTTGATATTTTTGCAACATGCCATTAATCACTAATATAATTACAATTTGGCATGTGTAAACAAAATCAACGATTACCAATCATAAGCCTTAATCCCTTGGCTAATGATAGCAAATAACTGCAGTTAATTGTTACAGGCCTACTCACAACCTGCATTCAACACCTTTTATTTATGGAGAAGCCACTTAATATTTGCGGCAGATATTTATTCTATTTCTTCTGTCGTTTGGATTTTGTATTGATTGATACTCACGTTCGCTTGTATTTGTTGGTCATGGACAGACCGCCAAGCTCATTGGCAACATCATCAGGAGACATCTGTGGGAGGGAAAAGTTACCCAGATTTTATTTAACCTGCTTAATTTATGTTGCACTTAATGACAGAGCTCAACAGTGTGGTCCCAGAAGTAAATATAAAGTTCATTTTCTCCGTAAGGATTTAGATCATCAGCCATAAGGCCCTATGATGCACCTGGCGCAGCGCAAAGTCCGGCGCAAGTGTCTTCGCTAGTTTAAGACGCAGTTGTCAATTTCTCGTCCAGCAGCCACGTCGTTTAAACAGCAAATACATCTGCGTCCATGGCGCGCTGGTCTTACGGGGAGGTGTGTTCAGGTGCGTCCTTGGCGTGTTGCTTTAAGGCAGCCGGAATTGCAGCAGCACAAAAACATGCAGAAGTTTAAAAATACAAAGATTACACTGTGAAATAGTATTATGATAGAATCACGCACAAGCAGATCAGTTTCTTCTCCTGAACATCTCTCCTTCCTGCTCAGCAAACCATCATAATAGCAATGCACCATGGTCCAAACGCGCCTGGCTTTTAAAGGGAGAGGACCTCTGATTGGTTGATTGCATGTTACGCCCAGACACCTTTGATTAAAGAAGACACTAAGTACAGCCCTTTAGGACCATGCGCCTTTTTCCACCATTAAACTGGCAAAAGTGCAGTTTACAGTACACACCCAAAACACACCTGCGCCAGGCGCTTCACATCGTGCGTTTATATCGTTAAAATAGGGCCCATAATGTCTAAACCATCCGAGGTAGACCGACCACGAGCTGTGAGACAGCGAAATGTAAGTTTCTGGTCCTGTAGGAGTTAGAAGTTCGTATGAAATCAAGCTCGTTTTAAGAAAAACATGGCCATGGTCTGAGCCTACAAAACGTAGCAACGCATTTTTGAACACCTTGTTGTGTGCGCAAGCGCTCTGCCTTTTTATTACGAGTCAACAGACTCATCTCTGCTGATTGGGTGTTACCTAGGACACAGCCAATAAATGAGAGACACGCCCATCAAACCAGAGAAAACAGAACTCAATGCCGTCGCACCGGTCACAGGTCGTTCATCACGGTAATATAGAGATGGAAAAATACTGCACTACCCACAATCCTAAACACAATCTGAGATTGATCGCTGATTGGCTCGGTTCCAGACTTAAAATTCTTTATATTTGGAATTCTTGAAACGACAACGGAACAATTGAACTGGGGGAAAACCACTTCTGGATCCAGAGCCGTTATATGAGCGACCGGTCACTGTTGAGCTCCATCGCCTGAAGGTTGCAGCCACATTATCAGACAAAAAAAATGCAGAAAGTTCAGACTCTCTTACTGCAGAATTATAGACAGATTGATTAACTTTATTGCCAAATATACAATCTGACAAGCAACTTGGAATAGATCTTGGTAATAGCGCAAAGGATGAAGTGATGGGGGAAAAACTTGAGATGCAGTTTGTCATGCAATGGAGAATGATTAAAGAAACATTAACAAGAATGAGCATGAACCCAGCAGCAACCGCAAACATCCTGAAATATTCACGCAATATTAACTGCAAGTTAAACTGATTTTAATCAGACAGGTACCTTGTGTAATGCTACCAAACGTCATCTGTTACATTTTGATAACGCCTCCTCTGCAACATATCGGTCTTGATAACAATACCAAGAAATATGGAGTTTTAAAAGTTTAAAAATTACTGTTTTTTGTTTATTGATACAAAAAGAAAGATTGTATGAAATGTACTTTACATGAACTTGTGTTTTTAATCAGGTCCTTCCAATGCGTCACTCCTGCTTACCTGAAACTTCTATAAATATTTCCACAAAGCTTCCACACAGCCAACAAGCACCGGCAGAAAAGGAAGCCAAAAATGGATTTAACCCAAAACTGTGAATGCGACAATTGAGTTAATTAGGCGAGGAAAGGGTGTGGTAAATAAATGAATAAATAAAAGAATGGAAGACATGGACACGGTATAAAATCTTGGCGGTGACTAGTTTGGTCCATTCACCTTCTCCTTATTGGGGGAAAATCTACCATCTCTTTCCCAGGACGAACCGTTATCGGTGCCAAACGGTGCAGCCAGGGGCTGCATGCCCCTCGTCATCTTGCTGTCGGGAAACGTTGGTTTGCTCCCGCTGTAAGCACAAAACCACGGTGATGTAAGTAGGACTGCTGGCCAGTAGTTAACCCTCCTGTTGTCCTCGGAATTGTTTTTGACCCAAAAAAAATAAATAAAAAAAAGTGACAAAAGGTCTGAAAAATTGACAAAAACATTTTTTTAAAGACTTTGGGGAAAATGACAAGTTTAGAAAAAGGAAAACAAAAGGTTTAATTTTGTTCCTGAAAAACCAAAAGGTTGCACGTCGTAGGGAAGACAACCCAAGGGTTGATCAGATCATATGACCACTGGCTGCACGGTACGAAGAAAATATCTGAGTGGGATTATTTGGACTGATGATTATAAACGGTATTGGAGGTAATGATCATTTACTTATTATTATTCTCATTTTCATTGAAAACGGTTCAAATTAAGGTAATGTTAAATGATTACAGGTGTGATTTCTGGGAGGATCTGTAACTAAAAAGATGTTTTCTTCATTCTGTAGGATACCACTTGTAAGCCGGGACGTCTCTGCAGCACTACAATACCTCATCAAAATAGTTCGATGCTTGTTTTGCCCCAGAGGTTTTCTGTGAAGTATCGTTTTTAGACAAATGATGTCATCGATGACGCCCGAAGCCTCGCTGCCGTCCATACCGTAACTGGTTTAGGAAGTGGTTCTAATCTACAGGGTTTTATTACATATACATGATCTACAAGTGTCAAATTTAAGACCTATATCACAACATCAAAAAAACTTATTCAGATGTCAGAGTCCGGAGAAATTGTATTCAACACACAGCCGATGTCCTCATTGGCATTAGAGGACTGGTGTCTATATTAGCAAAATGCGACAAAAACATTGAAAATGGACGATTTCTTTTCTGTTGAAAAAGGCGACAAAAACATCCCAAAAAATAAAAAGCAACAAGGAACAAAGACGTTAAAAGCCCAGTTTTGATTACTTGGGAGGGGGTGGGGGGTGGTTGCCTGTTTTACACTCTTTGACCAACAGGTGGTGTTTTTTCCTTTTAGGAACCCAGTTTGCATGAGGATTCATCTCGCCATCAGATGCATCTTCACCATGTGAGATCACTTATTTGTGTGTCTACCCAGTGTTCATACCTCTTTAATTCATCACCAAACCAGTTGGGTGGATTGTAGGGCTTCATGGGTTTGTCATCAGCGTCAGCATCATGACTCAGCAGCCCTGCAGAGAGGGGGGGCACCATATTTGAAAGGGCTTATCAGGCGGTCTATTAATTTAAGGGCTTAATAATAAGGCTACTATACTACAAAATACCCAAAATTACCAGTTCTGGGATGAATAAAGTCTGTATTATCTAATATTATCTTATTTGTATCCATCTGGAACATCTACATTAAACTTTACATAACAGGACACCTACGCGTGTCTGAAAAAACTACTCAGGAGCAGCAGTAGGGGACTTGTTACAAAGCAACAAATTTGACAGAATTGTTTCCCCTCAGTTAATCGAAGACTTTGGTCTGCTTATTCGGCGGAGGGCTGTAAGGGTCCTCCCCGAAGAAAATGTCATGTCAATGTCATCATTTTTAACATTTTTTTGGACCGTCATTTCCTTAGCTAAAACGTCAAAAACGCTAGTGCAGATAATTCATAAATAACATTCAAAAAACATGCTAAATTAGTCCAAGTCCAATCATTAGATCTGAGTATCATTTAGGTAGTTTTGATTATCAGATTGATTTTGAGTAGGTGCTGCCTACTTGTAATGGTAGGGAAACCCTTCCCGTTTACCTTTGTGTCCACCCCCCTTTGCGAGCTTCACATACTCCGAGTCCGACTCAAAGATCCCAACTCGCCGGCCGGTGGTCCGTTCCACCGGAGAGGTTTCGTCTGCCGTTTGGGACAGACCGGGGATCTGGGAGGTGGGTCCAGTCATGCCGCTGGCCACAACCCCAGTCTTTATACCTGCAAGGACCTGAGAATTACATCTGCTTGCGTTGCTATGTAGCTCCTACTATCAGAAAATAAACACTTTGGCATGTTAAATGTCATTTTCGCTGATGCCTTTATCTAAAGTGACTTACAACTGCTACAAATGTCCAAGGTAGCACGCCTCTGGAGCAACCGGGGGTTAAGCGTCTTGCTCAGGGACACATTGGCTGACGTATCGCAGTGGGAATCAATCCTGCTGCTTATTGGCTCAGTGATGCTGATGAGATTTTCTCCTTAGGGGATTGAATGACGAGGCATTTCTCGATACTTGGTCAATGCCTAAAAAGTGTTAGATTCAGTACCCAGCACTACTTGTCATTTGATACCAAATTTCAATAAATCTCATCAGTGTCAGCCAGCCAATCAGCACACAGCATGCTTCTACCAAGAACTACTAATGTCTGTGATTGGCTGTCTAGTAGGAGCTGATATATAAATACAAAGATTTGTGCCATAAATGTGTAATGTTGCAATTTCTAAAATATGCTATAACATTGTTAAATATCACAATAAAGTTCTTACTACCTGCGCTGAATAAACAGATATTAAAGTGTTCTCAGTTCTGCTGCTTTAAGAATTCTGCTAAAATACGAATGAGATCAATTTTAAAGTGCAATTTTCTGCTGATATTTTCTTTTGACAAACAATCTCAGCAGCCTTTCGCGGTGTGTGTATTGCGCCAGTTGATATTGTGATAGCTATTAAAAAACGATATATTGTGCAGCCCTGGTCATGATGCAGTTCAGTGAAACTCACTCATCTTTTTGTGTTTTTTGTTGTGACTGGACATTTCAGCAATATTAAGCTTTAGAAATGGCAAATCTTTTTTAGCTTTAAGTATTTAAATGTATAAAAGGTGATGAAAATGATTTGGTTTAGAAATGTAGTCTTACCACCGGGCTTGGTCCTTCGATGGTTGGGCACAGCAGCATTCATTTCAGCTGAAGACATTTGACAATCTGATGACCACAAAGGAGTACTTTATGGTCTGTTAATAGCACAAAGAAGCATGACACAAATGAAAGGCCACCTTGACTGTTAGCAAGCATAAAAGTCATAAAATATGACTTAAGGCCTACATTAGTAGTAGTAAATTAGCTTATTTTAAAAAATCTGAACACATCCACAACTCAAAGCACCAGTTGATGCACTTTCTAAAGATGTCTTGCCTATTTTTCCCATAACCATCTTCCGCCACAACGGACATGGGTAGTGGCCTAAAACCATTAAGAAGAGCTCAGATGTAATGGGACGTCATTTATCACTTAGTACATAGTGTGTATGCCGAATTTACCAAACGACAAAACATGAATAAAATATAGAATAAATGATGTCAGACAAGTCGTATACCGTTAACTAACAGCAAAACCGTCTTAAATGATCGATTTTTCAAATGGAGTTTGGCCTTCTGTTTCCAAACATGTAACAGAGCGGCCAGTATTCGCTTTTCATCGAAGTAGTAGCAATTAGGATGAATTAGAAAATATAACTAAGGCGAAATAAGACGAGTCTTATGAATGCATGTAAAACGAGGTATCTTAGATAGCTAATAAGACCAGCTAACGGTACCACCAATAAAACAAGGCTAACGTTATATTAAGAAAATACATTTGATAATAAGGAGCCGCCTTCCGTTAACGTTACATGCCAGCTAGCGAAAAATTGTAATACATAAAAGCACACACACTAGTAAGAGACATCATCATCATGATCTAGCGGCATAGTTAAACTTAACGTTAGCCATGTAGCTCGCTAGCTAACAAAGCCTTGCTAGTTAGCCGCCTAACGTTCGATAGTTGCCGCAGTGGCTTTCCACCGCTAACCTTACTTTGCGCCGCAACAACGCTAGCGGTAGTTTTTACGGAAGCAGCTAACTATACTACTCGAAAAAAAAAACCAGACACGTCTTACGTTATATGTTTTTTTTCTTTCGTTGTAATAACTGAGCGGCTTGCAGCAATTAGATAGCTCCTTCTATTCTGCAGGCGAAGGCTGTACCCGGCCACACACACTTCCGTTGGCACCTGCCGCCGACTTCCTGTTTGCCATACAAAGATCGTGTATATCAGAAAACTCCTGACGTCATTTTGTAGTCATCTGTAATATTCCCACAGCAAAGGGGTGGAGAGCAGATCTTGAAAAGGGACAGTGATAGCTCTATATGATATTCATGCTGCTACTCTATTGAGAAACGATCTTTGGCCGTTCAAACATCAATCTGAATCAAAACCCATTCATTAACGTGTTTTTAACGGTTCCAACTGCACATTTGATAATTATCCTTCATCAATAACGTATTATCATTTACGAATTCAGAAAACAATTGCTTACTAGAACTGCAAGCAGTTACAACGGGGTCCAAGCCTCCCCGCGCCGGTCGTCCCCAGCGACCCGGGGAAATGTTCTATGTTGATTATAGCGCCCCCTAAGGGCCTATCTTTACCAAATTTGGTGGGTACAGAGCCTCCGGGCGCCATGCCAAACAACCTTCACAGGTTTGGTATCGATAGCATTTATTGTGGCAGAGATATTGCAATTGCAAATTTCCCATTAAAATGCATTGTGTTTTAACAAAACCAATAAACGTTGATTATAGCGCTTCTTAATGTCCAATCTTTACCATATTTAGATCAGAGCACCAAGAGTGGGCCTAGATGTCACCCATCAAATTTTGTAAAATTTGGATGAGCGGTTCATGAGATATAAACTTGTTGTATCTGTAGCGCCCCCTAGTGACAGTAGTCATAGCAACATAGACGCTACAACTGTCAGCGAGCTAACCCTTCCCAAAAATGGCGAAAAGAAAGGCAGAAAACAGGAGCTTTCTGGACAAGTGGGAGGCAGAATATCTGTTTACATATGTAAAAGACAAACCTGTTTGTCTTGTTTGTGGAGTCAACGTGGCTGCTGTAAAGGCTAGTTATATAGTGGCAGCAGAGATCGCAAAATCAGCCCGGCCCTTTAATGAAGGAGAGTTCATGAAAAAGTGCATGATGAAGTTTGTGACCTCGTATGCCCAGAGAAAAAACAAGCATTTTCAAACGTGAGCCTGTGCAGGAACACAGTAGCTGATCGCACATGTGATCTTGCCACCAATCTGTATGACCAGCTGATGGAAAAGGGAAAAGATTTAGTTGCGTTCTCCCTCGCTGTGGATGAGAGCTGCGACGCATCTGATACTGCTCAGCTGTCAGTCTTCATCCGTGGAGTGGACTCAAATCTGTGTGTTACGGAGGAGCTATTGGGATTCAAATCAATACATGGCACAACCACAGGAAAGGAAATCTTTGAGGAGGTTTCCAAATGTGTAACTGAAATAAAGCTGCCGTGGGATAAACTCGTTGGATTAACGACAGATGGTGCGCCAGCGATGTGCGGTAAAAAGAGTGGACTGGTGGGCATGGTTCGGGAGAAGATGCGGGAAGAGAACTGTGCAGGTGAGCTAACTGTTTACCACTGCATCGTACATCAGGAAGCACTGTGTGCCAAAGTTCTAAAGATGGAACATGACCACAGTAACACAGGTAGTTCACTTTATAAGAGCCAAAGGTCTAAATCACCGCCAGTTTAAATCTTTTCTGGAGGAGTGTGGTTCGGAATACGCAGACGTGCCGTATCACACAGAGGTGAGATGGCTAAGCAGAGGAAAAGTACTGAACAGATGTCATCCCTGACACAATGCCTCAGCTCCGCACCCAAGCTGCTCAGATGCTCTCCATGTTCGGCAGCACTTATCTATGCGAGCAACTTTTCTCCTCGATGAAGATGACCAAAACAACTCACAGGAGAGAGACGTCTGACTGATGAACATCTTCGCTCGATACGGAGGATTTCTTCAGCTCAGAGCTTGAGCCCAGACATCGATGAACTAGCATCCAAGAAGAGATGCCAGGTATCTGGCTTGGGCACATCAGATTAGACCAGTGTGCAATAATTAACGTTTTCTTTATGCACTTTTTCTTGCTACAAGGCATGGGCTTTAATGGTTGATTGATTTATTATCATTTCATTTGTAAAATTATTAGCCAGTGGAAAAAGTTTATTTTGGTATTTAAATCAGAAGGCTGCAAATAGAAAAGAGGCATACAATTTTTATTTAATTTTTATTTATTTAATAAATGAATGCCATTGATGTGTTTTTTCATTTGAAATTCGATTTTGCATGTCTCCACTATTAAATAATATATTGTATGGTAATAAGCGATGCTTGTTCCATATTCAATGTTAAAGCAAAACTTGTTTGGGTCCATATTAAAAGGTTAATTTGTTCAATGTTGGCCCGTGACTTTGTTCAGGTTTTACATTTTGGCCCACTGGGTATTTGAGTTTGACACCCCTGTTCTAAAGTTTGGCTCTGATAGCATTTATCTTGGCCGAGATATGGCAAAGACGGTGTTTTCGTAGTTAGCAACACAAATTTGTTTGGGCGTAATATGCGCAGTTTTTATTCTATTAAAAATCTTTATGCAACTTTTTTGTCAGGTTGGTCTGGAGATGCTACCTGCCAAGTTTCATGCGGATCCATTGCACGGTCTAGGAGGAGTTCGAAAAAGTTGGTTTTTGATAAATCGTGATTTTTCACGCATAAAAGTCTAGGCGGAAATGGGCGTGGCCTATATCACGAGATTCAGTAGGATCCAGGGAACGCGTGGAGATAAAGTCTTTAAATATCCGATGTACGGTTTGGGAGTTATAGGGCTAAACGTGTTTTTTCTCTGCTATAGCGCCACCTAGTGGTGGATGTGGGTCATTTTTTTGTCTGAGGTCTTTGCGGAAATTTTTTTTGTATGCGTTTTGTCTCTACTTTTATTTTTACATTTCAATGTTTTTAAATAGCACCTTGGTTAGCTTATGTTTAAATGTGCTCTAAAAATAAACTTTACTTCCTTACTCACTATTCTAATTATACAGTACGTTGTTTAAACGTATATTTTACCTTTGGGGCATAAAACTGAACTGTCTCAACATAAAAAAGTGGGGAGTCATTCCCCGGGAGTCCTTATGTTCTTTTTCCTCCGATCAGGGAGGCTCCAAAATCATGGTTGCAGCTGTCGCCATGGTCCCGCTACACGTTCCCTTCCCTGCCACGATCTGCGGTGCCCAGCTACGTCCTGCTGGGCCTTGTAATGCTGCACAGTGCCCTGCTATGCCATGAACTACTACAAAGAACTACTACATACTACTATTATTTTTATTTATTTTTTTTGGGACTGTTATTGCCACTCTTCATTGTAACCCCAACCGGTCGTCAGACACCGCCTACCACGAGCCTGGGTCTGTCCGAGGTTTCTTCCCAAAGGGGAGTTTTTCCTTGCCACTGTTGCTTGCTCTGGAGGAAACTACTAGAACTGTTGGGTCCTTGTAAAGTGTCTTGAGATAACTCTTGTTATGAATTGATACTATAAATAAAATTGAATTGAATTAAAAAACATTGTTTCAATGACAAGCAGCAGCATAATTGAAAAACAATAAGCAAATGGACAAACACATCAAATCCACAAACACTTTATTTCAATTCAACATAACTAATGTCATTAGAATAAACTGTATTAGTAGTATTATATTAACTGTTAAAACAATTACCATCACAATGCTCTCATACATCCATCAACAAATGTTATTTTGCTGTCAGACACGCAGAGGTTATTTCCCAAATGAGATTAACAAATTATTTTTGTAGGATTCTAGGACAATGCTTTCCAAATGGGAATGTTTTCTAAGAAACAGCAATATATTCAGTAATATATTTGGAACGAAGGCTTCAACTCATTTACATCTAAACACAGTATCATCAGCTTATGCACAAAACACCTTTTAACAGTAAGAGCAGGTTAATGTGTAAGGAACCAATACATGAAATGTTAGGAAGAATATTGTAGGCGCTCTCTGATTGGCAGCCAACTTCGCTTGGCAGACTAACTCTTTTTTCCGGCTCGGGGGATCGCTCAGAAGTCTTTGACGCATTCGGGGCAGAGGAGGTCGTCTTTGCACGTCAGGAAACCCCGACCCACCAGAGACGTGCAGCAACCTTTGCAGTTGAAGCAGTCGATGTGCCACTGCCGCTGCTCAAACGAGATGTACTTGCTGCCCCCCACACCTGAAAACAAAAGCAACAAAGAGAAGCCATAAGTGACCTACAACATGAGTCCCATGATATCTGTAATGCAATTATCCCGTAATTGATGGTGATTGGGGATGTTCTGGGGAAAAGGTTCCTTCCATGTTAAAGGTTGTTAATACTGTGGTTTCTTCTGTCTATTTGGAGTTCACATTAGAATGATATGTAATGAGATTTGACCTTGTTTCAGCCAGTATTTCTGACAAATTAGGACATTTCCCACACCCAATCCCATTTGTGTTAGCTTATGTTTTTTTTCAAGAACATCCTATTCAACATTAGACAGTGAAACATGTATTACCATGTTTCTATATTGTCTAAAATTCAAACATTAGGCTAAATCAAATCTTGCTTGTTTTTTGGATCTTGACCCATATCGAGGGACTAAAAGTCAGGTTATCTTGGATTCTGCTGCTTGGATTATGTAGTCTGGCTATCACAAGACCAAGCCAAGCTCAACAGATTTGAAATTGAGAGTTGGTCTGGGGAGTCTGCTCTGTATTTTCTCTGCACAAGAGGCAGAACCAACGAGCATTGTTCAAATGACTCTGTACGCAATTGAATAGTCCTTCAACCAATCAAACCGACGAACTGGGTGATGTACTTTGCAGAGCGAGCTTTTACAAAAGCCGGTCGGTAGTAAGGCAAACACATCTTTCTTTTGTAGGAATTGTTCCAGGGAAGGTTTCTGTTCCGTTTTAAGACAGAACTTGCCTTCTTCTCTGTTTTAAAAAATCTTTTTAAACAGCAGCGACGGCGGCATCAACGGGTTGCTGTGCTTCGGTGGTGGCTATATTGAATGTAAACAAGAAGCTGATTGGATGTTAAACCCGCCACTAGCGCACAAGGTAGATAAGCCAGTTTGTGATTGGTTCTCACTGAATTGTGAACTGAAGCAGGAGAAATAAACGTGCAGGTTTCTAGACCGAGCTGCAGGGAGAAATCAAATGGCCGGCAGAGTGGGCGGGGTTAAACCAGTCTATTGATTAGTTGATTAGTTGATATTACCGCAAAGTATTAAATGTTAATACCAATGTATTAACTACTCTGTGGTCGGCATGAAGCTGGACTCACTGGTGACGGTGGCAGAATGGAGGACACTGGACAAACTGCTGGACATTACTGAAAATGCCAGCCAACCCCTGCACACCGTCATCAGCACCCAGAGGAGCCGGTTCAGTGGAAGGCTGCTCCTTCCCAAGTGTCGGACCAGCAGACTCAAGGACTCCTTTGTCCCTCATGCCATCAGACTATACAATTCCTCACTCGGGGGGAGGAGGAAATAGGGCAGAGAGGACAATACATACATACATACACACCTGGACATACATTAATACCTGCTCACTTGATCACTTTAACACTGGACATTGACACTTTGATAATAATTTATAATAATTGATGGTCTTTTTTGTCTTTATTTGACAAATGTTCTTAATGTTATTATTATTATTACTATTATTTTGTTGTCTTTATACTGTCTTTTTTATCTATTTTTTATTTTTATTTTTTTATTGCTAAAACTGCTGCTCGCAGGAGTCATCCCAAAAGGATTAATAAAGAGAAGTCTAAGTCTAAGTCTAGTCTAAGTGTATCTTGGGAAAATAAAGAAAATAGCGGAAATTACACAGCAGCCTCAATATTACCGTGAATTCAAATGATACAGTAAGAATTCACAAGGATGTGCAATGCAAACCCTAACCCAGGACTATGGTTACCTGGTCCTCAGATCTCTGCAGGGTAAATCCAGACAGCTAGCTAGACTATCTGTCCAATCTGAGGACTATGGTTACCTGGTCCTCAGATCTCTGCAGGGTAAATCCAGACAGCTAGCTAGACTATCTGTCCAATCTGAGGACTATGGTTACCTGGTCCTCAGATCTCTGCAGGGTAAATCCAGACAGCTAGCTAGACTATCTGTCCAATCTGAGGACTATGGTTACCTGGTCCTCAGATCTCTGCAGGGTAAATCCAGACAGCTAGCTAGACTATCTGTCCAATCTGAGGACTATGGTTACCTGGTCCTCAGGTCTCTGCAGGGTAAATCCAGACAGCTAGCTAGACTATCTGTCCAATCTGAGGACTATGGTTACCTGGTCCTCAGATCTCTGCAGGGTAAATCCAGACAGCTAGCTAGACTATCTGACCAATCTGAGTTTTCTGTTGACGACTAAAACTACTTGTTAACGTAAAAATGTTCCACCAAAACAACTTCCTTCCCGAGTATATTTTGCAGAGGCACCATTGTTCCTCCGGTCCGCCCAAGACGACTGTGATTGGTTTAAAGAAATGCCAATAAACCAGAGCATGTTTTCTCCCATCCAGTGCTGTGTGGATTAGCCAGACCCTCCTCTACAACACTGTGGTGGAAGGTCTTGCAATGCAAGACTACAAAAAGATAGGATAAGTGAAACCTAATTTTACTAAATTTAGTGCATTTTGGTACTACTCTTTGATCTATTTTAACAAATGCTTTACCGCTGATTGGGGCGGTGCAGTTAGCACATTTCTTGGCAAACAGGTTGCAGAAGCAGTCAAGGCAGTAGGTGAAGTCGTCCCGAGAGGTGAAGCGCTGGCCGGCCAGCTGCTGCTTGCAGCCGATGCAGACAAAGCACTCCTTATGCCAGGGCTGGTCACGGTAGTTCACTCCTACGGTGGTTATGGGCTGAAAGATATGGAATCACATCACGTAAGGTATGTTGTGTGAAAATGTATCTATTGACATTTCATAGACCTACTCAATCTGTAAAGTATCCTGAGATGACACTTTAAATTGAACTGAAGCGTGTGATGAGTGGATCTGGTTTTACACCTTCTTGCAAGTGACGCACTGCAGGGCAAACTGCTTCTCATAGCAGGGCATGCAGTAGTTGTTGGTGTCCTTCTGGGTGAAGCTCCGGGTGCCTATGGGCTGCTGGCAGCGGTTGCATGTGAAACAGGTTGTGTGCCAGCTGTTGCCCTTATGCTCCATCTTTTTGGAGCCTGGGGGGAGTGGCAGGGAAAGAGAAGAAGAATAAGATACTTAAATAGAAAGTTTTACAATCCAAAAGTATGTATGATTTGAAGACTTCTTCCATCACGCCGAAGATAGCATTAAGCAACTCAAACAGGTCACGGAGACAGTTGGGTACTTTAAAACACTAAACTATATATACACTATAACTTACAGTTAACATCAAACATGTTCTACCTTTCACAGCTCAGTCAAATCTGAACACAGGGACACAAACATAATTATCTCCAATGTCCATCTGGAATAAAGCAAATCTGCTTAGAAATCCTAGATAGAAGCTCCTTATATCTGAAGAACCTACCTGAAAGGATCATAGTAAGCCAGGGATAAGTTTCTGTGCATCATTCAGTACATAGAAACCAGAAACTTCTAATTTGGTATACTTTTAATGGTACTTTTACTTAAAGGGTCCCAAATATTGAAATTGGGTTTTTATGGGATTTTGTTTGTAATATAGATTCGGGGGTGTGAAGTTAAAGCTGTGCAAATGTGAAATTGCTCACTGCCACTCATTGCTCATTGCTCACTGCCTTCCAGCTAAACAAGCCAATTAGAATTTGATATATTTGCTAAGTGGTTAACCGATGGTTGCCGTGTTCCAAAATCGGCATAGCCCCGCCCCCTTTCCCAACATTTTACTGCATAGCCAGAGCCGAGAGGAGTACGAAGCAGAAGAGTCATGATGTCGCTAAAAAACGGCTAAGAGAAGTGCATCGTTCCTGGGTGCAGAGCATCAAATACTGCACACATTTACAAAAGATAAAATGGCACAGACAATTTTGTTTTTGGAGTCTCGCCTCAACCTGTCCTGAGTCAGGCATTAAGGACATGTAACAACTGCCCATTTTACACCACAGTGTCTTACATTAATGTTATATGATGATGAAGGAGTACAGTGTGTGGTATTAGTACTTTTACTGAAGTAAAGCATCTGAGTACTTCTTCCACCGCTGGTGAGAATGGAGACACTAAAAGAAAGGCCTCCTCACCTGGCATGATGGTCTTCAGACATGAGTGGCACTTGGAAGAGTACTCGCTGCTGTAGCACTCGATGCACATCAGCAGGTCGTCCTTGGTGGCGAAGGGCCGATCCACCAGAGACTGGCTGCACGTCTTGCACAGGAAGCATTCGCTGTGCCAGTGGCGGTCCTTGTACGACAGATCCTGCACAGTTCAGAGGGAAACTGTTACGTTTCAGTCTTTTTTCCTTTTACAAACGTAACACAAATATATATACACACACACACACACACACACACACAGACACAGACAGTACATGTAGATACATACACACACACACACACACCCACACACCCACAGTACATGTAGATACATACATACACACACACACAGTACATGTAGATACATACATACATACACACACACACACACACACACACACACACACACACACACACACACACACACACACACACACACACACACACATTTAAAGTCTATGTTTACATAATAATTCAAATTTACCCAGATTCAAATTAAATACTTCATAGCAGGAGATAAAGTATCAAAACAGAGTCTGCTAATCATACTCTGAAATGAAAGAAAACTCAGGATCCTGAGGTTGGATAATAGATTGACCTTGCTGGTGCAGCTGATGAGTTTCTGGCACACTTCACAGTTGCTGGAGAAAAGATCATCGTAGCATTTGACGCAGTATGGGTTGTTCTCCTTCAGGATGTACTTTTGCCCAAACAGGGACTTCTTGCACTCTGTGCAGTCATACGACTCAGTCATTCTGACTGGAATCTCCTCTCGGTGTCTTCTGTCCTGCAAGATGAAAAAATATATATATAAAACATTCATGCACAGAGTCGTAAAGAAGATCTACAGTATTTGCAGCCGAGATGTGTTGCCGGTGTGTTGTTACTCAGATTGGATTTCTGTAATTGGAGAGCTCTTTTCTGCAAATAACGCCTTCGTTACTGTGAACCAGGTACAGAGAGTCGCCCTTCTGAGATTCTTGGACACTTAATTGAGTACTACATACAACAAATTAGGCCATGGAATGCTGCAAACAACTGCCCCCAAAGGGACACATGTAGAGTACATGCCTACCACTTTTATTAATGGACATAATGTGACTTTTAAATCTGGTTTAGTGGCTCCAAAAGAGTTTAAATCAAAGTTTATGGGACTCTTAATCTGCTCTACTTCCTAAAAATTCCTCAAAATCCTTTGGACAAAAGAGTGCACAAGCAATGAGGAAAAATAAGGGTAAAGACAAAGTATAGAAGGAAAAGGAGAAATGAAAACGTAGCAGTGTTTTCCCTTGGTTTGTGGAAGACTTTCCTCAAGAAAATGTGATGTTTTTAAATAAATGAAATATGCAATTTGACATACACTTTGTAGCATTATTAAAAGCATATCTGTGTCTAAAACATTGGGAAAGCTAGAAAAGATCAATAAATAACATTCAAATAGCGTTGTTTGACAAAACGTGCTAAAGAAGTCCAACTTTAATAATTAGATTTGAGAAGTCTTTTAGTTTGTGTGATGCTTTAGCATTTTTGGCGCTTTTTTTGCTGCCTTTACATTCATTCAGCTTACAACATACAACAATACAACAGAAATACAACATACGAGAAGGAACAATGAAAGAAATGTTTGCATCATTATCTATCGCAAACTTTTTAGAATGCAACTCATTCTGCTGGAAGATGATTTTTGAACATAGAGGGTCAAATATTTAACATGTAAGAAGCAGTTGAAGGCTACCTGATTTTGTGTACCTATGTTTTCCTTTGTATTCTTATGTCTTTTTATTTGTTTAATTTCACTTTATTGTTAAGCTAAGTAGAATTAAACACACAGCTGTTAGAATCTTTTCCAGTTTCGAAAATGGGAGGATTTGTTTCTGCATCGAGTCGAGTACTTTTTACTTTTAATACTTTAACTACATTTTAATGATGATACTTACAGACGTTTACACAAGTAACAGTTTCAATGCAGGACTTGGACTTATAACAGAGTATTTTTTACAGTGTGGTATTAGTACTTTACTTAAAGGTATAGTAAATGATGTTAATAGTGTGGTTATTATCTGTGAAAAGTGCTATTTACTTACTTACTGTGTTTTGTGTGCAGAAATCTTAATGTGTAAAGTAACTAGTAACTAAAGCTGTCAGATGAATGTAGTGGAGTAAAAAGTTTATTATTAAATATTTCTCTCTGAAATGTAGTGGAGTAGAAGTAGAAAGTGGCATGAATAGAAAAGACTCAAGTAAAGTACAAGTACCTCAACATTTGGACTGGAGTAAATGCAGGGGCGTCGGACTGGAGGGAGTACCCAGGACCCTCATGTGAGGAGGGTCTAAAAGATGTAGGAAGGGGCCCATAGAAAATACCTTTCTACGGGGACCAGAATATTGTGCTACGCCCCTGAGGAAATGTACTTAGTTACATTCCACCGCTGGTTATAGGATAGTGATGGTAGTGAACAAAGGGTCAACAAGAACAAACAGTGCTCTGTCTTTACCCAGAATTAGTTAATACAATAATGTGAGTAATTTAATAGTGTTTAATATTTCCCAAAACACAAAGGCTGTTACTGTCTGAACATTGGATCCGAATCAGAGTAGTAAGAGTTTCCAAATGTTGTTCTTGTTAAGTCGTTATTATAGCCGGGGATTAGGTTCATTGTCCGATCGTTTGCAGATGACTTTCATCTTAATTTGGAATATTAAAGTTTGGAAAAAAACAGTTTGTTCCTACACATATTTTAAATCAAAACCTTTACAATACCGCTTTTTGTAATCCTTTTCATGTAAGGTTGGCCGAGGCGGACGCACAGATGTAAGGACGGTAACATCAATCCCCAAACAAAGTTTTAGGTGCAATGCCCTTAATACCAGACAACATGTTCCTCATTCACTACAATTTTTCTTTAAATTTGCTAAAGCAATTCAGAAAATCTTCTAAACATTCTCAGAAACCTGGATCATATATATCCATAGGCAAAAAAAGGGGGGGAATAAATATAAACAGGCCAGTGTACACCCCCCTCAAAATAAAATAAAATAAAATACTATTATTTTCTTACAAAATAATTTGTCCCTCCAACTAATCGCCAAGTTTTCAAAACACCTAACTGGCAACTTTAACAGTCAGAACAACAATGTTTTAAGTCCCGTATTATAATATTGGTTGTTGTTGACACAACATGAAAAAACATGTATTGCTGTCAAAAAATGAAAACCCTTTTTGACAGCGTACACTGTTGGGGGAGCAATTTGGGGTTCAGCATTGTCTAAGGACACTTTGACACTGGGACTGCAGGGCCAGGGATTGAACCACCAACCATCCATTGGTAGGCAAACAGTACACCCCCTGAGCCACAGCCGCCCCATCTCACACACACACATGAAAGATAAGCACAAATGCAAATGCCAAACATCTCTGAAATGAATGTGAATGACATGGTAAAAATAAAAAATAAAAAAACAGGAATACAGAGAAGAAAGTGCAAAGAACATTGGGTCCAAAGAATGTATAAAGAAAGAGAAGAAAGAAAGAAAGTCTTACCCTGGCAGAGCAGCCTGAGTGTCGGAAGATGAGCCGGACTGCTGAGACCAGAGGTGTCACTGAGCGCTGTTGTCCATCTGCCTTTTAAAGTGAACACAAAATGTGACACACACACACACACACACACACACACAAGGCGGGGGTAGTGGTGTGACCAGAGTGGGCAGGTCAGATTATATTTGGACTGCATAAATTGAAGCCCAAATGCTGAAAATTGTTGAGACATTTTTTTTTGAAGATTATGTTTTTGGGCTTTCAGGCCTTTGACAGGACAGCAGAAGACATGAAAGGGGGTAGACCGGGGATGACATGCAGCAAAGCACACACACACACACACACACACACACACACACACCTTAACTACATTAAACAATGTTTTCTTGATGATATTGACCTACTTTTAAGTAACTTTCTATGCAGGACATTGACTTGTAACAGAGTATTTTTACAGTGTGGTATACTTTTACTGAAGATAAGTTTCAGAATGCCGCTGGTTATATAATACAGAAAATGCCCTGCTATCATACTGTGGATTTTCTGGCTGAGTTGAAATTATTGTACAAAGAACTGTTTCCTCTAATGGTTCAGAGAAATTGAGTGACATGTAAGGGCTAAACGGCCGCCACTTGTTAGTCCTTAGCCTAATTTCTGCACATAAAAGGGTTTGACTGGAATGGTCTGTTCACGTGGGACTCTAATGAGTGTCAGTAGGTTGACATTTACAGTTTTTGTAGCATTTGATTTTCTGCTGCATCCTGTTGCGACACACTGTATGATTTTCTTTCTATTTTAGCATTTCTTATGGGTGCTATTGCTGTTATACTATTATATTTACACACAGTGTATTTGGAGATCATGTGGAGCAGGGCGCCTGGACATTAAGCCCTTAAACCCTTTGGAGAGGAATTTTAAAAAGAAAGTACCCCATAGAAGTGGCTCCCGACTCGGGGAATGGCGACGCTCAAGATGCAAATTCAATCTGAAAGGACTAACATAATAGTAAAGTTAAGAAAAATGTTTGATGAATTTCATCTTTTCCCTTTAATTGTATCGTTTTATGATTTTGTCTTGAATTACTGGATTACTTTGGCCTTTTGGAGGGGTTCTGACAAAAATGCCTATTATGCTTGAGTAAATGAAGCCCCAATTAATTCTCTGAGGACATTTTTGAATTCTGAACCCCATGTGTTTCATATCATATAATTTGGCCCTAAAGCAGTAATATTTCTAAAATCTGTTGTGAAAACATAACTACATTCAGTTGTTTTGGAGCTTGAAATGAGTTTACAAAAGTCTTGGGTTTAAAAAAACTACCGTTTTTTCAACTTTGACTATTTTCTATTATATTATATTTTCACACTATGTTTTCTGTGTAAGTGACTGATGGAAACAACAATCTGTGACATTGGTCCATTATTAAGCGTGCCACAGAACGGGCTGCAATGTAATCCTATAGGGCAAATGTGCATCGTCAATTTGGTCCTAGCATTAGTGCTAGTGCTTTATTTCTTGCTGACAGGCTCAGATTATCATTCTGTGTCTGACAACATTATGGAAAGGATCCCTACAGAGATACACCTTTTAAAAACTTCTTTCTTCTGTTTAACCAGAAACAGCTCTGAAGTTGCTGGCGCTAAACCAACCACACTCCATTTAAACAAATCAATACTTTCAGCATGTATAGCGCCAACATATTTTTTATTCTCATTATCATTATTATTTATTTTCACATGTAAATCAGCAAACTGTTTTTATTTCAACCAAAACTAGAGTTATGATGGTTGGAAAAGTGGCAAGATGACCCAAAATGGCTTTTACTAGATTTATTTAGTTTCTCTCAATATTGAATGAAGTGTATTTTACGATGCTAAAATTACTATTTATTTATTTATTTTTATGAGTCTGGTGGGTTTAGTGAACACAATTTCCCGGATGTTTTTATGTTTAAAAAAAAGGTTTATACTCTTTAGCAGAAAGGTAGACCTTCCTAGAAATCCTTTCCATAATGTTGTCAGAAACTTTGAATTTTAATCGGAGCCTTTCAGCGGCAAAACAAGCACTTTGTTGACATAAATACAAGCTGGACAATTGTCATATTAACTAACACTGTAGCTTATTTCGACGCTGCCGACTGCAGCGATCTGGCGTAATACTAGACCAACGTCAAAGATTGATTAGAACTTCTAGGTAAGAGCGCCAACATCTAGTATAAAAACATCTGTCCAAAACTGATGATAATGATAATGTGCAATTATACAGAGGGACATATATGTATAGGGATTAAAGATTATATCATGACGAAATATCTGAAAGGCTTTTATTTTGACAGGGGGGAAAAAAAGACAAAAAGTTAAATAGATATAGCTTTTATTAGCTTTAATTGCATCAGTTGTAGGTATATTAGAAGATATAACGCCACGGCCAAAACAAACAAGGGAACTAAAAAAAACATTTTAGCAAACTCAAAATGTACATCATGATGAGGTGAATGCACGTTGTCCCTGAGCATGCCTTTAACACAAGCTCTAGTCCATGCACTTATATTCATTTATTGGTCGTATTAAGTGTGACAGCAGCTGTCCGCTTCACTCCAAACAGCTATAATCAAAACCATCAAACATCAAATAAAGAAGCTGATAATCGAGCTCCAGGTCACAAGATTCTTTGACAACACAATCCTGCCCAAAGGGGTGTAGTCTAGTTTTGTTGTAGTGAGTATACTGTCATTTTTCCCCCCTCCCAGCTTTATACTCGCCCGTCCCAGAGGGACAACCCCATACGTTTTCTCTAACGTTAACTGTGTATACAGGGTTTTCCCTCAGTTTGAGGAAGACTTAGGTGTGCATATTTGGCAGGGGGGTGGGGGTGGGCGTCCTTCAACATGAAAATGTTTTCAATAATTTTGTGTCTCTTTGTGGGATTTTCTCTCTTTGTGGGTTTTTGCATCTTTATGTAGTCGTGTTGTCTCTTTTTGGTCATTTCTGTTTCCTTTTGGGGTTGTTTTTGGTCTCCATGGTCATTTAGCATCTCTTTGTAATCGGTTTGTGTCCCTTTGTCTCTTTTTCACATCATTTTGGAGTGTTAGTATCTCCATATCCATGTCTAAAACGTTGGAAAAGCTAGAGCAGATTATAAATAAACAAACGCTCAAAAAGCTTAAAGACAAAAGTTGCTAAAGAAGTCCAACTATAATCATTAGATCTGAGAAAAGTCTTTTAGTTGTATTCATTTGGCTTTAGGTGCTGCCCAAAACAGCTTGGGTTTTGCACTTGAACTAAAATGGCGGGAAAACCCTGGTATAGCATCTGCCTCGTCTGGATCATTTTCTGTAGTTTCTGTAACGTTAACGTCTGCTGCAGTGTCACCTGAAGCGGTAGTATAGCTTCAGAAGCAGGTTAAGGTTAAATTTGCTTTTGTTTTATACATCTCCTTTAGTGATTCACATTAGTTAATTTCAAATTTGTGCAAAGATTGACCGCCAAGCCAACGTGTTGTTTGTTCCTACGCAACTCGCAACACAGACAAAAGTGTGAAAGCTCGGTCACAAAAAAACGTTATGTTACATTATCCTCATGCTTTTCTAAGTGGGTATACGGAAATCCTCGACCTTTCTTAGTGGGTGTACGCCGTTTTCATACCTGCATATCACGTAGACTTCACCACTGATACTGACGCTTTGTTGCCCCTTTGTGTCATTGCTCTCAGAAACTAAAAGTATCATCTCAAGATAGTATTGTGCATTCAAGAACATGCTAAACTGGCAGCACGAAGACAAAACAGCACAGACATTTATATATCTTTGATTATAGAGTAGAGGGGTCTCATTGATTACAATGTTTCTACTTTCAATTTGGAAAGAGGAAGTTATTCTGCAAAACCTTGCAAGGTGTTTTTTACCTGTAAAAATATAAGTTCAGGGGTTTCAAAAGGCACAAGGTGTGGCGGAGTGAGAGTTTTCGGGAAAATTCATTAGTCTGTCATAAACTCTGTGTATTTAAAGTCTCTGATTGGCTGATCAGCAGCTTTACAGTGTGAGTGCAGAACTTTACAAGACTCTTCCTAGTAGTAGTAGTAACATAACAAACCAGACTGTAGTACTGTTCTGAGCCCTGGGAACGCCTGATTGGCTGGTCAGTGTCCCTACAGGACTACAGCATTATACAGCCAATCACAAATCCTTTCAACTGTTAAAATATCTCAGTAGGGGACATACTTTTTTAAAGATTTGTAGTGTTCATTTTTTGATGATTGTCACCTGTAGAGAGATGTAGGAGGCAACGGTAACTGGGGAAATGTCCAAAAAGTAACAAAAACTCCAAAGACAACATGGTATCAGCATAGATATTAGGCGTTAGTATAGGAATGCAGCCAGGGCCTTTCAGAAGTGAGGAACAAAACCATTTAACCAACTGCGTATCAATATGTGTTTTTGTCTTCACAAAGTGGCTGCACTTCATTTCCACCTGAACTACAACTCGAACCTTAACTTAATCAAGATGAGAAACTTAAAGGCATTAGCTGCAATGGCATAAATTACCCCCCCCCCGAATTGAAATAGTTAGACATTTTGGGAAACACTCGTATTTTCTTATTTAGTTAGATGAGAAGATTGATTCCACTCTCATATCTTGTTTCTTTACATTGGTTGGACGAAGTGGTATACATCTTCTCATCTAACTCTCTGTAAGATAATAGATAGGCGTGTTTTTTAAAAATGTCAAACTATTCCTTATAAACAAAGGAATGCTGGTTTATTTTCTAAATGAGGCCTCTGATATCCACATTCAGCAAATTAAATATGTCTACATCTTATATTAGTATATATATATATATATATATATATATATATATATGTATATATATAAGGATGTTTGGATGTTGCTTCTCTGAGTGGTGACAGTCTGTCGTGATGGCCTCCCATTGGTGCTCCAACAGGAGGGGCGGGGCTTGTGGTTCCAGGTGGGGCGGTTTAGCATGCGGCAGTTATTTACGGTCCGGCTGCAAAAAGAAACAAACATGAGAAGGCTGCAAGCCTGCTTTTACATATTTGTATTTTTATCACATGATTTTTTCCACAGGCCCAAAAATGTATTGAAAAAGATTTTGAAAAAAGACTAATGCCGTGTTCCAACAAAGCCGTTTTTTAATTGCAACCAGCGAATGAAACGTATGCCGAAATAAATACATCATAATGTTGATTTGTAAAAAGTCTAAATTCAAACTTAATCAGGTCTGTGCGCAACACGACAAGCAAACAACTTTTAAAATGCTTGCTTTCTGGGTGAAAATCGGATCGATCGGGGCTCTGCTAACAATGGAGCTGCTCCATAAAACCCTAACCCTAACCCATCTAGTTAGGAACACGCCATAAGGCTTTACTTCACAATCGAGCCACTGTTATCAGATACCAACCGGACCAATAAATTCTGATATTTTTCTCCAGAGTATACTGACAGGTTTAACTTGCTGTTGTGGTGTCAGTTGTTGTGGGTGAAGTCGCCTCCGGCTCTGATGGAGCTGCTGATGGGGGATGACGGTGGATGATGGCCTGGTCGGATGGGCTTCGCTGACGCACAAAGACAGAAAGAAATTATTCAATATTCTGTGTTTTCCCAAGGTTTGTGGAAGACTTAGGTGCACGTATTTGGTGGTAGAGGCGGCCTCAAGAAAATGTTGTTTTTCACAAAAAAAAACATATTTATTAGGGCTGCACAATTATGGCCATTTTGATAATCACTAATATTTTGATCAATATTGTGATCACGATTATTCTCACGATTATTTTTTGATTTTAACCAAAACAAATGTTATTGTCACATAGGCTCAGAGAGACGGCTGATCATTATGAACGGGTCCAGCACGGGTCGAATGGCGGATCGTGTGTATGAAATGTCTGTATCGTCACTGCGCTGCATTTTTATGAACTATGATATTCTGGCCATGGGTCACATCTCTGGCCCAGGTCCAGCAGCTCCGTCTCACATGCTGTTACTCTACCAACTGAAGTTGTTGCATAGTTGCATTCAATTGCATTCAAATTCTTCTGTGTTCTTCACCGTGGCGGCCGCGATAGCAGAGTTACCACGGAAACACTGGTACAAATACAGGTTTGCCCCTCATGCTTAACAATATACAGCTGTGTTAATAATTAAAACTGTAGACAAATGTCTGAAGTGTGGACCGGCACTGTGTGGCAGGGCTGTGTGTCTTGATTAAAATTTGATTAATTGTGCATCCCTAATATTTATTACCATTATTATTTCCATATCTGTGTCTAAAATGTTGGAAAGGCTAGAGCAGATAATAAATAAATAAATAACACTCAAAAGCTTAAATACAAAAATTACTAAAGACATTCACTAGGGACTGTCAACAATCCTTAAATCTGAGAAAAGTAACGTAGTTTGTTTTGATTCTCACATTGATTTTACTTTAATTTGGCTTAATGGCGACCTTAAACTAAATTACTTTACAAGCAATTCCACAGTCTCAGACTATTTTTCAATATCAGAATGAAATCCTGAGAGTCTTGCTGGAGTTGGGGTGCTCCCGTCGTCTCCATTGTGGTGAAAGGTCATAAAACTCAGTCCCCGTCAGTCTCTCCCCGTCTGGACGTTCAGACACAACCAAACATGTTTGATATTATCCTAAGTATGTAGGCTTGGTAGTGTAGTCGTTGGTTAAAATAGTAAGTTAAATCACGTAATTGTTGTCAGCAGCCAGTAATGTTTATGGTTGCTATGGTGCCGCACTAAGCTAAACGCTAAAGAGGGAAAGTTGCTGATTTTCAACCCTTCTGAAGCGAGTTATCCATTGGGAGCTTTACCGGAGGATAAACACAGACCTCCAGGTGCTGGAGACATTCATCTGCATGTACGGCAGAACAGGAAATCAGCAGACTGTCCCCTTAAGTTACCAGCTAATGCTAGTAGTAGGTCAAACAAATCTAGTTGTAATGTGGGAATGTGCAATGTGGGACCCTGCGAGATCAAAGTCAAAGTCTTCTAGTGTATGGTAGGCATTAGGTTCTATCCAAAACGGCTTAGGTGCTGCACCTTAAGCCTTATCACCTTGGTGATGTAAATTTAATTTCCCCTTCTGTCCAAGTCTTCACTGCAAAAAAGGGGTGTCAAGAAAAAAACACTAAATCTGAGGGAAGAGGTACTCAAAACAAGTGAAATTATCTGTCCATGCAGCAAGATAATTTCACTTGACAAGCTTACTTGATTTAAGATTATAGTGTAAAGTTGAACACTTAAAATAAGAAATTCACTCTTAAAACAAGATAAATTATCTAACACTTCTAAATCTAAGTTTGTTTTGTTATCTTGGCAAGAACCAAATAATTTGCAGTGTTTAATGTGAGTTTAATGTCAGCTCACCGATCTGTGCGGAGTAGCCTCTCCTGGCCATGTTTTTGGCACGCACAGCCTCTTTGATGCGGTCCACCTCCTGCTGGTAGCGCTTGCGGTCCCTCATGGCGTTCTCCTTGGCCTCCTTCAGGGCGTTCTCCAGGGCTTTGACTCGCTCGGCCGTGGCCCGCAGACGCTTCTCCAGCTTGGGCAGCTCGCAGCGCAGGTCTGCATTGTCTCGTACCAACTGAGGGGAGGGGTGCAAAGTAAGCTTACTCAAGTACGAGTTAATCTTAAGGTACTTATACATGAGTATTTTCATTTACTATTACTTTATACTTATACACCGCTACATTTCAGAGGGAAATAATGGAATTCTCATCCAATAAATGTATTGGTGCATTAGTATTAGCAAGTACTTTCACTTTTGATACTTTTTGAATGCATAACTTTAAAAGAGACGTATAATATACTGTTTTCAGATTCATATTTGTTCGTTTACATGCTTTAATGTTCAAAAAACACTTTATTTTTCTCATACTGCCCATGGCTGCTGCACCTGTTGTTAACAACAATGGCAGCCAGCTTTCCCTGATAAGCATAGTATAGTACAACGATAAAGTCACAAACATTTCATAGTATAATCAAAAAAGCCATAGTATAGTATGTTGAAAAAAAGCCACAGTATGTCCTATGTAAACACAGCAGTAGCCTAAAAAACTGCAATGGCCTGCGTGGACCAATCACAGAAAATCAGTGTTACTAGACACTGAGCCAAGAGTAGAAAAAAAAAAAACCTTAAAAGTGGAGCGTTCAGAACATTGGGAAATCTGTGGTTTTTGCTGGTTTCACTGAAATACCTTTAGCTAATTTTTGAAGCTCTGACCACGTTTAACATAAAAACCAAAGTTTGATTAATTTACCTGCTTGTGGACCTTGGTGAGCTGTTCCAAGTTGTTCTCCAGGAAGGAGATCTTCTGTTTCTGGGCCACGTTGCCAAGTCCCTCCTCACAGTCCAGCTCCGCACTCTGCGAAAAAACACACAGAGCACAGGTTAAATGTTAAACTGGCAGAAAAATAACACTGTACAACATTAAACGACCGGGGTGGGAGGTGATGTACCTTCTTAACCCGCGTGGTGAGGTCCTGAACAAAGAGTTTGCGCAGGTTGTGCAGAGTCTGCAGCTCTTTGGCCTGAAAGAACAAAAGGAAAATGATTCAGATGGTTAAAATTAGACACAAAAAAGGTTCATACCATGCAGACAATCAAATCCTCATTTTAAGGAAAGGTCGGTGATATTGTATATCTTTTTTTGGGGGGCATTTTAGGCCTTTATTTCCACAGGACAGATGAAGACAAGAAAGGGAAAAAAGAGGGGGAATGCCTCGCAGATAAGGGCAGAAGGTCGGAATCAAACCCACGGCTGCTGCGTTGAGGAGCAAACCTCTATATATGTGAGTTAACCCGGCCACATATTGTATATCTTATTGTCCACAAATCCCATGGAAACACCAAAACCGATAATGTGATTCAGTGACGACCAGAGGAAAGTATTCTTCTCCACTAACCCCAAGGCGTCCCCACCCTATTTACTAAATCTGAGTTAAATAATGAAACAATAATACTAATAATAAAATGCAGTAAATTTTCCCACCCGACCAACAGCCATCATCATGTTTCCACCTTTTTTTTAGCATCAAATAACTAATAAATACTAAACTTATCAGAAAAATGAGCACTTCAACAAACAGCGTGATCACAACTACTTAAAATAACAGACCATCTTTTTGATTTGTCATTGACGTCCCATCTGCTAACACGGAGCGGGCGAGATTTCCCCGTGTAACAGTGACACTCGGTTTAGCTAACAATACAGCCAATATAGGCCAAGTTACCGTATGCCACACGTGAAATTCAACGATGCCTCTGTAATGCATTTTCTTATTGTAAATGAATGATTTCCTATGAGAGCTTTATTAAGTCCCCTGCTCGTGCTGAATGGCCGCCATCTTTGATAGCTAGCTGCGGCAACACCACTTGAACAAAGAGCAAAAACTAAATACTTTCACTAAAGACTTTCCTAAACTAAACTTGTCATTTCAGTGCCTAAACTACCTTAACCGTTGTGGCCGAATGATGCTCACTTTCTCCGGGCTTAACTCAACTACCACAGTCCCTGAAAGGACAATCATCTGGCGGTGTCTGTACCCGGCTCACAGTCACCAATTGGCGGCTAAACACAACTACCAACTGCCCTTAAAATAAAAAAGGAATAATGTGTGTGTGTGTGTGTGTGTGTGTGTATATATATATATACCTTTTGGCATTTGTCATTGACGCATGAAGTCTCCTTTAGTGTCATATTTAGACATGCCTGGTCATCTTTAGACATGCTTGGTCGAGACTCTTGGCGCCACTTATTTACGCTCTGGGTTGAGACGTACGTTTAACTGACATGTGCAGGAGTGAAAGTAGATTGAAGTTTTTGCCGGTAGTAATACCTCAACCTTCACAGTATGTTTTAAAAATGTCACGAAAACACACTGATAGTACAGTATTCCATAAAAAATAATTTATAAAAAAAAGAGGAAGGAGACAGACATCGGGCCAGAAAGAGTGACATCCGACAGAATTTCTGCGGACCGGAGAAATCCCAGAACTTAAATGTTGATATATACTACACCGAGGTTAACTTTCAGTCAGACACATACCACTGTCTCCTCCAATCCCTTCAAGTCCTCTCTGGCCTGCTCTCTCTGTTCATTCAGCAGTCTGCACAGAAAACAAGAGACATTTTATAACTGAAAATGTATTAAATCCGATAATAATCAATGAGTATGTTTACATGCACACCAATATTCCACAATTATTCAGAATGTGACAATATTAAAAATCTGATACAGGTCATGTAAACAGCATATTCTCAATAAGGCCTTTTCCCTAAATTTAGCATTTTCTGATTAAGACATGGAACATGAACATGTGGGATAAGCTGGTATTATTCGGGTTTGTATACAATGCATTCAGAATATGTGTCTCAATGGGTTCTTTGCTGTAGTTTGCAACAGTTTACGGCTTTTTTTATGGTCAGCTTTGTGCAGGGTGGGTGTGTCTGGTTGATGCCCAATTTTACCAGCCACTTATATTTTTTACCAGCCATTTATAAAAGAAAGTGCATATTTTTAATTGCTTCAATACATTATTTTGTATTATTAATACATATTTTCTAAATATAAGCAAATACAAAGTGATGTGAAAAAATGAAAGCCTTTATTGCCACACTCTGCTCCTGGGGTCCCATCTTTGCCAGCTGTATGGCAGTGCACTTGATATGAGACTTGGATAACTCGTGGTCTTTTATTGCCTCTAATTTAAGGTTAGTTGTTCCTCTAACAAACAAATTGTTCTAATCCATAGCATTCGTTTCAATGTCTCACTATGGGATACGCCTCCCATCACTCTTGCTACTCTGAGAACAGGGGTTACACAAGTAACCTAAAGTTTTCATTTTCTGAAGACAAGTAGGTTCAACAGTAAGTACAGTACATGTACTGTAAGGTAGGCTATAGGGTTGTGCCGATGGACGATATCGTGATGGAAAGCTACTATCACCCAGAATGTAGTTTAATCTCAGTAATGATGGTATATTAGGTTATTATTGTTGCTCTGTTAAAGGCAAACATTCCTCTGTACTGTCTTTATGCAGATCACAGAGCTCTGACTGAGTCTAGACTTTGCGGCACCGTAGTTAAGTGAAAGTAGGTCAAGCTGTAATGTCCTGCCTTTACCAGCGGCACCATGTAATACTGTCTATTTACAGAGGGCATTTGAATGTATGTCTGATCAACTACCAATTTAGGGGACATTGCCCAACTCTAGTAGGCTAACCATTCCCTCGTTTTCCCTTTGCCACTTTGCTCTCAACAGTTGCTAATGCTGGCTCGGCGGCGGGCCTCTTAACACCGGGGATATGTTTCCACATTTTTTAAACCGATGTCATGGACTAGTGCTGAAAACCACTCCACATGCCACTGTGGCTGGAATACAAGGCAAAGTCACCCGCCACTTTGAAAAAGTACCCGCCATTGGCCGGTGGCGGGTGCTAATTTCCCACCCTGGCTCTGTGTGTTGCAATGTTGTTGTACACAAACCAACTAGCTGACAGTTTGCAGGGCTGCGGTAGAAAAAAAGAAACAGCTACTTTTTACATTATGAAAGACTTGGATATCAACAGACCTTTTTAAGAATCTGATTGAAGAGGGAGGCTGCGTTCACACAGTCAAACAAGTCCATTGGTAAACTTTGAAAAATCTCATTTTAAACGACTAAATGTAAATGGGAATATCAGTGGAATATTCACTTTCATTAGCCACTTAGACAGCCTACTCGGGAATACTGTCTTTTTGGAATAACGACAAAAAACAAAATATTATGTTCATGTAAACGTAGTCAATGTATAACAGTGCAGTTAGCCTACATGAGTTTCTGTAGCTTTGCATCCTTATCCTGCTCTTTGGCCTTCAGTTTGTCATAGTCCGACATGAGTCTCTCCTGCTCCAGTAGCAGACCCTGGTTTAGACTGTGAGAGGAAGAGAAGCAGCAATAAATTAATAAAGCAGTTTGACCTTTATTGGAGCATTTTGTATGCCTTTATCAGACCTCTGACAGCAGCGAGATAACATGTAAATGTAAATGTGCTGTATTTATATAGCGCTTTTCTAGTCTTAACGACTACTCAAAGCGCTTTTACATAGTACAGGATACATTCACCATTCACACACATTCATACACTGTGGCCGAGGCTGCCGTACAAGGTGCCACCTGCTCATCAGATAAACACTCACACACATTCACACTCCGATGACACAGCATCAGGGGCAACTCAGGGTTCAGCGTCTTGCCCAAGGACACTTCGACATGGGACTGCAGGGCTCTACCACTAAGCCACAGCCGCCCCTATAACACAAAATGAAGGGGAAAGAAGGAAGGACAATGACGTACGACAAAAATAAATATATTACATATAATATAGCTTTCTCTTTTTGGTCGACATAAAACCCTAAAAAAGTCGGCAAAAGTTTCTTAGCCATCATAGAAT
Organism: Etheostoma perlongum; assembly: GCA_026937815.1. Taxonomy (NCBI): domain Eukaryota; kingdom Metazoa; phylum Chordata; class Actinopteri; order Perciformes; family Percidae; genus Etheostoma; species Etheostoma perlongum. The sequence continues at coordinate 2,047,676 of CM049394.1, read as the reverse complement.
TTAGCAAAACATGAAAAACAAAGATTATATTTTTAAAAGCAGGCTACCATACAGCTGACTCTCAGCAACCTGTTTCACAGCCTGGATATGTAATTCTTCTTCTTCTATAAATATGTGGTTTTGGGGGAATTTCTGAGGCTCACATTCAGCACATTTGCCAAAATCTTCTTTAAGTGTCACATAATTACAGTGTGACTGACTTTTTTTGTGTTGTGCATAACTAGACGGGCCAGAATTGGGTGTGAACCAAAACTGATATGGGGGCCAGATTGAAATTTGCTAGGGGCCGGATTTGGCCCTCGGGCCAGAAGATGACACATTGTTTAAAGTCTTAATTCTTAAGTCTAAATTCAAAGTCCAACATTTAAATAGAGCATATTTACCAACTGTACCGGTTCTCAAAGTCAGTCTCTTAGGCATCTTGAATCTTCTTTTCTCCACAAGATGTGAGAACGGACTTTGAACCCACAAGTTAATGACTTTCATGCAGCAGCTTTATTTGCTCAGCTTCACTTCACACACTTCATGATCTCCCCTTCCCCTTCTCAAACTGTCTCTCATTGAAAAGAGCACTTAACAGGATATCAAGTTCAACCCTGAAACGTGTAAGAAATCTTCTGTGCTGAACCGTGGGTTGTTGAAACCCAAGATGGGTGACATTGGATTTTACCATTTTTAAATAGACTTTTTCACGCATCAATGTTCATGCAAGATCGATCAAAACCCAGGCATTTTGGGTCTAAAAAACAATCCAAATGGCACAAACATCACACATACAAAAACAAAAAAAATAAATTACAACTGCAAGGAGTGGTGTGACAGCCATTTCCTCAAGTTAAATGTTTAAAAAATGAAGGACATGGCTAACACAATCAAGGGCACAGTGGTGGAGATGGTTGAGTCCTAGAGGTACTTGGGAACAGTGTATCCAAAAAAAGGCCTGCAGAGATTCTATTTCTTTGACGGTTTTATTCTACAGATCTTACTTTGAATGCATTTAAACTTTTTGTTTGATTCCATTCTATGGGAACCTTACAGTACAAAATCAAAGTTGTCTGTCCAAAATAGTTTCAAAGGCCAGCAAGATAATAGGCATGCATCAGCTCTCTGTAACAAAGATTTTTGAAAGACAAGTTTTGCAGAAGGCACGGTCAATCTTGTCAAGTTCTGACCACCCACTTTTGGAGAAATTCATTCTTCTTCCCTCTGGGCGGAGATATAGGCTCACTAGAGCAAAAACAAACAGGTACACATTTTCTTTTGTTCCTTGTGCAAATAAAAGCTGAACTTGAACAACTCTTAAATGCACAGTTTTTATTAGTGTCACTTTGGGCCTTCTCAGTGACACCTTTATAAATCATGTTTCCAGACAATCTCAAGGGATTTTATTAGACACTGTCCACTTTTAAAGAGATAAATTTGTTCTTAAGCTCTCTAATGGTTGTGTGTTGCTAAGCCTTGTTTATTGTGTTGTTGTTTTTTGTATCTCACAATTAAATTTCCCCTCTAGGGACAATAAAGAACCATAAACTCTGAACTCCAGTGCTCTGCAAGTACTGCTGTTTCCTTACTCTGTGAGTTGGTCCAGCATCCTCTGCTTGTCTCCGATCTCGTCTCGCAGGCGGCTGAGCTGCTTCTGATGAGCCTCCCGGTGGTTCTCCAGCTGCTCCTCCAGCGCTTTCTGGAGAACAGAGACAGGGTAAATAAACACATTAGAAATCCATGCTTCAAATGTAATAATCATTTTACTTTTTCAGTTTCCAGCTGTGCTTTCAGTCACCTCGATGTCCTCGTCTCTATCCAGTCTGCTGATGTCCTCTTTCTCCTCTCCCAACACCTCGTGTCTTTTCTCTGAGAACCAAGAGAAGGGAAAACTTGTTTTACCTGAGGTAAGATGTCTGATGCTGCGTTCAGACAGCTTGCGTCAGCCGTCAGATGGTGCAGCAAAACGCAGGTCTTTCCATTCATTTTTAATGCTGGTAGTGTGTTTAGGCTGCGGCGCAAGGGGGGACACGTAAAAAAAAGCAAAGTTTTAACACACCAAACACAGCACTGAAGTGCCCGGGAGTTTGAGGAACAGCTGACTGTTTCATGCAACAACAAAGCACTTGCTATGTCTCACTCGTCCTTTTTTCTTTCTCTCTCTCCTGTGAAATAAAGCTGCCTTCAAGTGCGGTTGGAAAGGTTGAGACCTATAAACGATCTGACGCAAAACAGTTATTGTGAAATATAAAGTCTACTTTACTTTACTACTTTTTTGGGGGGTTAAAGCACACAACAAGACGTCACACAAATGGGCCATTTCAGCGACACTAAAAATGACCCAATGTCTTAATAGACGTTTCCAAAAGCAAAAGAAATAAACAGATAATGACTCGTGTTTTTAAAGATATTGTGCTCAATTAAAAAATGAAAAGAAGAAAAGAAAAACGGATAACGAATTTCATTCAATTTTTATGTTCAACTGACACAAATTGCGGGCGGCTGTGGCTCAGTGGTAGAGTGGTTCAATCCCCGGCCCTGCAGTCCCATGTCGAAGTGTCCTTGGGCAAAACACTGAACCCCGAGTTGCCCCTGATGCTGCGCCATCGGAGTGTGAATGTGTGTGAGTGTTATCTGATGAGCATATCAGATAACACCTAGTACGGCAGCCTCGGCCAATGTGTGTGAATGGTGAATGTTTCCTGTATGATGTAAAAGCACTTTGAGTAGTTAAGACTAGAAAAGCGCTATATAAATACAGTACATTTACATTTACATTGCATGCAGTGACTGCCCCGGAGGACCGATGTGGTGTACTGACCCTGAGCCTGAAGTTTGGTGAGCTCTTCGGTCAGAGCGTCCTGACTCTCCTCCAGCTGCCTCTTCTTCTGCTCCATGTTCTGCATGTAGTCCGTCAGAGAGCGGATCTTGGCCTGGTGCTGCAACACAAACACCAAGAATGCTTTACATCAGAGATCTTCAACGGGGGACCGGGACCCCTAGGGTGTCCTCAGCAGGGCTTGACATTAACTCTTTTGCTTTTTTCTTTTTGTCATTATTCTGTTTTTTGACTAAATTGGCCAGTTATTTGCCGTGCCATGCCATGCAGTGCCCTGCTATGCCATGAACTACAAACTACTATTTTTAGTCACTGTTCCATTATGTTTTACTGTAACTGTTATTGCCACTCTTCATTACAACCCCAACCGGCCGTCAGACTCCGCCTACAAATAGCCTGGGTCTGTCCCAGGTTTCTTCCTAAAAGTCCACTGTCGCACTGTTGCTTGCTCTGGAGGGAAGTACTAGAACTGTTATTTGGTCTTTGTAAATTGTGAATGTGTTCTAGACCTACTCTACCTTAAAGTGTCCTGAGATAACTCTTGTTATGAATTGATACTATAAATAAAATTGAATTGAATCATTTAACTTTGTTTTTTTCCATTTTCTTGTGATTTAGTGCTTTAAAATGAAGAAAAAAACATGGTATTTCCTGTTTATTCTTGGATTGGTACAAAAGAAAAAACAACTTAGAAAAACGGACCCAACAACCTTTTTTTCTCTGCTTTCTTAGGTCATAGAACACACATTCAAAGTAATTGAACCTAGTTCAATAGACTAGACATGTTGCAAGTGAGTACAAATGATTGTTGTAGCTTGGTATTCAAAAACTTAAATAGTGGAAGCACATTTTGTTTTATATTTTTCACATGCAAATAAATAAAGAATTGTATTTTAAATTCTATTCAAGATCACAGGGAAACCGCGCATATACATTATGGACAAAACAACAAAAATGGCCTTTTGAATATTTGATTGAAAAGTAATTTAATAGGGGATTAAAGAGAAAATGTTATTTTCTGCCACTTTGGGTAATTTAGGGGACCAGTGGGGCTTAAACTTCATCATGTAAAAACATCCTAAGAATACTGATACTGAACCCCAGATTAGGAGCTACAGCTCTCTGCACAATACATATCAGCTGGTGGATTGTTACCTGGGAGATGAGCAGCTGACAGGACGCCAGCTCCTTCTCATTGGCCTGGATCTTGCGGTGGGTGTCGGCCTGAGAGCTCTCCAGCTGCTTGCTGCGGTTCACCAGAGACTTGACCTCAGACTTCATTTTGCTGATGTAGAGGCGAGCCACGGTGAACTCCTCCTCCACTGCCAAGCCGTTCCCCTTTGTCTCGGAAGACTGTGTGGGGGAAGCAGAGGGTTGGGGGGTCAGGGCTGAGCGTCTGTTTTACATTATAATCCTATGGAGTAAACTGTGTATTCCAAAAAGTCCTAAACGCTTTTAAAAAAAAACAGAGCCAAAGTATTTTTTTCTGCAGCTCAGAGCGTCTTTTTGTAGTTAAAAAAAGTTCTCAAAGAACGCCCTACATGTAGTGCTTTTTTGACAGCTGACCAATGACATGCGAGATATGTAATTTCCATATCAACAAGAAACAATGGACAAGCTGACGATAGATAGACTTGTGCTAGAATCAGAGCACAGTAAAATATATGATATGAGCGGGTGCTCCCTGTTCATGGAACTTGCTTTGTTTTATCTAACTTTAGCATTAGCACTGCTCCTTCTCTCTGTTCTTTCTCCCCATCTCGCTAAACCATTTTCTAATATAAAATTAGCATTTGGTTTATACAGCACTGTTCCACATAGTGCTCTAGGATACTGTAGTAGTAGCTGTTGTTATAGTTGATGTTGTTTTTTTTTTTCACTACTACAAAAGTAATGCTCAACTTTTATCCTGTCAAGAAAGGTGGCAAGTTTGAGCAAAGCCTTATGGTGTTAATGAGAAATGTGATGAATGAGTGTGTAACTGTGTGTTAAAGCTAAGTGCAAAACAGTTTTCTTAATCCTGCTCCTGCAGTGTATATGTTGGGTCCTGCCCATTAACAGATTGACCAGTGACCAGTTTAGTGTTGATTTGTTCAGGTTGTTTGATTCTGTTTTGTTTCCCTGTGTGTGTGTGTGTGTGTGTGTGTGTGTGCGCTTTTCCTTACTGCGGTGGTCTTCACGTCACCGGTGCCGATGATGGTGCCGATGTCACTGAGGTCTCGCAGCAGCAGGTTGAGGACCTCGGCGGCTCTCTTCCTCTGTAGGCCGCTCAGCTCCTGCAGCTGACTCAGCTCGCTCTGCACTGCTGACAGCAACGCCTGTCCGCAACACACACACACGCACACATGCACTACATTTACTCCGATACAGATACTTTTACTTAAGAAACATTTTCAATGCAGGACTTTTACTTTTACAGTGTGGTAGTAAAAGTAGTTAGTTAGTAGTAGTTTTACTTAAGTAAAGGATCTGAATACTTCCATCTCAAAGTTACAAAGTGCATTCACAATTAAACATCATACTAAAATATCATATAAAACAATAGCCACTATATTATCATAAAAAATAGTAATAAAACATACTCTAGGGTAGTATAAGTTAAAGTAGTTTACAAAATCATTGCTTATGGCAGGTTTTTTCCTAACGTTATAAGGCTTAGATGCAGCACCCAAGCAGTTTTGGGAAGCCCCTTAGCCAAAGTAATATAAAATCAATGTGAGCATCACAACTAGCTGATTTTTTTTCAGATCTAATAATGCCTATATGTTTTTAGCTTTCTGTCTCTAGGTTGTTGTAATTGTTGGAGCTTGTACTGCAAGAAAAGTTTTCGTGTATACGGAAAATAAAGTACTATCTATCTATCTAATCAATGTAGTCGGTCCCCAGTGGACTACTTTAATAAGTTTTGTCTTTAAACTTTTTGACTGTTATTTATTTATTATCTGCTCTAGCTTTTCCAACATTTTAGACACAGATACTGTACATAATGGTCCAAAATGATATGAAATTGCAAAGAGTTTTTATTTAAAACATAACATTTGTTTGAGGGAGGACCCCTAAATCCCTAAAGTCCATATTTGTAGTTAAATCAGGATACAGCAAAATTGAAACGACAGTGATCTTTGTGCCGTCCACACTCACCGTCTTGTGCTGCAGCTCCTCCACCAGCTGCAGATTGGCTAGGTCTCTCTCCCCCACCTCTTGGCTCTTCTGGTCATAGTTGATGGCCAACTCCTCCAGGGCCTGTAGCACCTCCTTCACCTCCTCCTTGGCCAGCTCGTTTTCCGTCTGCAGCCGACACAGCTCCTCCTGGATCTTCTCGTAGTCGCGCCGCGTAGACGCCAGCAGCTGGGGAAGAAAAATGTGTCCATAACAGGTCATTTAGTTGATGCCTTAATCAAAAGCGACATCCAATTAAGTGCATTCAACCATTAAGGTACAATCTCTGGACAACAAGTACAAGTGCAATTACATTAGCATCAAATTAGTCTATATCACGGTGTTTCATTAAGGGCATTGTTCCGGGGCAGCTGGAAATTCCGCCGGATGTCCCTCATTTTTGGCCACTTTCCTTTTGTATGTGTTGGTGTTCTAAACTCCGGTGGATTTATGAGGACTATGGTTATAAACAAGTTAAATTTAAGACGTTTTAAGACCTTTTAATACCACTTCTAAATGAAATTTGAGACCAAACTTACGATGGAAATACAACGCAAAAGTGGAAATATGCAATAATCTTTCCAAGTAAACACACTGATTCTGAACAGTATGGTAAAATAATCAGTTGAGTTTAAGAACACTGACTAAATGTGTGTAATGGGAAAGGTTAACAAAAAAATTTCATTGCTGTCCTAAATTATATTTTAAAAATATTTTTAGAACATTAAGGTCCCATGCACAAATGCTTATACAATTAATTAAATATAGGAAATACTGTTCCTTTTGAAAAAAATATAATAAATATATAAAGTGAGTGAGTGTATGTGTGTTTGTGTGTACGTGTGTGTTTTCTCATGTGACCGATTAATAAGTAATTACAAATGGATCACATTTTTGCTAGACTATCTGTCCAATCTGAGTTTTCTGTTGCATGACTAAAACAATCTTTGAACGTACAAATGTTGCACCAAAACAAGTTCCTTCCCGAGGCCATTTTGCAGAGGCACCGTTGCTCCGTATGCCACTTCGCGCCGCCCAAGATGATTGTGATTGGTTTAAAGAAATGCCAATAAACCAGAGCATTTTTTTCTATCCCATCCAGGAATGCTGTGTGGACTAGCCAGACCTTCCTACGAAGTGCTATGGAAGAAGGTTTGGAAATGCGAAATTACATGTCATTTAGCTGATGCTGTTATCCAAAGCGACTTCCAATCACGTGCTTTCAACCATGGAGGTACAAACTCCAGACAGCAAGAATCAAGCGCAAGCACATTGGCTTTGAATAAGCCAAACTACAAAGAGTCACATTTTATCAAAAGTGCAGTTGGACAAGATGTGTTTTTAGCCTGCAGCAGAAGAGATGAAGACTTTAGCCATCCTTATGTCAGAGCTTGTTCCACCATTTAGGGACCAGGACAGCAAACATTCGGGATTTGGTTGAGTGATTGGGTGTCCCTCGCTGTAAGAGGGCAACAAGCAGATTGGCCAATGCAGAGCAGAGTGGACGGGCTGTGGTAGGGCTGCACGATTATGGCCAAAATGATAATAACGATTATTTTTATCAATATTGTGATCACAATTATTATCACGATTATTTATTGATTTTAACCAAAACAAATTTTATAGTCACATAGGCTATTTATAACTGCTTTCACATCCATATTGTGCTACATTCCTCTTATGTTGAAGTTGTATGTTGTACATACATACAGCTGCAACACACGAAATGAAAATTATCTGAAATAAATAGCCTAGGATATATATATATATATATATATATTTTTAAAGTATCTCTGTGAAAGCTCCTTCACTTGTTTTCAACAATAACTGATTAAAAGAACTAGGGAGAGAGGAGGAGTGCGACGGACGCTACTCACAGAGAGACGACTGACTCTTTATGAATGTGTCCAGCAGCTCCGTCTCACATGCTGTTACTCTACCAACTGAAGTTAGTTGCATTCAATGACTTCTTCTGTGTTCTTCGCCGTGGCGGCCGCGATAGCAGTTACCAGTGGAAACACTGGTACAAATACAGGTTTGCCTCTCCTGCTTAACAATATATAGGTGTGTTAATAACAATTAAAATTGTGGACAAATGTCAGAAGCGTGACACCGGCATTGTTGCCGCTCTGTCTCTGTTCTTGGGGAGCCTGTGTGAGTTAATGGTGGCGGGGCTGTGCGGAGAGTAAGAGGAGAGAGCCAAACACAGGCACGGCTTTACAGAAGAAATGGGTCACGTAACGTAAAATTAAACCATATATGAGTCGGGGAAAATGCAACACTACTATGCCACTGGCAAACAGACCAATCACACTTGTTGCGGTCTGCGTCACCACAACGTATAGTTACATTTTTTTAGAAGTGCACATCAGGCTACGGTTTGACCATGTCCTGGGTGAAAGCTGGGCCTGAGCCGTTCGTGGCACGCTATGCAAGTACTACTGTCTTGAAGCGGTTGCTGGAGGAATCATTGACATACGCACATTGATATAAACTCACAATCAGTTTCCTTTTTATTTATGATCTGGGAGACAAACCTCTTCCTGGTCAATCATCTGCTCCTTGAGTTTCTCTGCCAGCTGACTGTGTTGGTTGATCTCATCATCCTGTAGAAATATTAGGAGAAAATAGAGTAAGTATTGTTGTAAAGTAGGGCTGCAACTACCGATTGTTTTCTGGATGAATGGATTAATTGGTTTGGTCTCTAAGATGTCAGAAAATGATGAAAAATCTGGATCTGTTTCCCAAAGCACAAGATCCTCAAATGTCTTGTTTTGTTCACAACTCAAAGATATTCAGTTTACTGTCACAGATGAGTGAAGAAACTAGAAAATATTCACATTTAACATTTTGCAATCAGAAAATTGTAAGTAGTTTCATAAAAAATTACTTGAAACGATTATACAATTGGTTGGCACTTAATTTAATGGTTAACAAATAATTGATTACTCTTTACAGATCTGTTTGAAACTAGTGTGAAGTTATAACACCAATGCAGAAAAAAGACAAGATTTGCAAGAGATCTTAGTCCTCATCCAAATGTATCTCTCATTCATCAGCCTCACCTTGTCATCCAGCTGTTTGTAGAGGTTGCTGACGTCGTCCTCGTATTGGTTCTGCTCGTTGGCGGGGAGCAAGACGCCTCCTCCGGGCGGCAGCAGGTTGTCGATGATGGGAGTGTTGTCATATGGCTCGGCTCCCTTCTGATCTTTAGAGCTCAGCTGCTCGTCCTCAGGAACTTTCTCCCCTGCAACACGGACTCATCAGTTAGTTCACGTGTCAAACTCAATCAGTCCACTCGCAGATCATGATCCGGCCCACATATTAATTTAGGTTCCCAATAAATTTTGGCCCACCTAGTTTTTGTCACTTTTTCCAAAGTTTTTTATCGCTTTTTTCCAATGTTTTTGTTGATCTCTTCTATGTTTTTGGCACTTTTCCCAGTTTTTTTCAAGGTTCTTGTTGCTTTTTTCTATGATGCTAACAAACTTTTTTGCTGGATTTTTGATTAATTTATGTCAACCAAAATGCAAGTGAGAAGATTATATGAGACGTGCAATAATACAGTAAAAAATATTAGATTTTTTTGATCAAATTAAAGCATGTCAATAAACTTTACATGCCTGGGGTCTCATTTATAAAACTGCACGTAGGATCTTTACCAAAAGTGTACTTATGGCCAAAAAACTAAAATGCTGTATGCCAAAAAAAATCAGATTTTTTAAAACCGTGCACACGCACATCTGTAAGCAATGTTTCCTTTATAAATCACAGATTACTCAAATTAAGTGTGCATACGTGAATCCGCCTCTTATCCCGCCATATACACGCCCAGAAATAGTCAATGCAAAGCACCTTGTGAATGCTAATAGGTTTTGTGCATATGCCACATTTATAAATGAGAACCCTGGCCCTTGATGTGATTCTCATTTTCCAGTGTGGTCCTTAGTGAAGTTAAGTTTGACACCCTTGGGTTAGATCTTTCACTCATCCTATCCATTAAGTTAAGGATCTGAACACTTCTTCCACCTCTGTTTAACACTAGGCTGTGCTGTGGTTTGGTACTTTGGGTTGCAGTCTCAGTCGCTGATTGGATACATTTTCATCACATGGCTATGCGTCACAGTAAGCCAACATGGCTGCCCTCTTGAAGCTGAAAGTGCACACAATTTGATGAAATTTACAGCTTCATGATAATGCACATGGTTGATTTTCGGCAAATATACCCCCATTCAAAATAACTGTGTTTGTCCTGCACTGTCTGACGCATGCTTTCTGAATACAGACTTAAGCAGAGACATAGCATCCTTTCTTTGGTCTTGTGGTTATGTGTTGAATAGAACCATCCTGGTAGCAGCAGTGGGATTTCAGTAGTTAAAAAGTCAACGGTGTAATTATTGTAGACCTTTTAATTGTGAGGATAAATTTCGAACACCAGCAGAAGAGAAGAGATGGAGAGGAGGAGTGGGTGAAAAGGTGAAGAGCTGCTCCATTTAAATGGCCTCTGCATTCAGCCTGACGCTGAGTCATGTCAGAAACTGCATCATCAGCGTATATCTGTATGTGTGTGTGTGTGTGTGTGTGTGTGTGTGTGTGTGTGTGTGTGTGTTTAAGGAGCGTAGGCTTTGAGCTGATTTGTTGGCGTGTTATCAACATGTGCAAGATAATTAAACAAATTAAAAAAAAGAAATGGCCAGAGAGGGCGAGACAGTTGTTTTTCTTCCTTACATCTGACACTTATTGAGTTTATATTAATTAAACTTGTTGTTTCTTCATTGACCTTAAATAAATTAACTAATGCATGCACGCACTGCAATATTTTTTTCCTGACATTCATGCCCATAAAGCAATTTGAATTTGTGGAATCGAGGGAGGGTGGAGAGGACAGAGACAATAAGCAAAGAGGAAAAGGGAGAGTGAGAGAGAGTGGTTACCATAAGACAATGATGGAAAAAAGGGTGAGGATGCTGTGAACCCCTTCACAACACTGCAGTCTTAGAAGAGAGAAAGTCAGAATGAGTAGAGACAAAACAAAAAATTGTTGTTAAGTGATGGATTTACCCATTGGTGGAAGAAGTATTTAGATCCTTTACTTTTACGTAAAAATAAAAGTCCTGCATTGAAAATGTTACTTCAGTAAAAGTATCATCAGGAAAATGTAGTCTCCATTCTATGTAATGTAATCTCCATTTTCTGCTCATTTACTCCGCTTTAATGTAACAATATGTAACATTATTGTTTGTGTCAACTAACCAAGTTGTTATCAGTCAAGGTGATAAAACTCACGGACTTGATTTGGTCATTTATCTAAAAGTAGGGCTGAACAATTAATTGTTTTTAAATTGAAATTGTGATTTGAAAGGATGCAATTAGCTAGTTATGAATGACGCAATTAATTGAATGTGCAAAACTAAGTTGAATGTTTAATGTAACTTTTGATTCAAAAATGTTTTGTTCCTCTTTTTGTTATTATATGTAGTGTTTTTTTCACAAGTTAAATGCTGAAATACTGTTACATATCACAGATGGTTTACAGAAATGTCCTACTTTCAGTGGATAATGATGATGAAATGATGATAATGATGATTTTTAATACTTTATTTATCATGATCGTAGAAGGTGTGTAGAATATGTAGCTAAAACAAAATCGCAACTTCTGGCAGGAAAATTGCAATTTTAATTTTTTCCCCCAAATCGTTCAGCCCTGTCTCCGCAAGTATGTACAGTTTGGTGACAAATTTAAGGGAAAACCTGCATAAATGAGTGGAGAAACCAACAACAGCACTAAATGGGGGAATGTCTTTAAGAAGAAAGGTGTTCACCCCTTCAATACAACAACACCTTTCTAAAGCGCTTTATTTAGGGTTTTCCTTGAACTTTTCCTCAGCCTTCTGTGTCTTTTTATCTCACCGTTCCTCCAGCGGTTGAGTTCCACTTCCAGCCTCTGGATGGCATTTTTCAGGCTCTTGTTCTTCTCCTTCTCCTTCTCGTATTTCTTCTTCCACTCCTCGGCCGTCAGCTCCAGGTTCACCGACACCGTGTTCTTGATGGTCTTGGCTCTGAGGAAACACGGACAGAACAGAGTTGAGTCTTGTATAAAGTACGGTACTTGAAAGCAATACTTGAGAAAAAGTATCTCACCAGAAAATGAATTAGGTAGAAGTTAAAGTCTACTTTTAGAATATGACTTGAATAAAAGTCTTAAAGCAATAATAGGCAAATGGCAATAATAGTCAAAATAAAGAAAATTGAACTATGACTATAGTAGTAGTAGTAGTGGATGGATGTAGACAGGGGGATGATGTCTCTCTCTCTCTCTCTCTCTCTCTCATCCACCTCCTCTAGACAGAGGGATGGGATCTGGTTGGGGAGTTCTAGCCTGGCCAGGCTCCTCTCTTTAACCTGTCTCTCTTAGTTATGCTGCTATAGTTTTAGACTGCTGGGGGTCTTCCTTTGACACACCGAGTTCTTCTCTCCTCTATCTTTCTATCTTTCCATTTATGTGCATCCATGTCCTAGAAATGCTTGTTACTAACCTAGCTCCGGGGAGTCATTCCCCAGAGTCCTTATGTTCTTTTTCTCCCAGCATGTTTCCTCGGATCAGGGAGGCTCCAAAATCATGGTTGCAGCTGTCGCCATGGTCCCGCTACACGTCCTGCAATGCCCTGCTACATCCTGCTATGCCCTGCTGTGCCCTGCTACGTCCTGCTGTGCCTTGTAACGCCGCACAGTGCCCTGCTATGCCATGAACTACTACAAAGAACTACTACATACTACTATTTTTTGTGACTGTTATTGCCACTCTTCATTGTAACCCCAACCGGTCGTCAGACACCGCCTACCAAGAGCCTGGGTCTGACCGAGGTTTCTGCCTAAAAGGAAGTTTTTCCTCGCCACTGTCGCACTGTTGCTTGCTCTGTAGGAAAATACTAGAACTGTTGGGTCTTTGTAAATTCTGGAGTGTGGTCTAGACCTGCTCTATCTGTAAAGGGTCTCGAGATAATGCTTGTTATGAATTGATACTATAAATAAAATTGAATTGAATTGAATTGGTAGTGCAGCAGGTACCTTTGTCCAAACATGAGTGTTGACTTGGTCTCAGCCTCGTTGTAGACGGACGGCGAGCAGCAGATGATGATGGTGGTGCGACAGTTTCCCCCCCAGAGAGTCCTGCAGGATCCGAGTCATCTTACTGTCTCTGTACGGCACATGGGTTTTCTGAAAATATAAATGTCACACATTTAAATTTACCGTTATATGAAGTTAAAGGTATGATGTTGGTGGTAAGGTAGTCTGACATAGCAGATCGTCACTACATGTTCTGTTACTCAGTTTTCTGCTTTAATGTGACAATATGCAACATTATTGTTTGTCAACTATCCAGGTTGTTGCAGTTCACTGCAACAGTGTTGGTAGTAAACCGTTACAAAAGTAACACAATTACAGTAGGCTAATTCAATTCAATTCAATTAAAGTCTAGACCACACTCTATAATTTACAAAGACCCTACAATTCCAGTAATGTACTCCTTATTGCTGTTTTCAGTAATATAACGCATCACTAATAAAATTACGGTAATATACACGTTACAATATCAGTAATGGTTGTTTCACAGCATTTTAACCCGACATTTAGTGGTGTCACCAACACAGCGAAACATTTTGGCATGGAACACGGAGTGTTATTTATTGTTGCTGAATCAATGGTTGAGATGACAAAGAGACTGACTCTACACTTGCGAGATGGAGATAGGGCCAACTCCCTACTGAAATTCACAATATCTGCCAAGTCATACTTCTGCGGTTATTTTGGTGAAAGTAACTCAAAAGTATCGTAAACGTTGTCGTGTAAAGCATTACAATTCAGAGCCAGTAATTCTGTAATAGAACTAACTACTCTCAAATGAAAGGAACTAGTAATCTATAACGTATTACATTTTGGAAATAACTTGCCCAACACTGACTATGTGTAACTTACTGTTCCCTCGGCCAGAGCTGAAATTACGTTTCCCAGCGCTGACAAAGATTTGTTGATGTTCTTTGCCTCATCCAACACGGCTCCCTCTGCTCCGGTCTTGCTGACCTGTTCATTGAGCCCCCCCCATACACACACACACACACACACACACACACACACACACACACACAGATTAGATCTCACGCCAACTTTACATAAATTCTGTGTTTCTGCTCTCACTCAGAACAAACCTTCTCGCTGCCCGCCAGGTCGACCAGGTAGAGCTTCCCCGACAGCTTCTTCTCCGTCTCCATGTTTTCCTGCTTGATGTTGATGAGGAAGATGCTGTGGCTGCGAGAGCTGTGCTCATTCATGTCTAGAAATAGTTATAGTTGGTTTACAGCAAGTTCTGGTTCTTATAAATGTGTAGCTCAGCGGTGGAAAGTACAGTATGTTGGAGCCATTATTTGCAGTTGTTTTAGGTTATTCTGTGGCAAAAAAAATTCTTAATTATTTAGGCTGAATCTCACTTTTTCGTATTTGATACAGTGAAAAGTACTGTATGTTGGAGCCATAGGCACAATTTACATTGGTAATCAAAACTGGGCAATGACAATAAAAATCGATCAATTCATCCATTTATCCATCCATCTTGATACTTCACCTACTTGGCAATGCTAAAAAACTACATTAAATGAAAGATAAATTGTGAGGAAGATATCAAAATACACAAATTTACATACTCGTCACTGCCACGTGCCGATTGTTTTTGCCCTCATCGATGACATCCATCACCTCCTCCGGACTGGACACAAAACGCTCAGTACAACCCTGACAGAGGAAGAAAAAATGCATCAACGCCATGAATTTAGGTATTTAATCCAAAATGTCTTCATTATTCTTTTGTACAGAGTTGAACAGAATTACAAAGTGACAAGGGCAATAAAACAATGTGGAGAAGTCCTGTGATAATGTTCAAGTCCCACTCAGTCCATTGCCTCACTCACCAACAATTACACTTTCACATAGCTTAGAGAAGGCAGATGAATGTTCACATACTACAATACATTTTGTCCTCTAGAAAATAATTGAAAAAAAGTTACACGCTAAAGCTTTAAGGGGATGGAAGAATGAAGGGATGCTGTCAATCCAGGAGTGGGCTTGTGAGATGGCTAGGGTGGCGGTGTTTGAAAAGATGTCACATACAGTAAACGTTTGCAACATCGGATGTCTATACTAGAAAATACCTGTAGTACCTGAACTTTGAATAAGCTAAGAAGCTTTGTGCTGGGGAGAGACCTGTATGATTGGCTTATGGTGTTGTTATTTATACATATGTTTATCTGGATTGTGGTCTATTTTGTTGATATTTAGTTGAATGGTCTGGAAAATTGTAGTTACTGTGTCATCTTCTCTTGATTTTTATCTGGCTGGGTGGTGATGACAGAAATATGTTCATGTTGAGAGTTGTGTGTTTTGTATTTCGTTAAAAAAAAAAGTTGTTAATCACAAAAACAATAAAAAGATCACATGAAATTATGTCAAAGGGCTGTACAGTTTACAAACCTTGACATAGGGCACTCTGTTTTTGTCTTCATGCACAGCGAGATTCGTCTTCGACACTTCAAACAGATCAAAGATCACCAAAGTCACACGCTGATTCTTTAAAAAAATGACTTACTTACTTAATACACCTTCAATGTTACATATATATTTGAGATAAATAGTCTTACTTACCATCCAGGAGGTCTCGGATCTTGTCCAAGTAGATTTCAAAATAGGAAACCTGCCAAGAGAAACTCCAAACTTTTAATGTCTACTCATCGAATACCTGAATAATTGCACTAGTATTGGTTTCCTCTAATGTAGGTAAGTCAGGTATTTAAGCATAAAGAGTTCAATGTTAAAAAGAGAATCAGCTAAACACCAAAAAGTAAATCTTAGATCAGCGCTTCTCAAAGTTCAGACCAAGGTCCAAATTCAAAACCTTATTAAAGTTGTTTTTCTTATACATTTTCTAATTGCTCAGTAAATTGTGAGGCACATTGAATAAACGGTAGTGTTGTAACAGAGTTTGAAGGGATGAGTTTATTGTGTTTGGTGTGAAAAAAGAAGAATAAATTTAAATGGGATTTATAGGCAGTGTTGGGTAATAACTAATGGAAAAGAGAAGAATAACACTAAGGAGTGACAAACATTTGCATGTACAGTACATGCACAGATGGACGCACTTTGTGTGCCTATAGAATGTGCCACATTCCAAAATGTGATCCGTGCTCTTATTGAAAATAAAAATGTAACTTTTTTTCTCTTTCCTTTTCTACCCTTCCCTCTAAGTATTTGAACACCCTGCTATTTTGCAAGTTCTCCCACTTAGAAATCATGGAGGGGTCTGAAATTGTCATCTTAGGTGCATGTCCACTGTGTGAGACATAATCTAAAAAAAATATCCAGAAATCACAATGTATGATTTTTTAACTATTTATTTGTATGATACAGCTGCAAATATGTATTTGAACACCTGTCTATCAGCTAGAATTCTGTCCCTCAAAGACCTGTTAGTCTGACTTCAAAATGTCCACCTCTACTCCATTTATTATCCTAAATTAGAGGCACCTGTTTGAGGTCGTTAGCTGCATAAAGAACACTGTCCACCCCATACAATCAGTAAGAATCCAACTACTAACATGGCCAAGACCAAAGAGCTGTCCAAAGACACTAGAGACAAAATTGTACACCTCCACAAGGCTGGAAAGGGCTACGGGGAAATTGCCAAGCAGCTTGGTGAAAAAAGGTCCACTGTTGGAGCAATCATTAGAAAAGGGAAGAAGCTAAACATGACTGTCAATCTCCCTCGGACTGGGGCTCCATGCAAGATCTCACCTCGTGGGGTCTCAATAATCCTAAGAAAGGTGAGAAATCAGCCCAGAACTACACGGGAGGAGCTGGTCAATGACCTGAAAAGAGCTGGGACCACCGTTTCCAAGGTTACTGTTGGTAATACACTAAGACGTCATGGTTTGAAATCATGCATGGCATGGAAGGTTCCCCTGCTTAAACCAGCACATGTCAAGGCCCGTCTTAAGTTTGCCAATGACCATTTGGATGATCCAGAGGAGTCATGGGAGAAAGTCATGAGGTCAGATGAGACCAAAATAGAACTTTTTGGTCATAATTCCACTAACCGTGTTTGGAGGAAGAAGAATGATGAGTACCATCCCAAGAACACCATCCCTACTGTGAAGCATGGGGGTGGGAGCATCATGCTTTGGGGGTGTTTTTCTGCACATGGGACAGGGCGACTGCACTGTATTAAGGAGAGGATGACCGGGGCCATGTATTGCGAGATTTTGGGGAACAACCTCCTTCCCTTACTTAGAGCATTGAAGATGGGTCGAGGCTGGGTCTTCCAACATGACAATGACCCGAAGCACACAGCCAGGAGAACCAAGGAGTGGCTCTGTCTGTGTGGAGGAGTGGGCCAAAATCCCTTCTGCAGTGTGTGCAAACCTGGTGAAAGACTATAGGAAACGTTTGACCTCTGGAATTGCAAACAAAGGCTACTGTACCAAGTATTAACATTGATTTTCTCAGGTGTTCAAATACTAATTTGCAGCTGTATCATACAAATAAATAGTTGAAAAATCATACATTGTGATTTCTGGATTTTTTTTTTTAGATTATGTCTCTCACAGTGGACATGCACCTAGGATGACAATTTCAGACCCCTCCATGATTTCTAAGTGGGAGAACTTGCAAAATAGCAGCGTGTTCAAATACTTATTTTCCTCACTGTATATACACACATATGTATATAACAGTCAGTGTTTCCCACACATGCTAATTTGTAGCGGTGCGCTACACAAACACCTTTTAACGCTATTTAAAACATGCAGCGTATTTGTTCAGCTGCATTTCCTTTTCCTTCTCACCTCCATCTCTCTGCCACATATATGTAGCAGCTGTGTATCAAATAAACTTATTATAAATAATGTTCAATCCAGATGAGTATTGAAAAGTATCAATCAAAGCTGAACAGTCCGACCAGTGTAATTAGTTATGTTATTAATTTGTTTACAATACTTTCCGGCTTAAACCAGTGCTGCTCAAGCAGAAAGGCAAGGTCAGCGAGAGAAAGAAATAGATTTGTTAGGCATTGAAGATAGAGAAGGAGAGGAGGACAGCATCCAACAGCGTGTCCTTCTCAGTTTTTGATACTCGAAAATAAGTATTCTCAAAAACAACAATATTACAGAGTTGATGTTTTTGATGAGCCACATCTAAGAAACCGGTAGATGATTTTCCCTTGTGTTGTGTTCCCCTCAACATTTTGTTTTTCTGGGTCAAAATTTTAAATTACAACTTTTTTTTTCTTCAACGTTTTGGTCGACCTTTTCGACACTT
Organism: Etheostoma perlongum; assembly: GCA_026937815.1. Lineage (NCBI taxonomy): Eukaryota > Metazoa > Chordata > Actinopteri > Perciformes > Percidae > Etheostoma > Etheostoma perlongum. The sequence goes on along the minus strand of CM049394.1, from coordinate 2,029,336 downwards.
TCCCTGAGGTTTTTGTCACTTTTTGACGTTTTTGTCCATTATTTCTACCCTTTTTGACGATTTTAGGTTTTTGTCATTTTGTCTGTTGGTTTTTTTACCTTGATATGAAACTCGAGGTTCTCGTCCATGGAGTAGATGTGGTCAAAGATGTCTTGAGCAATGCGAGGGATGATTCCCATAAGCTGCGGGTCGTGCAGTTTGCCCTGAACACAGCAATGGATAATAATATTTTAATGCTTTTGTTGTTGTTGTTTTAGGGTGTTTTCAGAATAATGTAGTGGAGTAAAAAATACAATATTTCAGTGGCATGAAAAGAAAAGACTAAAGTAAAGTACCTCAACATTTGGACTTAAGTACTACTAGAAAATGTACTTACATTCTACCACTGGCTGTCAATAATAAAAAACAACTGACATGATAAAACCAACATCAAGTAAAACAAGAAGTTAGGAGAGAAAGAGTCAAATCAACAATAGATCAAAAAGCCGTAAAAGGGCATTAAAAACAAGTGGAGAGGGGACTAGACAGACAGACGCCACAGGACAGCCTCAGACTACATTTACATTGGTACGTTTTGGTTTAAAAGTCATGAAGTCATAATTACATGACTCTGCATCTGAGCTACTGAACTCAAGCTGACAGTCATCCGCTCTCTGCTCTCTCTCCCCTTTGAGGGTGAGCAACAGGAACAGTGACAGGACGTCATCACTCGCAAAGTCATGGCAACTCAATAAACAACAGTGTGAGTACAGCCTTTTCTTCTCAGGCAGAGTGACAAACAGGGAAGAAAGCCACAACATGAAAACTACACTCACGCGGGTCCCATTAAATATGACAGGAAGTGGATCTATTCAGATATTTCCAGTTGCGCAATTTCGCCAAAACACACTTCACCTCATTTCCTGCATTACCTGAAAAAACTCTGTTAGAAGGTATCATGTCCTCCTCAACATCACAAAATAGTATCTCCTCAATCTATAGTCTCCTTTCATCTCAACTCTCCCCTCCTTCGGGGCTTAGGGGTGTTTGGGAAAGGGAGCTAGGTCTTGCATTAGATGAGGACTGGTGGGGGGAAGTTTTACTCAGAATTCATAGTACTTGCATCTGTGCACGTATGAGACTCATTCAATTCAAAGTGGTCTTTAGACTTCACTACACAAGGGCCAGACTGAAAAGACTATTCCCTGATACAGATGATCTCTGCATCAGGTGCTCTCATTCTCCAGCAGACCATACACACACTTTTTTCTCCTGTCCTAAACTATACTCTTTTTGGACATCCTTTTTTGACACCCTTTCTGTAGTCCTTAATACCCCTGTGTCCCCATGCCCCTTGATTGGTATATTTGGTGTGTCTCCTATTGTAGGAAGATTTAATAGCTACCAAGCTGACCTTATTGCATTTGCCGCTCTGATAGCCAAACGTCAAATACTGCTACAGTGGAAGAGCCCAAAGCCGCCTAGCACAAAGTCCTGGTTAGAAGATATATTGTCATTCTTACACCTAGAAAAAATCAAACATACTGTCAGAGGATCCCTGAAGAAATTTCATAAAACCTGGGACCCACTCCTTTCTTATGCAAACTATCGATCCTGAGCCAATGGTAGTAACCCCCCCCAATGTTTACCTTCTTTTTTTTTTTTTTTTTTTTTTCTTCCTTCCTAGGGAGGGAGATGGGTGGGCAAGTTAGACAAATGGAAGATACATGTTCAGTATCTGGTTAAGGGGTGGTGGAGGGAGGGAATGGGTAGAAATGTATGTGTGTTCTGTTTAAAAAAAAAAAAAGTCAAACCTGCTACTTTTTTGTTATTCCCATTACAGCCTGTAACAATTTGAGGTTTGAGCAATAAACACACTTTGAGAAAAAAAAAATATGACAGGAAAATAGCGTTATGGACACTGAATTTGAAGAATTTATTGTTTATCAGAGCAAAGCACTGTTGCAAACGGATCTACACAGTGTTTTCACTTAGGTAACAGTACTGTTGACATCTACCCCCTTATTGTTATTAGAGATGGTCCGATACCATTCTTTGTATCATGATATCGATTCCGATACTTGAACTTGCGTATCGATCGAGTACTGATCCAATACCAGCGTGTCATATATTTTATTATGTTTTAACAACAACTGTATACTACTGTCCCTGTATGGATGTGATATGATGTGATGTGATTTGTTGTCAGTCTGGCTCAGGTGGGTTTGTTTTTGTGAAACAAAAACAGACAATGAACGCCGTAGAACTTCAATTATCTAGTTTAACCGTCAGTTATAATGGAAAAAGAACAAATAAACTACTTTAACGTAGACTTTCATTAGGGCATTATTACGTGGTATCGGATTGGTGCATAAACTCCAGTATTTCCCGATACCAGAGTTTTAGGCAGTATCGGATACTGGTATCGGTACATCTCTAATTGTTATTTATTTGTTTCTGCAATTTCAGGTGACACTTAAATGCATGCACTAAATGGTTAATTAAATTAGATTTATTGTATTTATTGTTGTTTAGTAGTGCAAAATAAAAACAAATCCCGATTACTTGATTAATCAATGAAATAATCGCTAGAATACTAAATTCCAAAAATAATCAGCTATAGCACTAATCAAAATCCTAACAGAGAAAATGAATGTGCTTTTTACTTCCGGAACCACAATGTTGAGCTTTACTACTGAGGCAGTAATTCCAGGTTGTAAATGTATTTTTATTAAAACCGTTTGAGGTACACTGGGCTTAATGGGTCTCTCACCTCCATGGTGTGTGTCTTTCCGGAGGACGTCTGTCCGTAAGCGAAGATGGTTCCGTTGTAGCCGCCAAGCACATCTGGAACGCACAGCCATGAAAAACACTTCTCCATATTTACAACAATATTAAAATCATGTGTATGAATAAAGCGTTAATACATCTAATAATGCTGCAATTATCACTGTGACTACTTTAGTGCTAATACTTCAAATTATCTTCCTCTTAAGTATTAAAGCGGATACAAGTCTTCCCGATAATGTCACAATAACAGGGTTGAAGTAAGGGGGGAGGCTTCTGGGGCTCCAGCCCCGAATGTTTTCTCAAAAATAAAGATGTTCTGATACCAGTATTGGAAAGCCTCCAATACAGCCTACAGTCAAATTTGTGTCCTTTCCCCTGAGTCTCTCTGACTGCAGCTGCAAACCAAATAGCAAAAGGTCCGTTACTGCAGAAATATTGCTGATTAATTCTGTGAACTCTACTAACATTAGGTTCCAAGATTAGTAATGCTGTTTACGCCAAAGACGGACCGTTTCTCCAAATCGTTCATTCCCTCTACAACCCTGCTGAATGCAGAATAAACATTTCAAATGTATTTTGCACAAACCTCATATTGGTTATGTGTTTAACACTGGTCAATTGAAATTTGGTATGAATGTGCAATGCACTCTGCTTTTTATCAATTTTATTTATAATTTTTTCTCGTCTCTCTTTGTCGTCTTTATTCAGTTCTTATTTCAAATATTCTTGCTGTATACTTTTGGATCTCACACTTTCCCATATGCCTTTTTATTCTGCTCCCTCAGTCCCTGATGACTAGCAGTTTGAATGAGTGTATTTGTTTTGGGGGGACTGTAGAAACTGAATTGCCTTTTGGGGATAAATAAAGCTTTCTGTATAAGAACATAATGTTTTGTCTTACCTTTAACTATCTGTTTGGCACACTGGTCGTACACTTGTTCCTGGGACGTGTTGGGGGGCAGCACGCGGTCGAACACGTAGGGTTTACTCTGTTTCAGAACCGACACAAGACGCATTAATGACAGCGGACAAAACAGGTTCGGCAAGACATTTTATCTTCATTTATCTTCAATTGTTTTAGATCTTATGTGGAAAAAAACTTGCATTTTTATCAAATCAGGATTTATTTTCATAAGACCACACAAGAAAACAAGTGAAATGATTCAGGTTATGCCTTGTTAATAAGATATTTTTTGCTGTTTTTTTCCAACTTTTTTGACCTTGTAGTGAAGATAATTGGTAGCTAGTTCTGGGTTTATCACCAGGTTGGTATGGGCATATACACTCACCGGCCACTTTATTAGGTACACCTGTCCAACTGCTCGTTAACACTTAATTTCTAAGCAGCCAATCACATGGCGGCAACTCAGTGCATTTAGGCATGTAGACATGGTCAAGACAATCTCCTGCAGTTCAAACCGAGCATCAGTATGGGGAAGAAAGGTGATTTGAGTGACTTTGAACGTGGCATGTTTGTTGGTGCCAGAAGGGCTGGTCTGAGTATTTCAGAAACTGGGGAATATTTTCTTGGCACTCTTTGGGCCCCTTGGTACCAATTGACCATCGTTGCAACGCCACAGCCTACCTGAGTATTGTTGCTGACCATGTCCATCCCTTTATGACCACAATGTACCCAACTTCTGATGGCTACTTTCAGCAGGATAATGCGCCATGTCATAAAGCTGAAATCATCTCAGACTGGTTTCTTGAACATGACAATGAGTTTGCTGTACTCAAATGGCCTCCACAGTCACCAGATCTCAATCCAATAGAGCATCTTTGGGATGTGGTGGAACGGGAGATTCGCATCATGGATGTGCAGCCGACAAATCTGCGGCAACTGTGTGATGCCATCATGTCAATATGGACCAAACTCCCTGAGGAATGCTTCCAGCACCTTGTTGAATCTAAGCCACGAAGAATTGAGGCAGTTCTGAAGGCAAAAGGGGGTCCAACCCGTTACTAGCATGGGGTACCTAATAAAGTGGCCGGTGAGTGTAGTCTACAACCTTTATGACAATTTTTACAACGTTTAAAAAAACGCTTTTTTTTTTTTCAAACCTTCTCTATTTTAACTAAAGCCTACACATAATTTCCGTCTTTTAATTACCAACTTTAGTTACCTATTCATGTATTTTTTTGTCATGTAATAAATGATTATTTGAACACACAAAAATGAGAAATGTAAAATTAAGTTTTGTAAACTTTTATACAACTTGATACGTATAACTTTGAAATAAATTGTAATGTTCAATTTTACTTGTCTAAACTGATATATTTTGCTTGTATCTATAACAAAAAAATGTCCGGGACATGTGTATGTGCTTAATTATTTCATAACTTCAATAGATTTTAATGCAGAAATAACTAAAATAAGTTAGTTAAATAAATTTTACCTAGAATGTGGGTAGTCATTTTTAACCCAATTTTAGGTAGTTTTAACCCAACAAAGTGATTTTTACCCATTTTTTGGGTAGAAAATATAACTCAACAAGCAGGGTCAAAGCTTTAACCCAACCCTGCTGGGTTAAATAAAAAATGATGCACTCTTAGAACTGCGTGTTTCAAAATAACCCAAGTTGGGCTATTTTGAACCCAGCAGTTCTATGAGTAAAGCATTTTCACACACCTGACCCTGACATGATCAGAAAATATTGATAAACTTGTTGAAAGGGGGGTGGGGGGGGCACAGTGACACAGTGGCCTAATCCCAAAGTCCGGACTCACAGACTTTGAGGTGCATTCTCGCGAAATTCGAAAGGGCTTAGGATTGTCCCAATGTCGAAATTTCAAAGGCGTGAGGGTGTGAGTACACACTTACCGAGCCCATTCCGTTAGTCTGCATCGATGCAGACTTCACCAAAGGAATTACCCACAGTTCAAAGCGTTGTGACGTTTACCACAAAGACCATAGGGAAATCCAGAAATTACAAAGGTAAACAACAGCACAACACACAACCACGGAACGGAACGGACCTGTTGTCCAGCTTGTAAAACAAGAATTTGAAAGAATTTGAAATCAGCCAGCCGTCTCCTGTGCCTTGGGCTTGTGGAAAGCAACAAACTTAAAATGAAACTTCCCAAACAGGCAAGTGTCAGCAACATCTTTGTTATTAAGCTTCGCCAAGGTAACGTGATCTCGTGAAGTGCTGTCCCAATCCCATTTATACCTATCTGAGCCCATGTGGCCTCAAACACTCACTCACTTAGCACCTGAGATGAATTAAGTCTGTTAGTCCTTAGTCCTCAGAGCTCCCAAAATGTATGGGGAAATTGGATGGGTTCTTTTTAAATTGTAAAACGTTGCATTTTCTTGAGGAAGGATACCTAAAATCCCCATCCTAATATTTGGCTGTAAAGGCTCCAGCAGCTTCTAGTCTGACTATCCATCATTCCTCTTGTCCTTGTCCAACTATTGTCTCCGTCTCTCCGGGGTAAAAGTGAAATGCAGCTCTCAGCACTCAGAGGCAGCAACGGCAGCACTCTCACTCTCTCTGAACCCCGAGATTACAGCAGAGAAACCACTGACACCGACAGTATGGGAGAGGACGGACTAACGTGTTTCTGCTGTTTGATTGATGGCACAAGGCGGTGACAGGCAGTTTGTCCTGACAGAACAGAAGTGTTTCTGGCCCATAATGCAACAGAATGAATAATGCAGGACAAGCAGGGCTGCTCATGGTGAGTGGAGGGATGGAGCTGCATTAACACGCTGTGGCAAGTTTAATTTCCTGTCTGTCTGTCGGTGTGTATGTCTGTCTGTCGGAAAATGAGGGACATACGGCAAAACCTCAGAATGAAACGCCATCAATAGGGTCTAGCCTAGACCGCCTAGGCTATTGCATTTTTTAAATCAACAGGTTGTAATCTTTACACATTTAAATTGATTTATTATCCGATTCACAATGCTTAGTTGCATCTACTTTTTAGTAAGGGTCCTCAAAAAAGGTTTCTCTTTAGCTGAATAAGATGAGATTCAGATAACATACATGTAGGATACATACAGTAACCTCTTTTGAGCATCAGATGGTTAATGTCAGGGATGACTTGCACAAAATGAAAATCTTGCACTTTTTAAATAATTTTTTTGCCACAAAGTGTGAAGATGTCTGTTAACTCCACCCATCTTCAATTCCAAGAAGTAGAACACAAACACAGGTACCAGCATGTGTATAACAGTGGCAGGTCAGTGTGAGTATAACCTTTTACCCCTTACCTCTAACTTAACCTTGTATGATCCCTGCAGCAGGTCTTTAAAGTCCAGGTTTCAACTGAAGCTACCAAAAGGCCTTAAAAAATAAATCATTTCTCTTTTTCTCTTAGTTTATGAGTGTTAAAAATTGACTTAAAAGTGATTTTTCACAAAATGTTTAGATGCATGACAGGAAAATAGTGAGTGATTGGCTTTTTTAAATATTTAATAAAAGGAAAAAATAAAAGCGTTTTCTAGAATTGTCTGTTTTTAACTTTTTGATTAGATTTTGAAACTATGTAGCTAAACACCACACACATTTTGTTTGTTTCTAAAAATTAGATATTGAATTATTAGATATTGAATTATTTTTGGTAGCGGACACCCTACATTGCTGCAGTACTACATGTAGATATCTATTTGAAGTATGAATCTTACAGTGTTTTTGTTAAAACATGTTTTGACAAGTGGTTTTATGTTCTGTTTTAAAATGTACATTTCTAAAACTTTGTTTACACTGTCTGGCCAGAGTTTTATGTATTATCACATCAGCTATATTGTGCAGCCCTAATTGAAATAGTAAGCTTACATTTGAAAGTTAGATAACGGTGGAAATATTTAGCTAATGGTTGAAATTATTAACTAACATTTGAAATATTTAGCTAATGGTTGAAATATTTAGCTAACATTTTAAATACTAAGCTATAATGTTAAAACATTTAGCAAACATTTTAAATAGTAAGCTAACTGTTGAAATATTTAGCTAAGATTTGAAATAACGCTAGTAGCTAAGCTGACGGTTGACATATTTAACTAGCTAACATTTGAAATATTTAGCTAACATTTGAAATAGTAAGATAGCTAACAGTTGAAATAGCGTTAGTAGCTAAGCTAACGGTTGAAATATTTAACTAACGCTAGCTAGCTAACATTTGAAATATTTAGCTGGCTAACTGTTGAAATATTTCGCCAACATTTGAAATAGTAAGATAACCGTTGACAATATTTAGCCAAAGGTTGAAATATTTAGCTAAGTTAGCTAAAAGTAGTAGCTTAAAGTCACGTTAACAGATAATTAAATGGTTGAAACATTTGTCTTCACTCCACTTTTAACGCTATATAACGATTAGCTATTATACATAGGTAGCTATATTTAGAACATCCATTGGGAATCAATGAAAGAGTAACGTTACGTGAGTTCATCTGACAGGACCGTGGGGGGTACGTACGACCAAAAAGGTTGGGAACCACTGTCTGGACTACGAGCGTATCGTGCACTATAAAAACCTTTTCACAGATATAAACATAAATATTGTAAATTGCCCCACGTTGACTTTCTGTCCCAGTGGTCTCAGTGTAGCTAGCTAGCTAGCGTTACGTGAAAGACATCAACGGACTGGAAGTTAACCAGGGGCCAGGCTGTTGCCTAGCAACGGAATTCCATTGAATAGGACTACAGGCTTTCATTGTATTTTCTGCACTTTTGTTTATATTGCACTGTAATACTGACACTTCTGCTCAGATCGTATCAATTTGAGAAATGTGTTATATATATAAGATTTGTATTCTGAAATATTCTGAAAAAAAGTCTGCAGAACTGCGCACTTGCCCCACCATCCCCTCTCCCCCCTCCATCCTGCCTGCAGAACTCAGGCTGACTTCATTTGTTCCTCTAAAACACTGCAGGGTTAGCATTTCCAGCTCCACACAGACACCACGGCTACAAATGAGCAGACAGACTTGCCGTTATCACCACCGTGTCGTCTTCTTTGAATTTGGGGATGTATTTGTCCCCTCTGTTTATTTCGGACTCGTTCAGGGGCCTGAAGCGGCACATCACCCTCACCCCGCACTCCGCCGCATCCATCATGGCTGCTGCTGCTGGCACTGTTTACACCGCCCCCCACCCCCTTTCAAATACCACAGGTACAAACACACAAACAAGCACACAGAGGGCTGGAAAAAACTACAAAGGATCAGTCTATGTTAGGCAAGGTTGTGCCCAAAGTGACCACCAGCGGGGCCTTGATGCGTCCCTCCCTGCGTCCCGGGCCAAGGAAGAGTTCAGGATGTAGCCTACCAAAAACAGAGATTCAAATAATTCAGATCAAGGTTTCCACTGTGAGGGAAAGTTTAGGTAAATCCGAAGCGCAACGCTTCCTTCATCCAAGCCGAATTTGTCCGGGTTTCCTCGGCTGCGCCATGACCAAACCGGATCAACGCAGAGCTGCGTCCCGGTAAAGGAGCCCAGAGGTCGGTGTGCTATCTCCCTCTGCGGTGGTGACACCGACAACCGTGCAAAAAAGGGGACTGATATGCGTCAGTGTTTGCTATAAGCGGGCCGGGGGCACACTCGGACGTCTCGGAGTTCGCTGCCCGGTTTGCAGGGGGGTAGAGGATGCGCAGAGACAGCCGCAGAGTCCTCCTGACTTGCAATGAAGCGCTCCAGGCACGGTGCCGTGGCGCGCTCCCGTGCCCTGCATCAGCACCACCATCGCTGAAATGCTCGTGTGCACGCACAGACACATAGCAACCTAAATACATATTTATTTTTTAGCCTAACTAGCAGAAATCTTCACATTTTGCAAATTCAGATTATTAATAAATCGAGGGGTTGAGAAAAGAGACAAAAACATAAAAAATGGTCCCAGAAATCCATCGAGAAAATTGTCCTACAAAACCCTCAAAAAAGGCGACAAAAACTCAGAACAAACGGCAAAAATGTCGAAAAAAGCAAGAAAATAGAGAATTATTTTTTAGAAAAAAACCCGTTTTGATAATTGGGGCTCTAACCCCCCCAATCTCCTCTATCTCCCCTGTAAATTACGCCCGTGGGTTAAAAGATAATTAACCTTTGAAACATCCTTTAGCAGCGGTTCTGGAGCTTTCAATCACATCTGATCTACATCTGATGAGGTTGTATGGAGCTAGATTTGTTTCTTTATTACATGCGAGAAAATAAATGATCTGAGAGAAAAAAAATGTTTGAGAGAAAAAGTTATCACACTGATAGCAAAAAAGCATTTTATGAGAGAAAAAATAGCATACTAATAGCAAAAAAATCTCTCTCAAAATACTTTTTTAAACTCTCAAATATATATTTTTTGCATGGTTTCTGAAATATATATTTTTGCTAGGTTTGCCCAATTGGTTGAATTCATTTTGAATCAGCAAAACGTTTAAGTCACCATGGAGGAGAAGTGTTGATGGAGAATTTAAGTGCTTTGAAAAAAAAAATGTTTTGGTATATTTCATTTTTGGGGCAAACTATAAAATTTTTATACTTAATATATTACATAAATTTAGATTAAAAAGCACATTATACGTTCATTTAGCCTTGAAATCCAAACCTAAATCCGTCAGATTAAAGGTCTGGCATCACATAATGAAAGTTGCCCATCTGGAGGGGAGGCAGCAAGCGTGCATTTGAAAATCTCCCTGCACGCAATTGGATAACACTACAACCAATCACAACAGTACATGGGTACATTCGCTTAGTTACCAGCGGAGCTAACTGGTAGATTAAACTGTTGTCATCTGTTTAACTCGCCTCTGGCCCACCTATATCAGATACACCGATGTGATTGGTGCAGCTGGCCTCTGGCCCGCCTATATCAGATACACCAATGTGATTGGTGCAGCTCTCCTCTGGCCCCGCCTATATCAGATACACCGATGTGATTGGTGCAGCTCGCCTCTGACCCCGCCTATATCAGATACAGCAATGTGATAGGTGCAGCTCGCTCTGACCCCGCCTATATCAGATACAGCGATGTGATTTGTGCAGCTCGCTCTGACCCCGCCTATGTCAGATACAGCGATGTGATTTGTGCAGCTCGCTCTGACCCCGCCTATGTCAGATACAGCGATGTGATTTGTGCAGCTCGCTCTGACCCCGCCTATGTCAGATACAGCGATGTGATTGGTGCAGCTCTGCTACAAGGGCATAGTTAATGAGCAGCATCACTCGATGCCAGCCAGATCCCAACGCCTTGATGAGAAAATTCAAATTCTTGCTCTCGCAAGAACTCTGGATTCCCAATTATCTACCTAGTCATTTTGCCCATTATTATTATTATTATTATTATTATTATAATATATATGTGTGTACAAAACATGGAAAAATCTAGACAAGGTAATTAAATAAAAAACCTGCTAAAGACGTCCAATGGGACCAACACCAATTATTAGCTCAAAGTCATGTAATAGAGTCATTTAGTTAGTTCTGAAGCTCGCATTCATCGTGCCTTCAAAACAGCTGCGGTGCTGCACCTAACTAAACCTTATGATGGTGGGGAAAACCCTGCCTGTGATTCTTTATTCTCCCATATGGAGTATGTTGAATTACTCTTATATGCCCACTAGAGAGCAGTGTGCAGCAAGAAGAACTGGCTTTAAAAGGATCCTGGATTTTGTAACATCAATAAACAAGTGTCAATTTATTTTCAATAATGTTTCCCTTTGAATTGTGTTTTAAGCCAATACCCTCTGACCAGCGCAAATCATTGTTGGTAAAACAACAATAGAACAAAAGATTTACTAGACAATGGCCTTGTAACTGAAAAACATTTAAATGCTGATGAAGAAAGGCGACAAAAACTATTTAAAAACTAGAAGAAATACAGTCAGAAGGAAGGAAGGCAACAACAGGTCGACAAAAGTGACAACAAATTAGGGGCGCCTGGATAGTTCACCTGGTACAGCCCGCACCCCAAAAACAGAGGCTAGTTAGTCCTCAACGCAGCAGCCGCAGGTTCAATTTGTTCCTGTGGCACTTAGGTGCAAGTCTTTCCTCCTCTCTCCTGTCCCTTTCATGTCTAAGCTGTTTTATCCAAAAAAGGCCTAAAATGCCAAGAAGAAAGTATGTCAAGAATAGGTTAAAAAAGTGACCATATCTTTAAAAACTACACAAATTAACAAATAAATAAGTAAGAAACTTCAAAAACAGCAACACAATCTTCACATTTATATCAAATATCACATTTTTGGTAGAAAGGTGTATATAAAGAGGTAGAATGGTCTGGTACAACAGCCTTGGAACTGATAAACATTTAAATGTTAGAATCCATCCATTCATTCATTTATTATAGTAGAATCATTTTATGAACTGACATTTTTAAATGAGCATTTTGCAAAAAATCTCACATACCCCCAAGGGTACACGTACCTCATTTTAAGAAACACTGCAATAAAACATTGTTTTAAACTAAAAATAACCTTGGAACTATGAAGAAACAAGAAACAGAGTACATAAATACACGTTACACGCCAGATTATTCAAGTAAGAGTGACCATGTTGTTTTAATATCTTAAACATCTGTGCAACATCGTTCAAAATGTTACATCACTGCATGACCTGTAATGTTTCACAATATTTACAAAAAAATGCTGCTTACATCAAACCATTAAAAAAAAAGTCCAAACAATCTCAAAATAATGGACAAACTATCCCTAGCCCACATTAATGCAAAAAAGAAAAACAAACGAGAGCAATCAAGTGCACATCATACTTCACGCAAGTCTATTTTTTGTAAAGTATATATTAATGAGAAAATATATACTTAATTACAAGTTGTAAAAAAAAAAAAAAAATACTGACAATGAAAAGGGTGGAAGAGGGAAACTGCGGCAAAAAAAACAAAAAAAATACAAATTCACACCTCAACACACGGTGCACACGAACAACCCCACACACACACACACACACACGCACACAGGCAGAAGGAGAAAAAAAATAGACTGCACAGACCATCTCAAACACAAAAATGCTTTGAACTCTTGACCACACATAACATGAAATTGATATAACAGATCCATAACACATGGGTTCCCAACATGAGAACGGGTTCCTGCATGTCATTGCACAAAAAAAACGGAGGGGGGGGGGGCGGAGGAGGAGTGAGTAGGGGAGAGGCAGAATGAACTTTACCGAAAAGAGCTGTGTTCTCGACACCAACGGCCCGGAAGATTTCCTTGCCACAGATTACAGTAAAAAAATTCAACTCTGGAGGTTCTGCGCACACTGGAGAAAAGAAATAGGGCCATTTTTGAAGAAAATTTATAATTTCAAACGGGTTTGTTTAAGTAGACATTTTAACACATTGCTATAACTTCTAAACTTGAAATCTCTTAAAAAGAGGTTGGACAAAAGGATACACCCACATGCATTTAGAAGCTGATAACAATCCCTGATATTTGTCTTTAATACTGATATATTTTTAAAAGGCTGTCAGGTTTTTGTTGCTACAAATTAAGGTTTTTTTCAAAATGTCCTCGAGTTTTTGTCCAGTGTGCACATGACAAAAAAATGTAAGAAATGTTCTGAGATACACTACCGGTCAAATGTTTGGGGTCGCATAGAAATCCCCATTGCACTCCATTGTAGACAGAATGCCAGCTGAGATCAGTTGCATTGTTTTTTTAACCAGGGCAGTAATCAGATTACATTATGTGCTTACATAATAGTAAAATGGTTCTCCAATGTTTTTCTAGTGTTTTATTTTTAAATGATAGATTAGTACACAGAATGTGCCTTTGGAACATTGGATGAATGGTTGCTGATAATGGGCAATGTAGGTATTGCATTAAAGATCAGCCCCCCCACCCAAATTAGCAGGTATTCTGTCTATAATGGAGTGGTATGGAAATGTAGAAGTGATCCCAAACTTATGACCGGTAGTGTATATGAGCGATCTCATAAGAAAATACAGTACAACATAAGTACAAGGTTCCTTAAAAGTGTGTACGCATGAAGACAATAAGAAATGTTGAAATTGTAATTCATAGTTTGACTTTGAGGCTCCTCATTTAGGATTTTTAGGGTACATTGTAAAACTAGAAGAACATCTGTGGGATTTCTTGACCCAAATTAGTGTCTGGGGTTAGAAAACGTGTGTGCACATCCAAAAGTTGTGGATGCTTTAATAGTAGCGTTTTTGTGTTTTACTGAGCGAGAAGGAAGCTCTTTACAAAGTAGTGTACTATTTGTTTTTTTTAACAGGTTATCATTAGACATGTGTAATAGCTGAGCTTCCTTGTGTGTCTCAGATACTTTGATATGATATCAAATTAAATGGGAGTTAGTTTTGTGTACATGTGAAAGGTGAAGCTACAAATAAATTACTACTTCATGGCTCTTAGGGTTAGGACATGTGAAAAAGATGAATACCAGCTAAACAAAACATATCAAACAGTCAGAGACGCCGTGTTTCCAAGCTGTTGATCTTTGCCATGGATTGGTATATTGCACTAATAATTCTGTAGTGATATCAGCTTGTTGTCGGATGGTTTTTCATCTGGACGAGCAGCTGTGTGTGTGTGTGTTGATCTAGAGATCCTAAATACTGTGCATAACTGTCGGCTTTTAAGACTGATTAAGTGATTTAGTTTTACTTTGCGGCGAATCAAACTTATAGTAGCTAGTAGAGGTAAAACTGCAACATAAACGATGTCTGCCTTTTTTTTTTTAGATGTGCATATTCATAAATAGTATGGTCTTGGAGGCAGACGTCACCTTTTCTTCTTGTAACTAAGAAATCCATGACACAATCTGGAACTCAAACAAGTAGATAAAGGCAGAACGCCTCACTGTAAAAGAGTGTTCACTTCTTAAATAAAAAAAATAGTAACATGACCTTTGTAATGGACTCGGAATACATAATCTATTCACTGTTGGGAAAACAACAAAAACAGATATACACATATAAGGCTTGAGTTCTCGACTCTTGGTAGTATTATTGCCATCTAGCATTTTTGTAAAGCTTAAAATAAATATGGAGTACTGTACATAAATAATTTACATCAATAAGCAAAAACAAAAAAACAAAATAACCACAAGGCCCCTAGACGCGAGAAATGCTTTCACTGCTCTTGAAAGAAAAAAAAACGAGTTAGTGTTCATTTGATAATCTAGACTGCCTCTGAGCTTGGTTTACTCTACCTAAAGCTATAGTTGACTACAGTCATGGGAAAAAAATATCACTGTACAAACGAGCACAAGAACATAATCACAATAACCTAATGACATAATTCATCAATGCAGCCTGTGATTCTCGGTTGTAGTTGAAGGAAAAATCCACCCAAAGACACTCTTAGTTCGACGTCACGTTGCATCCCGCGTCCGCTTAATGGAGCTCAACAGTGATCGGCCACGTTTTTAATGGCTCTGGTTCTGAAGTGTTTTCCCTCCGTTCAACTGTTCCATTGATGTTTCAAAAATTGCTGATATAAAGAGTTTTGAGTCTGGAAGCGAGCCCACCAGCTACGAGATGAATCGTGACCATTAAACATTTGATTCGGCGCAAGAAAGACATTTTGAAAACTGCAAAAAAGACTATGTAGAAAAACGATCATAGATTTCAATAGAAGCTTGATCCAGCCGTTCACTGATACGCGGGCATGGTAATCCTTTCCAATGTAACAGCGAGTTGGACCAATCCGAGACGTCGCTTTTACACTTAAGTTTGTGGGTAGTGTAGTTTTTTTTTTTTTCATAAGATCACAAAAAAAAACTTGTTTTTCTCAGTACGGGTTTGCTTTCATATGGATTTCTAGCTTCTACAGGAGCAGAAACGTGTTTCACAACCACGTAGCTCGTGGTCAGTCTACCGCAGATGGTTTACACATTACGGCTGGTAATTGAAATCCTTATGGAGAAAATCAGCGGGGTTTTTACTTCCCCAACCACACTGATTAGATCCTATTTGATTATTGTTTTAATGCAGATCAAATACATAAGGTCATGCTTCCAAAGAAAGGAAGCGCAGAAATCTGATTGATCGGCTGCATGTTACAGTTAACGTAGTTAGTACTGTGCATGTAAATGTATACGGATAGAGCCAGGTAGCCATCAAGCGGCGCTGCAACTGGGGACTCATTTCATCATCCATTAGCCTTCTGATTCTTCTTCATCAATCGTTTAGTCTATGAAATGCCAAAAAAACGTAACAAAAACTCCTCGTGATTTCCTAAAGCCTAGGTGTGACGTTTGTTTTTCCATCCATATGTAGAGGTTTATTTCTTGACGCAGAGGCTCAGGATTCGAATCAGACCTGCGGCAGGCTTGCTGCTCGTCTACCCCCCCCTTAGTTTAATAAGTCTTACCTACTGCATCTTTAAAAGGCGGAAATGCCCTAAAAACTATCTTTAAAAAAACAAAACAAGCTGCAAATTTCTTCACATTTATGGTTTTCACTTAAAGAATTACAAACGATTCCATGTTTATCAAAACAGATGCAGCTCTACTATCTGGCAATCCTGAGTCTTCATTGGGAGTTGTAGAAAGTCTACCTTGCAAACCACTTTTTGATTCACTCCATAAAATGGAGAACACATTTTTGCTGAAATGCAAGGAACACAAAATGACAAATAACAACAGAAGTGCCTGAAGGTGGATGTTTCCTTTCTAAAAATCGGACATGGTAACCAACTTTCTTTCGTCTGCCAGTTACGATGATTAGCAAATCCAAAAAACAGTTTTTAGCACAAAAATTGATCTCCAAAGTCAAAGTGACTGGTGAAGCAGGTGCAGATTTACCAACATTCGTCCGGCCGGTCGTTCATCACTTCGGCATTGAACACTTTCTGCTGGTAAAGTTCATTCTGGTTGTTTTTTAACACCCCCCCCCCACAAATCAACACTTAACTGGCGTGAAGTGACTTTCGTAATGGAGAAGAATGTATTCATACCTGTTTCACTGCTGTTCCCTTACAAAAAACAAACAAAAAAACAGCAATGTCTTACAGTTCATCATATAAAAGCTTTAGGCTGTATTCTTATTTATCCTATGCATGTGGCCGTAATGCAACCGCACTTCTGAATAGAAACCAAGACATTGGTACACTTCTGCTTTGTTTTTGTACAATAAAAGATAAAATGTGCATTAGGTATGCTTGTACATGACATTGTACAATATTTACATACAATTCTTAATAGCATGAAATTTCAGGATTATCTATATACATATTGAAAATGTATCAGAAATATTTGGACTGTCTATTTTTCTTAAATATGTAAGGTAATGCTCGCAGCTTCTTTTTTGTTTGTTTTTACTATTTTATACTAGAAAAAAATAGTTAATTCAGTGAGCTGTAGACAAATTGCAACCAATGTTTTTTCTCTATTTTCTCTTTGTTGGTTTTTCTCTTCAGTTGAAAACTGTATTGGTGATTGGAATTTCTTCCAGCACCTTTCCGTGGTCGGTTGTTAAGTCACGTTGATATCATGGAACCAAAAGGGATGTACCATTGAAAAGTCCATGTGTAGCACCTGTTTAGAGCTCAGATCGCATCAAGGCGGAACGGACGCAGTCTCCGAAAGGCGTTGAGGACGTTCTGGGGCCGACACATTCAATGTTATCTGGATATCTTTCTCCTCTTGGGCTTGGGGAGCTTCACCTGACGATCCCGCGACGGGATCTGATGGCAGACAAGAGAAAAACGTTAGGATGGCGGCTGCACAGGTTGCTGGAGTCAAAGCAATACTTTTGTGGAGCCAAGTGATGTCTTCAATTGCTCTTGGAGGTTAAAAAAAAACACTCACTGTGCCCGACATTTTATCCAGCTCACTCATGGCCTCGTGGATAGCAGCTTCCAAGTGATTATTCAGTTTTCCTTGTCTGTTGAACATTTACATTTTTACATTATTTACATTCAGGGCTTTAAATTGACACCCACCAACCCCACAAACGGCGGGATAACTTTATAAACTTACTAGCCAATTTGGCCGGTGATGAATGAAGTGAACAACACTGCGTTTTTATGAGCGGCAGACTGGTCTGTTTTTTGACATGAAATCTGGTGTGTCTGGCTTGTAAAACGTAGTCTTTATCTGGCAATAGTGCTTGTAGTACTGATTCTACATTTCCCATAAACACTATGTCCTGGCGTTTCATATTACCATAGGCTATGTGCCAAGTGAACGCAGTATCGATAACGAGCTACGCTGTAACAAAGAAGACAAACGGAATGGCGCAAAACAAACAGGATTAACTGAAATTAAAGTAAAGTTAAATTTGGCTAGTGGGAAATCTGATTGGCTGGTAACTTTGAAAATCTACTAGCCATGTTGGCTGGTGATCAAAAAAGTTCATTTTAAGCCCTGGTTACATTCAAGCTAATGCAGCAAGACCAGGGTTCAAACGGTAAAGCCAAAACTGTTTTTCAGGGCGTCAGTGTCACGACTAGGTGTCAATGCTGAACGAACCCCAACGGATCAATCGTAACTGATCATTCCCAAACCCCTACCCCTCTGAAGCAATTCCAATCATAGAAATCGTTCAAATACAAACAATAACGCATAAAGCTCTCCTCCTCTGCACTACATACTCAATATGTACACTGTTCAATGTACTTTTGTGTAAATAAACATCAGTGTGTATGTTTTCGGACGCATTGAGCCGTTAACTTTCAACGTCACTCCCTGAAAACCACCTCCCCGCTTGGAGACACGTACCCACGGTAACCCCTGCCGACCCCTACTCCAGCGACATCGCCATTTAACACTTAGATTACTGAAAAAGAAAAACAACTAGACCAAACCACAGGCAATGATATGAGAAACACAGAAACTATCTAAGCACCTCATTTAGATTTAAGTTGCGGCATGTTCAAAAACACAAATAATTTCCTAAAGCAACAATATGGAGGACCGGTTTACTTACTTCAGGCCTCTTTTGGCGGCTCGATCAAGTGCCTCCAAGTCGTGAGTTAGTGTTTTTAGCTTCTCTGGCTCCACCTAGATGGAGATGAAGCAAAACATCTGAGTACATTCAGCTGCTGGTGCAGATTGAGAATTTCCCACCAAATACCAGAAAATTACGGTGGATTTGTTGTACCGTCTACTAGTTCATTTGGCAGTCGTCATTCGTAGGAGCTCCTATATTCTGAAATTCTTAATTGGCAAGTGTTTTGAGAAATTTAGAATCAATCTGCCACTATGGCCAGTGGACAAAAATGTTTATTTGCAATAGGTTTTCTTCCAGGGAAAACTTTGTTACAGTCGTATACAACTTATTCTCTCATCTTGACTTTCTGGCAAGCGTCTTTTTTACACTGTGAAAATAGTTTGGTGTAACCCAAGACTGTACAAATCTTTTTAATATGGCTCTTTATCTGTCTGGTGACTTTGTTAAGCTGACTGCAGCAGCCACTGAAATAAGCCTTTACTCTGCAGTCTTATTTAGTCTGAAAATTCAAGTTGGCTTGTTAAATTATGACAGGTGGTCACAGATGGGTTTCTCACCTTGGCCTGGTCCCGCAGCTGTAAAGCAGCGCTGTGCACTTGTTCATCCCCGGCCAGCTTGGCAGGCCAAGGTGGGAAGCCCTTTAGCTGGCCCCAGACCAGCTCTCCCATGTTGAAGGTCCTAGTCCGGTAGTGAAGCAGCTCCGAGGAGGGAGAGTCTGGTTGCCGCAGGTCCTCCTCGCTGCTCAGGCTCTTTGTGTCTGAGGGGCTGGGCGCCATACCGTTGAAGTGGCCGTTGTAGTGGTTGTAGTCTTTGGCTGTGGCCAGTGGTCCCTCCAGGCTAGTGGAGGAGCTGGGCGACTGGTCGTCCCCCGTCAGCTCCTGCCGCGGTGGGCCCAGGACTTCTCCATAACCTCGGGTGTTGAAGTGAGGTGTGGCACCGTTGATGTGGACACAGCGCTCCACCGTCTGCTCCAGACGCTCCTTGTAGTTAGCGGGTGTCCGGTTGCAGTTGTTGAAGCGATGGCCATCGTCGAGAAAGGCCTTATCGTGAGTCATGACCAGGCCGTGGTCGTTGGACCCCTCAGTGGGGCAGGGCGGGGCAGGGGCCAGGCTGGCGGGTCGCTCCATGCAGGGGCTACTCCTCACTTGGGTAGAGCACTCTAGAAACTCCTCACTACCCCAGGCACTGTTGTTGCTGTGAGCATCGAAGCCTCCCCCCGTGCTGCGCATCCCCGTCCCACTGCCCCCTGGGAGTCCCACGGCCAGGAGAACGGAAGTAGTCGTTGGCCTCTGGGCAGTCTGGAGTGCTCTTTCCTGGATCCATGTTCTTCTGACCCCGTCCTGGCCTCACCTGTCTCGGTCTGGCTTGCATGGGTAACGCCTCCCCGTCTTGGTGCCTGTGCAGGACCGTGCTAACTGCTTGGGGGATGTTGACCGGCTCCCCTATTGAGGCAGTGAAGGCACTCATAGCGCTGAGGGCAGGCACCGGACTCGCCTGTGTTGTCCCGCTCACTGTGGTTGTTATGGTAACGTGCATGCCCTTGCTCGCGGCGTCCACCACGGCTCTGTAGATGGCGTCCACCGACTCTTGGCCACCGGGTCCCCTGTCACCACCAGCTGTACCCGCTGGAAGCCCCTCGCCCAGGGGCTGCTGCCCCTCCCTGAACTGTGGGTGCGACAACATCCCTGGCTATGACACAACAGCAAGGACACAAAATAAGGAAAAATGTTTTTCTACGAAACTATCAGAAATGCTACAAATGTAACTTAAAATGTAACTCCTTGTCCCACCTGGTAGTTCTGGTAGAGGCAGGCCATGGAGCCGGCGTTGGCATTGGCGTTGTTGCCGTCTGTGTAGGGTGAGTTGTCAGAGAAGTGCTGCTGTCCCTGGTAGGCTGGATGGATGGCCACCCCCTGCTGCATGCCCTGGTGGACCTGCGGCTGGTACATCTGACCTCCGCCGGTGGTGATGTGTGGCTGCAGGCCGCCCATACCACAGCCAAGGGATGAGGGGTTTCCTGCAAAACCATTGGGACATTATCAGTCAAAAATTATCATATCAACCAAATAGGTTGATATGATACAGCAATAACAGAAAAATATGCTTAGTTATTATTATAAATCTATATTATTAGTTAATTATTTATTTATAATTAGTTATTGCCCCCGCAACTTGATATAATAGCATAGCAGACTTTGCAAATAATTTCCATTTCATTTTCATTCAGGCTTTCTCGAGCAATAAACTGTATAAAAATACCAGACACATCTTGTGTTGTGGAAGCGGATCTATTTGAGTGGGCGGCCCAAATAAATTCAATACACAGGAAACCAGAAAATGAATGGCAAAGCTGGACGAGTGATTGTCAACTGAGACTTTTAAAATCAGAGAAAAAAAGTTGCATGTTAATCTATTGCACCCAAAACTAACAGATGGAGACGCTGCCAGATGCGTGGTCCAGACAGACTACTTAGCAAAGCATTCAAGGACAGAACAAGAACAACATAGATCAAGGCCACATATGTATCAATGAATGAAGGGAAAACCCAGCAGCAATGTTGTGCAGACAAAGCCGAAGCAAATACAAAATCTCTGAGGCTTGTGTGTGTGTGTGTGTGTGTGTGTGTGTGTGTGGAGGAGTGGCGACTGGAGCAGCTGGTGCGATGCTACGTAGCTGAAGGGCAGCTGTGTGTGTTCTCCATTTTTTTTCTCTTTTCTTCCCCCCCTCCTCTCTCCTCGCTCTAACGCAGAGAGCCACGACTTGGCCAACCCCCTCCCCCCTTCCACCCCACATCCTCTGCTATTGCTATGATATAGTGACGGCTGTTGCCGGGGGAGGTTGCCATGGGAACCGAGTGATGATTGGTGGTGCTGTCCACTGCCAGGAAGCTTGTTGGGGGAAGTTGGGTGGGTGGATGTGGGGGGTTACGAGGGTCGGGTGGTGCTGGGGGATGGGGGGGTGGGGGAGGAGCTGGGTGGCAGGAGGTCTGGGAGAGTTTACAATGAACTTTTGAGTATTTGTTGAAGACAAGAGTGGATTGGGGGGGGGTCTAGAAACAGATGGTTAGAGGCTGATGCTAAAAAGCCACTGACTAGGCCACTTTCAAAGAGCTTTCAGTGCTCTTAAGATCCCTAACATGTCATCCAAATTAGCTTCAAGTATGGGGAAATCAACAAGCTACACAGAGGAATAGCATCTGCCATTTGATGACAGAATATTCTTTTATCCCAAGAACCTGTGAGTGCGTATGTGCTTTTGTCACCAAGGCCCTTAGACAGTGGAGGGACCTTACTGAGGAGCTGAGGTGAGTCAATTTATGGCGTTTTTCCACTACATGGTTCCTGCTCAACTCGCCTCTACTCTACTTTTTTGGTTTTCATTACAAAAAAAGTCCCTGGTACCTGCTAACAGGTACTTTTTTTACCACCTCAGTTGAGGTTCTAGGCGAGCGGACGCGATACCAAAAAGTGACTTGATAACCTGCACTGCTGATTGATCGGAGAGAATTGTCACTAACCATTGCGTCATTATTGCTAGCGACAGACGGGTGTCTCCCGCTGTGTTAAATAGTTTATCCAGCTGTGGGTTTTTTGCGTCCTAAAGCTTCTTTTGAAACTAAACTTTTCTTCTGGCGTTGGCAACAGCCACATGCCAAGAATCAAAAACACACCTTTGACGTTTGTGTGTGTGTGTGTTGCGTTAGGTCACAGCAGTTACCTCTTATGACGACCAGCCACACTCCTCTGAGGCGGTAGGCTACTAATCTGCTATGGAAAAAGGAGAACGGGGAACCGTGGCCAAGTCGAGTGTTGGATGATCATTTCTCTCTTTCGAATTTCAATATACACCGATACTTTATGCTCATACGTGTACAGGTCATTGGGACCACTAGAGGCACTGCAGAGTAATGCTTGGACGACAGGACCCCACAATGGTTTTAATCACCCATTCTACAATTGTAACAAGGATGTACACGCATGAGCACATTTATGCTGACTGCAGAAGAGCTAATGACAGTAATGCAACCGTAAATGGTAGCATCGCACCAATAAAAAAGTAGAAGCCCGCTAACCAAAAATGTGATTGTTTATCAGTTTATGAAAATATTATAAAGTGGGAAGATAGCTGGCCCCAAAGGATTAAGCCATTACAATGAGCAGAAAAACAGGCCAAAATTTTGATTAAAAGTATGCAGGTGCTGCTAAAACCATCACCAGTGTGTCATTTTGTAACGCATCCCTAAATCGCATCATCCTTAACCTCCTGACCTACACAGAACTACCTGCAGTAGGGATGGGTATCGTTAAATACCGTGACTTCGATACTGGTTCCTAAACAATACTTTTTTCAATACCAAATTTCATAAAATCCATTTTAACAAAAAGAAATTACACAATACGGCACAGATTACAGATTACAACTACGTGAGTTTTTCCTGCCTATATGACATGTAACATTAGACAGCCAATCAAAAACATTATTAGATCTTGGTAGAAGCATGCTGTATGCTGATTGGCCCACTGATGCTGATGAGATTTACTCCTTAGGTACTAAAATTTTGTATTGTGTGACCAGAAATTTTTTGATACTAAAACAGCAATTCGGTCGGTGCCTGAAAAGTTTTGAATTTGGTACCCAGCCCTACTTCAGAGCCATACAGAATAAGGTGCACCTGGTGAGAAGAAACGGTGGCCTCCAGCAGGACCTAAGGTGTCTCCGTTATAAACCACATGAGAACACAGACGCACAATGATGGCAGGAAAGGGAATAAACAAGATCTAGGTCTTTTCAGCGCTCTCAAAACAAACAATCACATGAATGAGAGCACACACACACACAAAAAAAAACATACAGTCACTAACAAAGTCATTCATATGCACACAAAGAAAACAGAAGCACACACACACTGTAATACACAAGCAGTCAGAGACATGCAGACACAGCAATTCAAACACACACAGGCCTAAACCCTCATCAAAGGCTTCACTTTGGTCCCTATTCAGGCTCTATCGTTACTATAGCGACCGGCCAGCTCGGAGAAGCTCTATCTGGGCTGCTTCCATTAAAGCGTGATCCAGATCCTTTTTCCATCTTCTTTCGCCATTGACTGATGCTAGCATACAAATAAAACAAAGAGAAACACTGGCTGACTGACAATTAGCTGAGCTTCCAAAGATGAGGGGTCTGCTCATTAGCTCAGAGATACTGGAGGAGGCCGACTGTCTAGGCTTGGGGCCTATCACCTAAATCCTTTGGTTTCAGTTCACTCATAACCATAGAAACCACATCTTCATCCAGCCGCTAGCTTATCACAAGAAAGGGAATAAACAGTCATTAACTGCACAAGATATCAAGACCATCCTCCAGCCAGACGGTGGTCAGTTTGGACTGTGGCTGATTAGTTTATTTACTGTCAATCACTTGGAAATGTCACCAAACCATAATTTGTTTAGGATTTTTATAAATTAAACTAATTTATTCTGAATTGCTTCTGAGCATTTACATCTACACTGGGGTAGATGTCATGCAGAGCTGAAATGATCCATCGTATAATTTTGCCAAATGTTGTGTTCTGATTTTCATCATTAACGATCCGAGGAGCCTTTTAGAATCTTATTTCCTACATTGCCATTTCAAAATCAATAATTGTGGGTCAATAGAGTAATAAGCAGTCACATGATGACTAATCACTTTCATGCTCAAACATAACAAAAATGAGAAGAATTATTTTAGACATGAAATGCAAATGTCAGAAAATAAAAGCAATGAACAATCACATATTAGGGCTCCATTGTGTCATTTTAGTATGTATAAATTAGAGCCGATATATCGGCGGGCCAATATTAGACATTTATAACGCCCGATAAATATTCATTCATCATAATCATTTATGACAAATAAATTAATAATTGAAAAATAAAATAAAAACGGACGGTCAACCATGTTATGAGTGTTGGTGTTGCATAGTTTGTCCACCAGAGGGCTTTCTACAACATCCCTGTTGGCAACACAGATTTTTGCGTTTTTTTAAAAAATATTTTTAATATATATTGGTCAATATATCGGAATATCGAATTTTTAAATAACCGGTGTCGGCCTTAAAAATCCTTTATTGGTCAAGCTCTAGTATAATGCCTTATATTTAAAATTTAGCAGCACATGTACATTAGAGGATGGATACCCGACCCGAGCCCGACGGGACCCGACGGGTCGGGCCGGGTTCGGACAGATTTTTAGAAAGGATGCTCGGGTTCGGGTCGGGCTCGGTCACATCAGCGCGATAAGGCATTGAACATTTTGAATTTAAAACAGCTTAAAATAAATGTAAAATATTACCCTAACATCCGTCTTCCTGTGTGCTGTGACAACGAAAGACGTGCGTATTAAGCTCCATGTGGCAGCGCAACGATGGAAGATGTTAAAAAGAAGTTGGCCGCAGGACATTTTAAAACTATTGAAAACGAAGGAAAGTCAGCGGTGCATTGATGCGCTTTAACTGTGTCGGGCTCGGGTCGGGCTCGGACAGAAATATCTTAATGCCTGTCGGGATCGGGTCGGGTTCGGTTACTGCTCTGTCGGACGCGGGCCGGGCTCGGACAGAAAAATCCGGGCCCGATCCGCACTCTAATGTACATATACTATAAACTGTTAACTTAGATGATTCAGCAGAGTGCATCATCAAGTGTCTCACCTGTATCCGAGATGGTCTGTGTACAGCTTCCATCACCACCTACATGTGGCATCAGCACCATGCTAGTCCGCCCCATACCGTGAACGTGGTTGTGCTGTGAGGGGTGAGGGCCGGGATGGGACAGCGGCGGGGGGTTAGTGTTGGGGCGTCCAAGCGGCATACCATCAGGACCCACAGGTCCACCTCCTGGCCCCATAGGACCACTGTTACTCATGGAGGAGGCCTGCATCTGGGCTATGATGTCAGGGAACTGGCCTGGACGAGAGCCCAGATGGCCCCCAGAGGTGTCCACGTTCTGGCAGTGTTGCATGGCATCTCCAGGACCCCGCAGCCTCTGCTGACTTATGAGATTCTGCTGAGGGCCACCAGGAACCATAATTGTGCTGTCATTGTAGTGCAGCTGTGCAGATCCTTGAGGCCCTGGGCCAGGGCTAAGACCCGGACGATGGTTGTGGGTGCTCTGGCAGCTCATGGACTGGAGAAGTTGGGCCATGGAGGTGTTTGGGGGAAGGTTTCCAAGTCGCCCAACTTTTCGCAGCTGCTCAGTGGCAATGGGCCCTGCCATGTGGGGTCCTCCCATGCCTCGTTTGTTAAGCATGTTGTAGACCATGTTGTTACTGTTGTCGTGGTTTACGGCAGCGCTGCCCGATGACTGCTTCCGTTTGCGCATGGGGTCCCTCTGCTGGGCCATGAGCTTGTCTCTTAGAGCCGCGCGGCCACTCTGGCTCTCAGGAGTGTTGAGCAGCATGGTAGAGTTTGGCGGGAGCATTGAGTTTAAAGTGCTGTGTCCCTCCATGCCTCGAGGGCCGCTCATAGAGCCAGGGTGTCCGCCACCTCCACCAGAACCTCCGCCACCAGCCCCCATGCCTGCCAGACCTACACCACCCCCAGCCATGCCAGCAGGGCTGTTGCCAGCAGGGCTGTTGCCCGCAGCGCTGAGTTTGTTTTGATTTGCTAGCTGTGCTTTGGCTGCGGCAGACAAGAGACTGCTGGCGGGAAAGGAAGCGGCATTCTGTTGGTTGAGGATCTGGTTTAGAGGCATCCCCAGGAGTCCTGGGTGGCCCTTCTGGGAAGCGCTTGGGGTTGCCATAGAAGAGGACGACGAGGAGGAAGAGGTGGGTGAGTACATGGGGTTGCTGTGCTGCTGGGTACCAATCGAGTTTCCCATCCCAGGCAGCATCTGGGAGTCTTTGTACTGGTGATGTGGGTCAGTTTTGTTGGTGGAGGGGCTGGAGGGCATGGCTGGTCTGGGAGAGCCCATGGCAGACCTGGGGGAACGAGGAGGGACCTTCATGTTGCCACATGGGGCCTGAAGTCCCGAGGGCATTGCAAAGTTGCCATGGTCAGAGGAGGTGGAGGATGAGCGTGAGCGATGAGGGGAGGCCTCCATTCTCCCAAGGGCCATGTGGACAGGGGAAGTGACAGGGGAGGGGGACATAGAGGAAGGCGGACCACCCTGTTGAGTCCTTTGAACGTGACCGCCATGCCCCACAGGTCCAGGCTTCACTGTGGGTAAAGGTAAGTTGCTTGGCAAGGGAACAATGGCGGGAGGGGGTATGTTTACATTCATCATTTGTACCTGAGAGTGGATGTTAGGCTGAAAGTTGGAGGGGTTTGGGATGTTGGTTGGCTGGCTGACTGGCTTGCTGGGGATGGGGTCCAGGATGCCTAATGGGTCTTTTTCGGAGGTCAACTGCCTTTTCTGTAGGGCACAGGATGGTGGTATGGATGAAGGAGGCGGTACGAGATGTGTTTTATGGTGAAACCCTGCACGGGGCATATCCATACCAGGGGGAAAGTTCCCCCCGAGGCATATTCATGTTCATAACAGGGCTTTTGGCAGTGGCCGTAGGGGAAAGGGGCGTGCTAGTCCTCCCTGTCATGGCGCAGGATGGCTGGCCCGCAGGTAAGCCATGAAGCATTACACTGGGTGGGGAAAGAGGCGTCCTAGAGTTCCCATGGATAGAGGCTGAGCCTGGACTGCCAGCTCCTGGAAACCCACAAGGATTGGTCCTTGCAAAGCCATCAGGGCTTCCCAGAGTGTCGGCACTGGGAGATTGTGAGCCGTCTCCATACAGCTTAGCACTGGAGGGAGGTGGGCTCAGCATGCCTCCATACCCAACCCGGTAGGGGGATTTGGGGCCTGGCTCCCCACTGCCCAGTCTCTGGTGCCTGTGGTACCCAGAGTAGAGCTCGGTTTGCTGGGCTCCACCCATCTCCTGTGGTGGATACAGCCTCTGCTGCTGCTGTTGTCCTGGGGCCATCATCATCTTGAAAGGATTCTTGGAGTCTGGGCCAGCAGCATTTGGCAATCCATCATGGGGTTTAGTCCTTATTGCTCGTTGAGTTGTGGAATGCGCAGCAACCACAGACGATGTACCTTGACGCCAAACAAAGCAAATTTGAGTTAAATCAATACCAACACCTTTGACAAAATATAAGGAAGAGCAGCAAGTCATTTTTATTTGCAGGCAACGGTGACTAGCACATAATAAAACTGAAAACAGCAGAAACACATACTAAGTTACTGCGGATAGCAGCACCAGCAATGGGCTTTACTCTACAATTACACTATGTGTGTCTAAAGGCTGCTATCAAACTGAAACATTGATTTTTACTGGGTTTACTCGTACCTCCTCCTGGACTGGTCAGCGTCAGAGGTGGGTGCGTCCCCATGCTCTTGTGCAGCGTGGCCACAGCCAGAAGCTTCCTCTTGTGAATGCAGAGTTTGGTGACGTCTTCATCTGCTTTCACATCCTCTGCTGTCCTCTGCTTGACAGCTGCCCCTGGGTCAAAGTTGAACACCTGAGGAAAAGAATAGGTGATTTGAACAACTTTACAATATTAATTATTTTTTGGGTCAAATGGAAATGCTTCTCCTAAGTCTTGTCATCTCTTTGTTTTTGTTATTTGCAGATGAAAAAAATTAAATGGTGCATGAGATAAGGGGGGAAATTCTTGAGTTTTCTTGGTAGTGGAAAGAGGAGCAAGAGACAAAAAAGACAGGGGAAAGTTAAAGGATAACAGCAAGCTTATTATGGTGTATTTGCGACAGGGCTTCACAATATTGGAGAAACTGACATTACAATATTTGTTTTGCTGCGATTTATACTGCGAACAATTTTTACAAGATGACATAAATGGCTCTATTTGGAAATTATGAATCACTCCCGACTAATGGGTTGATTTTGTAGGGGAGTGCATCTAAATAGAAAATAAAAAGGAAAAAGGAAATTTTCTTATTTTAACCAATTTTTTGTTTAACTTTAATGTTCTTACATGACACCATTGTATTCCTATAATACTACAGTGAGGGAAAAAAGTATTTGATCCACTGCGGATTTTTTTCCCCCCGACAAAGAAATGATCAGTCTATAATTTTAATGGTAGATTTATTTCAACAGTGATAGAAGGAATAACAAGAAAATCAGAAAAACGCATGTCAAAAACGTTATAAATTGATTTGCATTTTAATTAGGGAAATAAGTATTTTACCCTCTCTCAATCAGAACAATTTCTGGCTCCCAGGTGTCTTTTATACAGCTAACGAGCTGAGATTAGGAGCACACTCTTAAAGGGAGTGCTCCTAATCTCAGCTTGTTACCTGTATAAAAGACACCTGTCCACAGAAGCCATCAATCATATATTCCAAACTCTCCCCAATGGCCAAGACCAAAAAGGTCTAATATATTTATATTACTATAATATTGTAGATCTACACTGGAATTGTCTGGAATTGGCTACAAGACCATTTCCAAGCAGCTTGTTGAGAAGGTGACAAAAGTTGGTGCAATTATTCGCAAATGGAAGAAACACAAAAGAACTGTCAATCTCCCTCGGCCTGGGGTTCCATGCAAGATCTCATTGGAGTTGCAATGATCATGACAACAGTGAGGAATCAGCCCAGAACTACACGGGGGGGATCTTGTCAATGATCTCAAGGCAGCTGGGACCATAGTCACCAAGAAAACAATTGGTAACACACTACGCCGTGAAGGACTGAAATCCTGCAGCGCCCGCAGGGTCCCCCTGCTCAAGAAAGCACATTTACATGCCCGTCTGAAGTTTGCCAATGAACATCTGAATGATTCAACTGGTGAAAGTGTTGTGGTCAGATGACACCAAAATGGAGCTCTTTGACATCAACTCAACTCGCCGTGTTTGGAGGAGGAGGAATGCTGCCTATGACCCCAAGAACACCATTCCGACCGTCAAATATGGAGGTGGAAACATTATGCTTTGGGGGCGTTTTTCTGCTAAAAAGGGCCAGGACAAATTTACTGCATCAAAGGGACTAGGAATAGGGCCATGTACCGTCAAATCATGGGTTAGAACCTCCTTCCCTCAGCCAGGGCATTGAAAATGGGTCGTGGATGGGTATTCCAACATGACAATGACCCAAAACACACGGCCAAGGCAACAAAGGAGTGGCTCAAGAAGAAGCACATTAAGGTCCTGGAGTGGTCTAGCCAGTCTCCAGACCTTAATCCCATAGAAGATCTGTGGAGGAAGCTGAAGGTTCCAGTTGCCAAACGTCAGCCTTGACTTGGAGAAGATCTGCAAAGAGGAGTGGGAGAAAATCCCTCCTGAGATGTGTGCAAACCTGGTGGCCAACTACAAGAAACATCTGACCTCTGGGATTGCCAACAAGGGTTTTGTACAATGTACAAAATCAGGAGGGGATCAAATACTTTTTCCCCCTCACTCTATCAATCCAAGCTAAAGTGAATGATATTAATAATGCATGCATGTTGCATCCTCTAAATTTCAGGTTGTGGTTGTCTAGCAGGGCCTGCTTGTTTGTTAGATAAATTGATCAACATTGATAGTGATTGATGGTTGGCTGTACATGCAGAGCCTGCACGTCACACACTAACAACAAACGGTGTATCCAAGAGGACAGTGTGGTTCAGTTAGAAAGTTACCATGCTGCTTTACTGTACCATGTAAATGTGCAGCCGCCCACACATAAATATTATGTAAATTATAACCAGGTGTACCAGCACAGTGTATTTCCCTCTAGAGGTTGTGCTGCCTTAGGATGGTTAAGAATTTTATACATATTTAATGTCTCAGAGAATGAAAATTTTTCTTTATTTTATTTTATTTTTTAAAGATTTGGGCATTTCCACCTTTAATGGACAGGACAGCTAGGTGAGAAAGGGGAGAGAGCCTATGTACAGTGCCTTGCGAAAGTATTCGGCCCCCTTGAACTTTTCAACCTTTTGACACATTTCAGGCTTCAAACATAAAGATATAAAAATATAATTTTTTGTGAAGAATCACCAGAAAGTGGGACACAATTGTGAAGTGGAACGAAATCTATTGGATTTTTGAAACTTTTTAACTAATAAAAAACTGAAAAGTGGGGCGTGCAAAATTATTCGGCCCCCTTGCATTAATACTTTGTAGAGCCACCTTTTG
This sequence comes from Etheostoma perlongum, assembly GCA_026937815.1. Taxonomy (NCBI): domain Eukaryota; kingdom Metazoa; phylum Chordata; class Actinopteri; order Perciformes; family Percidae; genus Etheostoma; species Etheostoma perlongum. The sequence continues at coordinate 1,998,575 of CM049394.1, read as the reverse complement.
CTGCGATTACAGCTGCAAGTCGCTTGGGGTATGTCTCTATCAGTATTGCACATCGAGAGACTGACATTCTTGCCCATTCTTCCTTGCAAAACAGCTCAAGCTCAGTGAGGTTGGATGGAGAGCGTTTGTGAACAGCAGTTTTCAGCTCTTTCCACAGATTCTCGATTGGATTCAGGTCTGGACTTTGACTTGGCCATTCTAACACCTGGATACGTTTATTTGTGAACCATTCCTTTGTGGATTTTGCTGTATGTTTGGGATCATTGTCTTGTTGGAAGATAAATCTCCATCCCAGTTTCAGGTCTTTTGCAGACTCCAACAGGTTTTCATCCAGAATGGTCCTGTATTTGGCTGCATCCATCTTCCCCTCAATTTTAACCATCTTCCCTGTCCCTGCTGAAGAAAAGCAGGCCCAAACCATGATGCTGCCACCACCATGTTTGACAGTGGGGATGGTGTGTTGAGGGTGATGAGCTGTGTTGCTTTTACGCCAAACATATCGTTTTGCATTGTGGCCAAAAAGTTAGATTTTGGTTTCATCTGACCAGAGCACCTTCTTCACATGTTTGGTGTGTCTCCCACGTGGCTTGTGGCAAACTTTAGACGAGACTTTTTATGGATATCTTTGAGAAATGGCTTTCTTCTTGCCACTCTTCCATAAAGGCCAGATTTGTGCAGTGTAAGACTGATTGTTGTCCTATGGACAGACTCTCCCACCTCAGCTGTAGTTCTCTGCAGTTCATCCAGAGTGATCATGGGCCTCTTGGCTGCATCTCTGATCAGTCTTCTCCTTGTCTGAGCTGAAAGTTTAGAGGGACGACCAGGTCTTGGTAGATTTGCAGTGGTCTGATACTCCTTCCATTTCAAAATGATTGCTTGCACAGTGCTCCTTGGGATGTTTAAAGCTTGGGAAATCTTTTTGTATCCAAATCCGGCTTTAAACTTCTCCACAACAGTATTACAGACCTGCCTGGTGTGTTCCTTGGTCTTCATGATGCTCTCTGCGCTTTCAACAGAACCCTGAGACTATCACAGAGCAGGTGCATTTATACAGAGACTTGATCACACACAGGTGGATTCTATTTATCACCATCAGTCATTTAGGACAACATTGGATCATTCAGAGATCCTCGTTGAACTTCTGGAGTGAGTTTGCTGCACTGAAAGTAAAGGGGCCGAATAATTTTGCACGCACCACTTTTCAGTTTTTTGTTTGCTAAAAAAAGTTTAAAATATCCAATAGATTTCGTTCCACTTCACAATTGTGTCCTACTTGTTGGTGATTCTTCACAAAAAATAAAATGTTTATATCTTTATGTTTGAAGCCTGAAATGTGTCAAAAGGTTGAAAAGTTCAAGGGGGCCGAATACTTTCGCAAGGCACTGTATACAGTGAGGAAAATAAGTATTTGAACACCCTGCTATTTTGCAAGTTCTCCCACTTAGAAATCATGGAGGGGTCTGAAATTGTCATTGTAGGGTCATGTCCACTGTGAGAGACATAAACTAAAAAAAAAAAAATCCAGAAATCACAATGTATGATTTTTTCACTATTTATTTGTATGATACAGCTGTAAATAAGTATTTGAACACCTGTCTATCAGCTAGAATTCTGACCCTCAAAGACCTGTTAGTCTTCCTTCAAAATGTCCACCTCTACTCCATTTATTATCCTAAATTAGATGCACCTGTTTGAGGTCGTTAGCTGCATAAAGACACCTGTCTACCCCATACAATCAGTACGAATCCAAGTACTAACATGGCCAAGACCAAAGAGCTGTCCAAAGACACTAGAGACAAAATTGTACACCTCCACAAGGCTGGAAAGGGCTACGGGGACATTGCCAAGCATCTTGGTGAAAAAAGGTCCACTGTTGGAGCAATCATTAGAAAATGGAAGACGCTAAACATGACTGTCAGTCTCCCTCGGACTGGGGCCCCATGCAAGATCTCACTTCGTGGGGTCTCAATGATCCTAAGAAAGGTGAGAAATCAGCCCAGAACTACACGGGAGGAGCTGGTCAATGACCTGAAAAGAGCTGGGACCACTGTTTCCAAGGTTACTGTTGGTAATACACTAAGACGTCATGGTTTTAAATCATGCATTGCACGGAAGGTTCCCCTGCTTAAACCAGCACATGTCAAGGCCCGTCTTAAGTTTGCCAATGACCATTTGGATGATCCAGAGGAGTCATGGGAGAAAGTCATGTGGTCAGATGAGACCAAAATAGAACTTTTTGGTCATAATTCCACTAACCGTGTTTGGAGGAAGAAGAATGATGAGTACCATCCCAAGAACACCATCCCTACTGTGAAGCATGGGGGTGGTAGCATCATGCTTTGGGGGTGTTTTTCTGCACATGGGACAGGGCGACTGCACTGTATTAAAGAGAGGATGACCGGGGCCATGTATTGCGAGATTTTGGGGAACAACCTCCTTCCCTCAGTTAGAGCATTGAAGATGGGTCGAGGCTGGGTCTTCCAACATGACAATGACCCGAAGCACACAGCCAGGAGAACCAAGGAGTGGCTCTGTAAGAAGCAGATCAAGGTTCTGGCGTGGCCTAGCCAGTCTCCAGACCTAAACCCAATAGAGAATCTTTGGAGGGAGCTCAAACTCCGTGTTTCTCAGCGACAGCCCAGAAACCTGACTGATCTAGAGAAGATCTGTGTGGAGGAGCCAAAATCCCTTCTGCAGTGTGTGCAAACCTGGTGAAAAACTACAGGAAATGTTTGACCTCTGGAACTGCAAACAAAGGCTACTGTACCAAATATTAACATTTATTTTCTCAGGTGTTCAAATACTTATTTGCAGCTGTATCATACAAATAAATAGTTAAAAAATCATACATTGTGATTTCTGGATTTTTTTTTTTTAGATTATGTCTCTCACAGTGGACATGCACCTACGATGACAATTTCAGACCCCTCCATCATTTCTAAGTGGGAGAACTTGCAAAATAGCAGGGTGTTCAAATACATATTTTCCTCACTGTATGTGCGCCTGCTCTACCAACTGAGCCAACCCGGCCACTGTATCGTGATTTTCTGTTGACAAAAGACAATTTAAGGGGCATGTGGAAAAGTGAAGGGAAGAGAATCTTTTGGTGTGTTTTCATCTGCTTTATTAAAATATAAATATTAGAGCAGAGAAGTCAACATTTTTCCAAACAAGACAATATCAGCCTGAGACAGACAGTGTGTTGGGGACAAATTTAGTTTCAAGAAGGATAATCGGTCGGATTACCCCATGTAATGTGATACAGTGGATGCCTCACGACACCCCCACATTTGTACTTGGCTCCTTCACAGAGATCAGCAGAGGTAGTCAGCTTGAATTTATTTCATATACGCTGAGCGTATGTATTGGGAGTGGAGAAGTGGATAATGCCGCAGGAGTGACTTGAGAGCTTTCTCTGGACATTTTTATATACTCTTTTCCACCGTGAAAACTGGTCACTTTTGGAATTCATTCTAAGTGAGATTAATTCAACCTGACAACAGCCACCCTGCTCCGTGAAGGACAAAACTACATACTTTTTACAGCCACCTTTCAAGCTGACAGGGGTGACTTTTTGATACTCCAAAGCTCACTTTAACAAAAACAAAAGCATCAGTTAAACAATAGCCTGTCAGAAGTTGTTTTCACCTTGGTTTGACTAGTGAGACACCATTTCCTCCTTTAAGACATGTTTACTTCATCCTCATTCCTCCCTCTATCCCTTTCCCTCCTTCCCCACTGCTGCAACAAATGTCAAATAAGTATTGTGTCCTATTATGAGGCAAATACATGTTCAGAGCGGATTGTATATATAAATAAAATGAAGAGGCATTTAGTTTTAAACACTCATTCTCAATGATTTGCAAATCTGTAATAAGTGGGAAAGTTCTTGATGACCAATCATAACAGCTGCTCCAGACTGCAGTGAATTATTACAAGTAATTACAGAAAGCAACAAACGGCATTTCATTTTTGCAAAATAAATTAAATGTTAAAATTAACAAACCTTAAAATCGTATGAGGCTTACGGAATGTTAAATATGTTTTCCCATTGATGTTCACTTAGTACTATTAATCCAACATATTACATGGACTGAAATTCAAGCAGTCGATTGGTCACGTTTGTGAAGCTGAGTGTTGCAATTTCGGTTTTATTTTCCAGATTGTTACAGCCCTACTGGTTATATAAAAACAATTTCTAGTATTTCAGACACGCCACCTGCTAATGTAAGTTTAGGTTTGATTGAAAGTTTTTAATCCGCTAGGGGCTGATGTTTAGCTGTCATTTTTGGACAAGAGCATTTTAAATTTCCTTTGCAGATTGGGACTTAAGATTTAAAAATAAGATTTATTTGTATTTGATTAGGACACCTTTCTATAAATTCACCAGCGTTAGCCAACTGTAGCCTAGTTACCTAGCAAGCATTTCTTTATGACGGGATTAGACCAGAGCACTCGAAGGAAACCAACACAAACACAGGGAGAACATGCAAACTCCACACAGAAAGGCCCTGCCCGGACCAGGAGTCGAACTCTGCCGTGCCAACTTGCTGTGAGGCAGAAGTGCTAACCAGTGAGTCACTGTGCGGCCTTTTATACTTCAGATCTTAAATCTTTAATAGGGATATCTTTTTGATTCCAGTTAAGAGGCAGCTGTAAAATCTGTGCTCGACTGCTGTGTTTTAAATGAATCAGGACAAAAAATTACCTTGTGGAGGATGAGTGGGCACTCCAGGCCGCATTTGCAGGTTCCATCTGTTAGCAGGTAGGTCTTCACCTGCTCCAAACTGGACAGCACCGAGCCACTGGGACTGCACACAGAAAACAACATTGTCAGGCTGAGGAGTGACACCAGTCGGTGTAGCTCCAAAGCAAAAACTCCTTCTATAATATTTTAGTTCAGAGCAAAAATTTGTGACAAGATGAGTTGAAACTTGCAGCTACTTGAAACGCGTCGGCCTGCAGTGTGCTAAAACCTGCAAGTTCACACCAGTGAGACAAGACGGTGTATCATCTCCATAGCGACGAGTCTTTGTACTAACGTCCCAACTTCCGACTTCAAGGCTTATTGTAAATAAGCTGAATATATCATTTGTTTTGTCTAAATATGAATGTGGATAAAGTTAGTGATAGTAATACTTGCTGCAGTTAAATTTCTAGTGAGGAATTGGCAAAAACTTGCGATGTTGTCCGAGGCGCTCCCTCTCTTCAGTCCCTCTCTAGCTCGCTCCGTTGTTGAGCCTCCGTTAACAGTTTGTAACAGAAATAAAATGATTATGGGTCAATTTATTGTAGCTGACTTTACAAGATGACTTCTCTATTGGCTGAGCTGGGCTTAACAGCACTTTCAGTGTTTAAAATGTTTTTTTTAAACATTCAACATTTTTAGACTCAAGCTCCTGAATATATTTGGCATTTATGTAAGCATCTGTACGTTGAAATTTTTCAAGGGTTTAGTTCTCACACCTCAATTCTATTCCTCCTCCTGACTTCCTAAAGATGAAAAGAAACCAAGCTCCACTGACAGACATACAAATGGTTTAGGTGGGTTAGCAGCTCCTTCAGGCGGGTTTTGCTGCAGGTTTTACAGGCTTGCAACCATGAAATTTAACAGTAAAATCCTCCCACTCCACAGTGCTCCATCACAGCGGAATTCTTCTATCCATATGATCTAAAAACAATAATTGAAAACATGTTCAGTTCCTACGAAGAGCGAGGAGCCTGTCCATGAACCTGTATTCCGTCTACAGTGAAACAAAACACACGCAGATGTAGACGGAGCGAAACAACATTGACTCCGCAGTTTGTTAAAGTCACAGTGAGTCACGGCAATACCATTGCAAGTGTGGTTACACTTTTCAAAACTCCACAGAGACAGTGTATATAATGGCGGGGCGAAAGCAGTCGCGGTATGGTTAACGTTACATTTCCTCTGTGACAGGCAGGCACCACAGTGCTCTCTATGCCATGACTGACAGTTTATTTCTATAGCCCATTTTAGTAACAAGGCACTTCTAAATGCTTTACATAAAACATTAAAAAGTGGTTTAACAAAAGAATAGGCTGAAATAGAATAAGATACAAATACAAGAATAAAAGATACAGTCCAGTGTAAGAAATGAATAAGTATTTTATTTAATAGGTTGTAGAAACGGGTTTGGGATGGGAGACGGAGGGGTTGTTGTGTGTGGTGCGTAAAATGTTCTAAATAAGTAACAAAATCGACTCGAATTGCAGGTAGCGGTATTGGAAAAAAAAGTGAACGTACCCAAACCTAGACGTGGAGACACTGAATGGAAAATGACTAAAGGTAAACATTAGAATCTGAAAAAAACATCCAGTGAAACCTTTCAAACTCGAACTGAAAGAAGAACAGTATGTACCATTGGTTGAACCTGCCAAACACAAACACTGAGAAGTTGACCAACCAGCCAGATAGTCAAATATCTTCTGTGACAACCTACAGTTGCACATCCCTGAAGTAAATGTACACTTTAAATGTAAAAAGAATATGAGCAAACAAGTGTGGGATGACAGTATCAGGCCACGGTCACAGAAGTAGACGGGATTCTTTCCAACACCCAAAATAAACCTGACACCAGCCGACTGCTTTAGTTTATTGTGGCTGGTAAATAAACGTGCTGGTGTTCGTGTGTTGGGAAGAACTTCCAGTCTACATAACACAATGTTAACTGGTAAAGGATCAAACTCATTAGTCAAAGTCAATGTTACACAAGCTGACTGGACGGTTTCCTAACTAGAGGCGTTGTGAAGTTTGCCAGATACAATCAGAATATACCAGAATTTAATGTTATTTTCCAATCCAAACAAGCATGGACTGCAGTTTACCTGTGTCAAGGGATTGCTTATTGCAATGTTACTAGCAGTCTCCCAAAGAACAATATGTTTAAGAGATTTTTTACAGCTACTAGATGCCAAATACGCTGCCGCTTCACTGACTCCACACAGCAAGCCACACCATCAAAGTCACCGTGTATCGGTTCACCTCCTGGAAGAGCCAATAAATAAAGCTCGGACTTAAGCGCCAGATCCTATGCATAGCCTGATGTGCACCTCTCGAAAAATGTAACTACACTTCACGGCGAGGAACGCTGCTTGGCCGTGGCTTGATAGCAGTGCGATTCTCCCGACTGATTTCCTGGTTCTCCTTCTCCATAAACAACATGAAATTAAGGAGAGGGTTAACTGTTGCTGCTGTAGATTTCCATCTATGGTCAGAAAGAACAGGGGAGACACTGTTTCCCTCCACTATGCCTCTAGAATCGCTACTCACTGTCACTCTCTTACTCGCTCTACCACACACTCCCCATGCACACACGTCGGCCTTGCTATTCTCTTAGAGAGATCGACGCACAAGTATAAACTTCAGGCCACTTACGTAGCCTACGCGGCCGAGTCGAGCAGGTACCATTACAGTAAAACGCTATTAGAGCACCTTTAAGTGTGATATTTGACATTAAAGTATAAATAAAGCTACAAGGACAGCACTCCAATTCGGACAATTTGATAATCAAATATTTTTAGGTGTTGGTGAGACAAAAAACAATCTGAAGACATCACCTTAATCTTTAAAAACCAAACAATTGAGAAAATAATAAGCAGATTACTCAATGACTTAATTGTTAGAAAGAAGCAGACTTCCTTGCTTTTTCTTACCTCATGTAAAGCACCCCGCCACTGTGCTCTGCCTTGCGCTGCCAGCCAATGGGGACCTGGACAGGGATGGCCTGCCTCTCATCTCCCGCCTCACAGTCCTTTCCGCCATTCATTGCTCCACTGGTTTTACGCTCAACACCTCAGAGGTATGTATATCAGACATCAACCAGTGTCTTCGCAATGCGCGTCATATTTGTCTTCCAAAGCCGGGAGGGTGGTAGGAGGGTTACAGAGTTTGGGTAGAGGTGCAGGATTCAACGTGGGACTCTGCTCTCAGGTAGAGCTGACGGGGTGGGAGGTCGGGTAGGGTGAGGCGAGCTCACAGCAGACCCTACCCTTTCAGCTGCTTCATGGCTTCAGTGCTGAATGGTGCGTGGACTTCCATTACTGCATCTTGTCACTCAGAGCCATCCAACTCGGGGAAGATGCTACGCTGAAAAAGTGGAGATCAGTGGTCGCTGTGCTGTCCCAGGAAAGTCTTTTATTATTAATTTTTTAACATTTGTCTTTTGCCGGCCAGGATACACTCCTTCAGTCGGACAAGAAGAGTGAGTTCAACATATTGGTTCCCAAACACAGTTGGGTAGTGGTATTCCCATGGTTCCTGTGAGGGCAGAACAGAAGAGGAATGCACATGAATTAATGGGGAATGTGATCTATTTGCATTGCATGAGTCCAACATTTTATCATCTTCTCTTGGAATGGAAGATATAAAAGGTGTAAAAGCTCCTTCTGACGCCAGTGTTTTAATTTACATCAAACTATTTTTATAGTCCTATTGAGAAGAAAAATGCAAAATGACTCCCACCAACGCAGCTCTTTGTTGTTTTAACGCAAGACACGTTTTCCGTCTGAACGCCTGCTTTCTGGCGTACCCAGAGTGCAATGTTTTACAATAAACTACAAGATGAATACTGCCAACACTGATCAATTAAAGGAACACCTTAATCGGCCCAAATAACAACGTTGCAGATCAGCTCAAGATATCTGCAAACAATATAAAAATGCTTCTCATCTCATGGTGCAACTAATACAGGATTTACATAAAAATTGTTCTTACTAGGGCTGCACACTATATTGTTTTTTATCATCATCATCGCGATATCAACTGGTATAATAAATGCAAAAGGCTGCGAGATATCACGGAAGGTACTCATTTTTTCAACTGAAAAATCTATCAGCAGAAAACTGCACTTTAAAATGTAACTTTCATTCCTTTTTTTAGTGCTGCCTTTAATATCCAATATTGAATTTGTTCATGATTATATGGTTATTTATCGCAAATAATAATGTTATTGTCATATGTAACAAGGGTATTGCATATTTTCCTCATATCGAGCAGCCCTAGGTCTTACCAATTTAGACAACATGGACATAAAAAAAAAAAAAAAAAATCCATTGTAGTTTTTACGCAGCAATACTGGCAGTATGTCCCCCTCTCTGAGACAGTGTATTTCAAACACTGGTAGAAGCCTGTCAACGCTGGTAAATGGGGCTGAACGCAGTGTGTGAGTGATGGAGCACCATGCAAAGCCTCTTCTCAGCCGCCGGTGTTGCTGACTCATAACTGCCCTGTGAGCTGCTGAGACCGAACCCAGTGACACTGCCGGAGAGGGAGAGAGGGAGGGGGAGGGGGTGAGAGAGAGAGAGGGAGGGAGGGAGAGAGAGAAAGAGAGAGAGAGAGTAGCGCTACCCGTGGCACAGTGAAAATGAGGAGGCAGTTAAACGTATGCCGTTTATCTGGAAATACGCACAGTAACAGTCGCACCTCAAAATCTCAGGGTAGGTGCGCAGCGTCCTATCAGAGAAACCGCCACATCGTTAAAATCTCATTTCCCCATAGCGCCCAATGCAGAGGTAACAGAGAAAACATCATTTCTATTGTTGTGTTCACTTTGGAAGGAGAAAACTTTTTTTTTTTCTTCCAAAAAGTGCTCCATGCAGAATCGCTTTTAGAGGATGTCTCTGGCTTTGACACTTGTTTAACCTCTATTTTTAAAAGACTTCAATTTGGTATTTTTGTCTCTTTTTGGTTGCTCGAATCCGAAACAGACAATCAGCGGTAAGGAAAGGAGAGTAATGAGCAGCCAAAAGTCCTGGGCCAGATTCAAACCAAAGACAATTTGATTAAAAAGGACATTGGTGCCATAGTTTTCATCATGACCTTCTGACAAAGCTGCCACCTTGCTAATGTCAAAGCACAAAATTGAAATCTCAGCCGTCATCATTTCACTGCCCATCTCTCCCCACCATTACCTGACTCTCAATGTGTCCAAATTACATACGGTACCTGCTAATCTGTAACCTTCTACTGTTGATGTCTTCCTAAGATTACGTTCTCGGCCTTTTTCAGAAAGAGAGTGGGTCACACTCAGGACATTGTGTGGACATAAAAGCCTACCAGAAAAGGATGTGAATTAAATTATTATTGAACTAAAATTAAAAATAAATAAATATACAAACTGCTTCAAAAAACACATCGCAAAAGCCTTGGACATATCACCAAAGACATTTAGAGACTTTTTGTTAGTTACAACGTAACTGTCGCTCTTTGGTTATTCTTTTATGTTCAATTCAATGTTCAATTTGTTCAATAAAAAAGATTTCCTTTCATTTGTTTTAATAAAACAGACTACTGAAAGCAGCACTAATAACTTTAATATCTGTTTATTTAACGCAAATAATATCTTTATCGTGATATTCAGACAACATTAATGCATATTCTCCTCATATCGTACAGCTCTGCTGGAAACGTTTTAAGGTGGATTTTCTTTTACATAAATGTGACAAAAGGTTTTTGTGTGGTTCCTTTGCAACAAAAGGTGGTTCGTCTAAAAATCAAGACACTCAAAAATGTACCTACGTGTACATGTTGGGGTTATGGATGTGCCACATGAGGGACACATCTATATCTGAGGGACTTTTTTTGCCAGTTTTTGACAAACAAAAGACAATATAGGGCTGGGCGATATAAAGAAAATCAAATATCACGATATTCTTGACCAAATATCTCAATGTCAATATTGCGAAAATATTGTATGGTTGACTATTGGTGCTTTAACCAAATGTTATTTACACAATGAGATTTTTGATAAATATTCTCCAGAAATTATTTAATGATCTAGTGGGTAAAGGTAAATAATAAAACAGCTAGAACAGTCTGTTAAGTTCAGGAACTTACATCAATTTACTGTAATGCAGCCTTTAAAACCAGGTAAAGACAACACATTACGATATTGCGATATCCAAAATCTAAGACAATATCTAGTCTTATATATATTGATACAACATCGATATACTGCCCAGCCCTAAGACAATATATTTGCGTGTGTGAAGCGGCTCTGCGCTCCGCTAAAGATACGCGTCGGGTCTATTTTCACGTGAGCCGCAAAGCGTTCGGACAACCAGGCAGAAGCAAAAGTGAGTTTCCAGTCAGTTCACCATGACAACCCCCCCCCAATATCGTATATGTCTCCTCTACAACACCACGGACAACGAAAGATTCATCTTGGAGGTTTATCAGGACAACGCCAGAAAAGAGAAGGCTACCAGACTACTACCAAACTACCAGTTTCCCCCAGTGTACTGTAAGGTATTTAAGAGATTTTTTGAACTACAGTTAGAGTGGGGCGGCTCGGTTGAAAACGTAGATGTAGTCCTATTTTTAAATCTCCATTTAGCTTTTAGCTTAATGGAGGGGCCTGTGGAATCGGTTTACCTTATTTAAATTTAAAATTATTTTGTCATCACAGAAACTAGTGGGCTCCACATTATCATCATAAAAAAAGACACTTGCCACCAGGATAAACAACTTTTCTGGGGGAACCCACGCTATCTCGCTGACTTTGTATAGAGCTGGTGTCGTTGTAAATGTGGTTGTTTCTATGTGTCTATACACCTGTCTTTGTGTTACCTGTTAATGTATCTGTCCGTGTTTGTTGCCATGTGCAGGGAAACAGACTGTGAAAACAAATCTCCCTCACGGGACAAAAAATATCTATCAATGAGCAACTGTGGATCATGCAAAGTGAAGATACAATAATTTCAAGACGCTCTGCAATCTCTCCTAGAAGACAGAAGGGAAATTGTGTGGCTGTATCAAGTGGACACTAAATATAATCCTATAATAAGTCTGTTTTTCCATAGCGTGTGCTATTTTGCTATCACAAACGTTAGAGAGGAATGTCCTTATATCAAATTATAAACGACAAGCATAGTAAGTTGAAGCCTGACATCACTGTGAGTCACTGATGATGTGCGATTGTCATTTCATGTGGAGATGGTTTGATACCATTGTTTCTTCTTGATACCAATTCCAAAACCTGAACTTGTGTATCATCGGCCAATACCAAGTACCGATCCAATACCAGTGTGTCATATATCTTATGTTTTAACAGCTGTATTCTACTCTCCCTGTATGGATGGGATATGATTTCTATCTTTGTTGTTCGGTCTGGCTCAGGTTAAAATCTTTGTTAACATTACTAAACACAAACAAACAATGAACGCCACAGAACTTTCTTTTGTGGTATGGATTGGTGCATAAATGCCAGTACTTTCCGATACCGATACCTTTTGAAACGGTATCGGAGGCTTTTCCGATACTTGTATCAGTACATCTCTGATAAGCTACATTTGTTTGAAAAGGTAAAAAATGAAAAAGGTGATCAACACTAATCTAAAGTATTTCCTATTTTTCTCCCCAACATTACATTTAGGAAAAGATTCAGCACTATTGCAAGCATATTTGTTTTGGCACAAAACTCCATTTGCAGGTGATGGGGAATTCTACACAGTTTGGACTCAATCCTGCAGCAAAAACTTCATATAAGCACAAAAAAGACATGAATACAGCCACAGGAGACGTACAGCAATGCAGTCTCAGAAAGACAGGAAGAAAAAAATGTTTTAGATAAGAAATCACATCAAAATGACAAGTGGAACTGCAGCCAAAGGTTCTTGAGTAACTGAATTTGCAGTCCATTAAGGATGGTGGCTGCTCTCTCTCTCTCTCAATGTCCAAATTTTAAAGAATACCATCAGACAAAGTAGCTTACGTGAATCTTATTACATCGTCAAAAGGTAAGCTTTCTTTCCGCCATGTCCTCATTAAAGTAGTTCTTGTTGTGATATTTGTTATGTTACAGTGAAATCAGGGCTGCACGATATGAGGAAAACATGCGATAAATAAAGAGATACCAAAGCGTATTCAGTTCTGCTACTTTCAGTATTCTGCTCAAATACAACAACCTGCTTGTTGGATTTACAACAAATGGAAGGAAATCATTTCCAGCTCTCTTTTATTGAACAAAAAAGAAAGATACAAGTGCAGTTTTCTGCTGATATTTTCTTTCGACTAACAACAAATCTGCGCATTTTGGGATAAGTCGCAGCCTCTCGCAATGTGATTATTCCGCCAGCTGATTTTGCAATATTTATATACATACACACTCTCGTATACTGATATGTTATGTTACATTGAAAATAATGTGTTCTTGTAATGAACAAAAGAGCTTAATGTCTGGACTTTGCCTTAAATAAGGTCTTTCAAACTCTCAATCGCCCACTTGTCTTGACTCATCCTGACCAGAACACAAAAACAAACTACACTTTATTGAATATTCAATACACAATAAGAGCCTAATATTGCTCCATTGGGCTGTGATTATGGGGCGTGTTCTAACCGAACCAGGAAAGAAAATTCCTCTGCTCTCATTGGATAGACCTACAACCAATCAGAGCAACAAAACTCAATTGTCAACAGAACTCAGCACCAATGAGACAAGATGAGACCGTAGACCAGAGGGGCCCAAATTCTTTCATATGAAGGGCCAAAATGTATCTGAATGGAAGGCCACGACCAAAAATACATGTTGATGGTGAAGAATAACGTAATTCTTTCCATTTACCGTAGACAAAATGTACGTATGTAATTTAAATCGAAAGTTTACCAACATTGTGCTTTACATTGCCGTTAAACTCAGATTACTTTTTAACTGCACAAAATGTACGTTTCGTAGTCATGACTTTTAAAATAAGAGGAGAATAAGCCTTAGCATGTCAAATCCATGGTGGGCCAAAACAAAAAGCACAGGCCAAACTTGGCCCACGGCCCCCAAATTGGGCCTGCCATTGCACAATTTGTCATTGCCATAGACGATGTATCGTTTCTATAGCAACCACTCTTTGCACTTTGTTAACTTCCAACTTTAGACTTGTTTGTAGCTGGATATATCATTTGTTTTGTGTAAATATGAATGTGTATAATGTTAGTGATAGTGAGATGATCGCTACAGTTGCATTTTTAGTGATGAATCGGCAACAACACATTTTATTTCTCTGGTTCACGACTAACGCCGCTGAGCACTCCCTCTCTTCAGTCAGTCTCTCTCTCTCCACCATATAATGTTACCGTGCCTTCAGGCGGTCTAAAACTCGGCCATTTTGACCAGCTGTTTGTAACATTAAAAAAAATGGATTATTGATAATTGTATTTCATTAATTGTAGCCGACTTCTCTGTTGAAACAGGAGACGTCTCTAGTTCTAAAACCAGCCTCTGCACTTGAACAGCTGAGTCGCAGCGACACCATCAGCTGGCTCTTTGGTGGCGTCATCTGTCCCTCTTCAGCCCTGATTGGTCCAAACAGCTCTAGTTTGAGCATAATTACTCTACAACGGATCAAGTCCAGACCCAACTTCCCGACCTCGAATGTTGTGGTTGGGGCTAAGTTTGGCTGGCATCCAGGCTAATATTTACTGGACATCGAGACCCGGTTCCAACTTGGAATCGTTGTGGAAAATTTGGTTTCCAAATCTAAACGGTTGCAAATCTGACACGCATAAGTTTTGGTTTCCGTAGCACACAATAACACAATTCTCAATGCTGATTTCAATAGCACGGTAATAAAAAAGGATTTTCTAAGATTCCATGTACTTCAACCATGAACATCTTTATTAAAATATTTAAAATGATCAAAATGTCATAAGAAGACATACAAAACATGTGCAATAGAGCATATAATAACATAATTACATGCATTGAATGGTCATAGTGCATCCGCTAGTGTCCCCAGACACATTCCAGACTTCCTGGTATCATTTCAAAAGGTACTGTTCAAAAACAACAGTGTTTCTAAGAGCTGTGTGACCAGAGACGTTACAAACCCCGGGTAAATATTGGTAAATATTGGAGATGTATTTGAAAGATGAAGACAGCTTAGAGCATCTTCCTCCTGAACAGGCAGCTAAGCATTAGCTTCAGGTTAATTTATCATGGCTACAAGGGATGGTCATTTTAAGAATGGTCCTGGCTAACCGTGGCTAACGCCTCCATGCTAACCCTGCTAACGTTACCAGAGGACCAGGCAAGCGGCCACGGCTGTTTACAACATGTAGCCTGTTCAGCGGCCGTAGCCGATAACTGTGAGCGGTTATTTGAAGCCGTACCGTTGACTCTTGTTCATATTTTCCGTAAAGATATGGACTGGAAGTAGAAGAGTGTGACTTCGGCCACTTGTTGGTGACCTCCTTCTTCTGAACATCTTGACTGGAACACTCTGAAGCGTATACTGCACCCATCAGTTCTGGAAGAGTCACAGCACCGATTCAGCTAACACTGGCATCGTCGTTAATGGTGACTACGGTGCATCAAAAAAACGGGCATCGTCAGTGATTCGTCATTTTAGAACTGGAAGGTACCGGAAGTGACATCCCTAGTTTGTACAACCTACAGAGGAAGATAACCAGTCTGCAGCAGAGAGGTGACTCACTGAGTCACTGTAAACAACAGAGACGGTAGTTTAACATTATGTATGTTAAATACAGATAGCTAGAGAGCGGGCGCCCGTATATAGAGGTTTACTCCTCAACGCAGGGGGTCCAGGTTCGACTCCGGCCTGCGGTCCTTTTCTGCATGTCATTCCCAACTCGTCTTCAGCTGTCCTGTCAAATAAAGGCCTAAAATGCCCAAAAAAAATGTTCTTGAAAAAAAATACAATAAATGCCCTATCCAGCTGATCTACACCAAGAATCTGCATTTATCTCAGGCTCATATTGGATTGTTATTGGTTGAGTGCCGTTAAAAAATACAAATTTGTGTTCAGCCACACAGGTTAATTAGAGGATTATAGTGCTATTATTTTTCACCTTGAACTAGGGCTGGGCGATACGGAGAAAATCCAATATCACAATATTTTTCACCAAAAGCATTGTCGATATTGCGACAATATTGTTGGATTGACTATTTCACAAAATATTTACACAATCAATATAAATAATGACTAATAATGTGGATATAATGACTAAGTACTTTCCTATAATGCAGCCTTCAAATCCTAGAAAAGACACAATATCCAAAATCTAAGACAATATCTAGCCTCATATATCGATGTTGATATAATATTGATATATTGCCCCGGCCCTATCGTGAACACAGCCAGTGTTTTGGGAGATTTATCATGTAACATGCGCAATATAAAAGGTTGATTCGGCAGTCCATGGCGCGTTTATTGTCACAAATGTCCCTGACCATTTCTGAGCATGGATCCCTGGTGCATTTCTATCTGCATTTAGAAATGTCCACTTGTGATTGGATGTCTAAAAAATGCATTTAATTTAAGTGTCAATAGAACAGGGTCTGTCATATGTTGTCAAATAAAGCAGGGGGGGGGGGGGAGGTAGTAAAATGTAACCTGCACAAAGCATGTTTGGAGTAAAATCCTGTGCATGATAGAAAGGAATAGGACAAACTGTGCAACGCCAAAATGGTACAGCAGTATGCCCTGCTCTCCTCTCACTGACGCAAAGACATCTACCACTGCTCTTTCAGACTAGATTAAATCCATTAATTCTCAACCTAGCATTTAAGTCTTACAGTAGCCCCATAAAAGGCCCAGGACCCCCACTGACAGACTCATAACCACCCCACACCCACCCACAGTCACTACTCATTATATTAACACACATCCAGACAATTATCCCTGACCACTGTGCATATTATATACATGGTTTTCCTTTCCATTATAAGACTTAGGTGCAGCACCAAAGCAGAATGCAATCATTGTAAGCAACAAAACAAACCAAATGTCACTCAGATAATGATGATGATTGTAGTTGGTCCCCTTCTTTAGTTTTTGAGAGTTATTTATCTATTATCTGCTCTAGCTTTTCCGATGTTTTACACACACATATGGTAATAATAACGCTCCAAAATTTTGTCAAATTGCATTTTTATTTTCATTAAAAAACATCCTAATTTTCTTGAGGGAAACACTGATATACACTGAACTTCTGCACATCCAGATTAATATTTTGCACACCCTGCACAAAAACAATACAGCTTCAAAAACAGCCATATTGTACATATTTTTAACTGTAATATTTCTGTGTTTATTCCATTTCCATGTGTTTATTGTATGCTCCAAACACAACAAGGCCAATTCCATGCAAGTAATAACTTACTTTGGCAATAAACCTCATACTGATTCTGAGTTATGTTGCCAAACAAAGCAAAGCGTGGGGAATAGGTAGCCGTGCAAGTTACCTGCACACACCATGTACCAGTAATGGAGTATAACTAGTAATACAAAAAAAATCCTGGGCACGGTTAAATGAAAAGGACAAACTGTGCAACACCAAAATAGTACAGCAGTTTGCACTGCTATCCTCTCACTGAAGCACAATCTACCACTGCTCCTTCAGATTTGATTAAATCCATCAACCTAGCATGTAAATCTAGCTGTAACCCCGCTTTAGTGATAAATTAGCCATATTGTCCTGCAGCAGCCTTCAAAAGTTGACAGCTACACAAGTTTCCCTAAACTGGAGAACATGACAACCGCTTGTGTACACTACCAAAGCAACTAGCTAATAGCCAATTAGCTTGGTGAACATTAAGACTGTCTATCAACTGTGCCAAGTGTTGCTTTATTAACCTTTTAGCGACAACCGTGTGGCGTTAAATGTGGTTTAGTTTATCACAGGGCGAGACGTGCAGCTGAAGCTCCGTCGGCTATGGGCCTCCGCGTTTAAAAAGTGACCGTGTCAACAAGCGAAATCAGTCTTGTCTGCCTGCTTTTTGATGCATTGGACACAGCATCTGAACTAGCTGGGAGTTAGCATTCCAAGCGTCAGCTGTCTAGCTAGCTACCGTTAGCCACCATTAGCTTGTTGCAACGAAAATGAATTAAACGGTAATAAACGTTTTAGCATTTAATTGACAAACCGTTACCGTGGTCGTGCACGTCGAGGACCCGTAACGCAGATTATGACTTCAAATTGTCGAAGTAAAAAAGCTGCTAGGCCCGCGTTAGATTTCGAGCCAGGCAAGGCCGGAGCCAGGCCGAGTTAGCACGGGTTAGCTTAGCATGCTAGCTAACAGCCGTTTGCTCAGAGAGAGCGAAGAAGAAGAAGAGAGACGCTTTTCAGGTACTAACGTTTCTGTCTGCGTCAAATCAAACCGTAAACAGTCCGTTCTTACCGGGGCACCCCAGCGAAAGCATACTGGCACTGAAACAGTAAAATTTGCGAGCAGCAGTGCGTTTCTGACCTTTAGAAAATAAGAATAAGAAGCCTACCCATTAGTTATCTGCCTCTGCTGGTTCTCCTACACTGGAATATTGAAAATGATGGAGAGCCGCATTGCGCATGCGCGGCAGGAGCAGCCAGCAGATGGGAGAGGTGATGCACATTACCACCAAATATTAGCTCAGATACATAAGCTCTGCATTGTAAAAGTTGGGAATAAAATTATGAAATGAAGGAGGAACTACTGGATGTGTGGGTGGGGTGACTCACACAGAGCTGCAGTTTTCAGTCATGGCAACCACAGAGGGGTCTGGGGGCCTCCAGAGGCTCCTGTCGCTGGTAAAATAAATGTATGTGTCACTTGTTTGACAAATAGGCCTACAACTCATTTCTACATTAAAGCTGCTGATAGGTGATACTACAAATGGTACAGAATTACAGAAATGTTGTGGTTACCCTTGAATATTATTTGTGGAAGGGTAAAAAAAAAACATTAGGAGCAGCATTTGAATTAGCAAATTATTACTAATTCATGTTTAACCTTAAGTGATTATAGGTAAGTTAAGGCTTTTCCACATGCATTCTGTATTTAGATAAGGTAGGTGATAGGCCTGTACAATATGAGGAAAATATGCGATATGCAACGTTGCAACATTGTTGTATATCGTGATAACGATTACGTGCGATGAATAATAAACCTAGTATTCTGCTAAAATACAACACACTGCTTGTTGAAATTAAAACAAATGAAAGGAAATAATTTCCAACTTTCTTTTACTGAACATCGATTTGAATATAAAAGTCTCCACTAAAAAGAGAGACAGTTACATTGTGCAATTTTCTACTGATATATTCTTTCTACTCACAATACGCGATATGTGTATTACGCCAGTTGACATTGCGATGCTGATAAAAAAAAAAAACATATTGTGTAGACTTAGTAGGTGCCTGGTATTTGATTCATAGGAAAATGCCACATACACTAAAAACATAAGAATTTACAATTTTACAAACACATTTACACTTAAATTAGAATCATACAAATATGTGCAAAGTTGTATCAATAAAATCATTTTAACCGTTCCCACATCCTTAACCCAGTACCCCCACCCCTTCTCAACAATATCAAAATCCAACCCCTCCCATTCCACACACGCACGCACACACACACACACACACACACACACACACAAAACATCACACAGACACACACGCGCTAGGATCATTAAAAGTTGAGACTTCTGCAAACGTCCCTTAATGTGATACATTACCTTTATTCTGTCTCAAGCTATGCTCAAGTCTGTACATTATAAATATATTGTTTTGAGATTAATAAAAACCAATGGCTGCATGGGAGAAAAGAAAACCTGAAACTGAAAAGACCATATTCTTTCTGAAGTGTGTTCTGCATTTCTGCTAAAATATGCACAACCGCCAGTGTGGTTCTTTGACGTAAGACCTCGGTATCAAACACAACAGAAGGTAGAGAACAGAATGTGTACCTAATATTGTAAATATTGTATTGTAATTAAAAAAAAAACTGAATCAGAAATCAGAATCAGAAAGCAGCTTATTGCCACAGTAGTGGATCTACATTGCCTTGGTGATTGGGTGAATAAATACAATCAAACAGACATAGTAAACATTAAATGGAATCAACAATAAATACCGAAAAAGAAACAAACATGTATAGCTGTTTAAGTATTTTAAACGTAATTATTGTCAGGCTTGAAAAAACATCCCCTCCTCATTAGTGTAATAAAACTCACTGATAATAATCTCATTAACAGCAGTTATTTTGCCAGTAGTTTGGATGTCATGTTAATGAGGTGTATTGTGTTAACAAAATTAATACTATTAGCTGCAAATTGTTGTAATGTTGATAATAATTACGTTAGTCGGAAGGATTCAATTGAAAACATATGGCTGGTTCACCTTTAGCAATACATTTTGTGTGTGTGTATATGTCTGTGTGTTTTATTTTGTTATGAAATAATGCTAGAAAATTAAAAGAATAAGAAAAAGGATAATGAGATAAAAAACTACATTTCATCACAGGAATATAGTGAAACGTTTTGGAGAAACAAATGATCAGAATTGTTAGAGAAGTGAAAACAACTGTCAGTAAGGAACCGTTGTATTGTGGCCATTTCCCAGTTGAGACTGTATATTTAAGTGTATGAAAATATGAAAATTATATACTGGAAAAAAAACAGAAAAAAACAAAAAGTTTAAAATATTAAAAGAATAAGGGAAGGATAAAGATACAAAAGAAACTACAATTCTGCCGTAGCTCAAAATGTCCTACTCTCCCGAAAAAGTCCCTAGTGGACTTATTTTTGGAAGTTCCTTCTGGGTTGAAAGGGTTCACATCACATTCCTGTTCAATGATTGTGTTACTTAATAATGTTAAGATAGACCAGATCAAACTGAACATGGAACTGAAATGTCAGAAGGCGTATGGACTAAGGCTCTAACAAGAGGGAACAACAGCACTTCCTGTGCAAAACCGGGTCTAATTCATTCTGGTCCTCGCCTACACTGTGTAGAGCTAAGATATCCTTATTCTACCCTAATGTGGATAGCAAATGTGTAAGATGAAATGTTAAGGTGGCTGACTTGACACATATGTTTTGGTCATGCCAGGATACTGGTCAACTATATTTGATGTATTGTCTGAAGTGCTGAGGGCGGACTATGATGGCCATATTTGTTGTACCAGACGCAAAAACAACTAAACATCATTGCATTAAAGATTTTTTTGGGGCATTTTCGGCCTTTATTTTTGACAGGACAGCTGAAGACGCGAAAGGGGAGAGAGAGATAAAGAGAGAGCGAGAGGGGGGATGACATGTTTTGTGTGTAAGAAAAAGAAAAACTCATATACCTGTACTGATATATCTATGTTCATAATCTATATTTCTCAATAAAAAGAGGTTTTAAACAAAACAAATACAATTCTTCACAGGAGGGCTGTCAAACTCAACTTCACTAAGGGCAACACTGAAGAATGGGAATCACACCACGGGCCAGACATGTACAGTTTCTTCACATTAAATATCGTTAAATATCTTTGGCTGTATGTCTCATATAGCTTTCTGACTGAGGTTGGTGGACATGAAGACCAAAGTAATCTTGCATTGCCAAACCTTCCTCGGCCACACAGCATTCTGGGATGGGAGAAGAACGTACTCTGGTTTATTGGCTTTTCTTTAAACCAATCACAAAGCTCCAGACAGAGCCACGGTGCCGCTGCTAAATAGCCTCAGGAAGGAAGTTGTTTTGGTGCAACGTGTATACGTTCAGAAGTAGTTTTAGTCGTCAACAGAACCTCAGATTGGACAGATAGTCTAGCTAGCTGTCTGGATGTACCCTGCAGAGATCTGAGGACCAGGTAACCATAGTCCTCAGATTGGACAGATAGTCTAGCTAGCTGTCTGGATTTACCCTGCAGAGATCTGAGGACCAGGTAACCATAGTCCTCTGATTGGACAGATAGTCTAGCTAGCTGTCTGGATTTACCCTGCAGAGATCTGAGGACCAGGTAACCATAGTCCTCAGAAATCAGCCGCAGGTTAGAGCGCCAACACAGAGACAGACATCCAGCCTAAAAGAAGGACATCCGGCGCAATCCCCGGCGGCAACGGAGCAATCCCGGAAATGGAATGTCGTTGATATAGACTAAGGAAAGAACCTAGCCATTAAAGAAAAAAAGTGCCAAAAACGGTTGAAAAAAGCAACAAAACAACAACAAAAAAGACAAAAACATTAGAAAAACACATGGAAAAAAAGCGCAAAAAGCATTGGAAAACGTGACAAAAACTTCACAAAAAGCAAGAAGAACTAGGTGGGCCAAAAACAATTGGGAACCTAAATTGATATGCGGGCCAGATCAAAATCTGCGAGGGGCCGGATTTGGCCCGCGGGCCTTGAGTTTGACATGTGTATAGGAACATTAAGCAGATTAGCTTGTAGAATTATTGCAAAAAAGACATCATAATAAATAATCACAATTTTCAGCAAAAAAACAGATGCTCAGCAAAATAAATAATTAAATAAGGTGACAAAAGCACAAAGATGGAGGAGTTCAGTCATCTGTCAGTTTGACTCCGACCTGCGGCCCTTTGCTGCATGTCAGTCCCCCTCTTTCACTTCTTCATAGTCATGTGTACATATTTGAGTCTACAATCACAAACAAGGTTAAGGGGTTCTCCAAAAGATAATATTACCAAAACGAAAGCAAAACATAATCCAATAAATAGTTTGTAAAGCTTTAAAGCTTTAAAGTTTTAATTTTCGTTTGAACAATCAGATATGGGGGAAAAAAACATTGTTTAACATTGGCAACCAGCTCCACAACGCTTGGCTTCAATTCATTTTTCTATTTATGTTAATACAATTTGGTTAAAATAATGATTATATTTAACACATAATACCCGGACGTAATCAATTATTTTGAGTGATTTCAAACAACACATTTCCCCAAAGTAATGTAAATTGAGGCTGAATGTGATCATCAACGCACAATACTGTATGTTATGTGACAGTGCGTTTCTATTCTAAACTTCAGCCAATCAGTGCCGAAGAATCCGTCAAAGCAGGAAGTCGTCATTGCTGGCAAAGCAGTATATTCCCGCGAAGATCGAGACTCAGAGAAGAGAATTATAGGTTGTTTTCCCAGGTATGTCGCGTTATTATTTGATTTGTATACACTGTTAGACAAACTAACGTTAATGTTAGTAACTTACATAGTCAAAGTAATCGTTCCTAGATAAAGCGGACAGCTGCTGTTTGCCTCTTTTTATTATTTTTTTTAGCGTAGAGCTAAAAAGCCCTGACGTTCAGTTCAGCGTGGCGAGAACGTGACACCAAACTCCATTCGTAAATTGTAACACATTAGTAAGTCACTGCTTTACTGCAAACATCATCATAATATTGAAACAACTTGCGACCGCTTCTGAACATGTGCGAGTCGTTTTATAATTCGGCATACATATCATACGCAAAGCTCCAAGGATTCATGTTTAATGATTCAGGCTACATTGTAAACACACATCCGATGCACTTATTAAAGTGAACATTTGTATTTAAAGAGATGTTTGTTATTGCATCAACTGTATGCCGAAGTGATCGTTGATTTGCCCTAATTTATTTATGATCGTATGTAACGTTACAGCATTCATGCACCTCTACTAAAAACGAGGTCATAGTTTTTTGCGACGAAATCTGTATTGGATTTTCGCGTTAACTTGTCAACGTCCAAGATAAAGTTTGCTATCGGAGCTAAGGCTGTCGATTGGCCAATGTTTTAATGGACACATAACTGCAATTTCAAAGGTTTTAAATCAACATGATATCAGTAGTTTTCATTGACATGGGATGTCATAAAGGACCCTTGAAGATCCACAAATGTCATGCATTTTAAACCAATGAACGTGTTCTGCAGTTGAGAGTCCCATCACCATGAGCAAGAGGAAGATACAAGAGGCTCATTTGCCAATAGGAGAATGCATCACACAGGTTTGCGTCAGCCAGTTGGACTTATTCTGTTAAACCAGTCAATTGTGCATTGTGATATTGTGTAACTGAAATGTCTTTAGCTTAATGTTCAGGTTCAACAGATTTTAAGGGAGCGGCTTTGCCATCAGCAGCTCCCTGACAGGCCGGAGGGACTGGAAGCTCAACACAAGTACGTTCATTTCATCGATACAGGCCGGAAAAACTTAAATATTTCATTATTTTGATGTTATTATAGATTAACCTGTCTCTCATTTACTTGTTTGATCCATAAAGTCTCGGAAAATAGCAAACAATGATGATGAAGAATTCCTCAAAGCTTAAGTTGACAACTTTTTCTGTCGAACAACAGGTCAAAACCCCAAAAATATACACTCATGTTTTACGTTATACGAAGAAAGGCCAGAAATCCTAAATTGAAAACTGAAATTGTATCATTTTGGGAGTTTTCTGCTGAAAATAAATGACCGAAAACTATTTACCGATTATCAAAATTGTTAATTATTTTTTTTGTGTGGATCAAACTAATCAATTGTTTTAAGTTCTAGTTTAGGTAAATATTTAGGCCACTTAAAGGTCTTGAGTGGTTTTGGAACTGACATGTAAAATGTAATGTTCTTGAGAGCGATGCGGTGAAGTTAGATAGTGCAAGATGAATATAAAAGTCCCATCATCAATTTAATAGAAACTTGTAGTAGTTTTTGTCATCTGTAATGACGAGACAATCTAGGACACAGTGTGAGTCTCAGTGACCCAATTCAGTCTTTACCTGGCTGACAGCACCGGCCAGTTGGGAGGCTGAAAACGCTCCAGTTTCCCAGCAGACTTGAACACAACATTGAGATCTAGAGTTGTAACAATTCCAAATTCTGCCGTTTTAATTAATTGTCTCAAAAATAGGTGTTGTTTACTTCAGCTGTGTTACTACATTATCTGGGTCACATTACAGTGATATATAACCAAAAGATGTATCCTTGGTCCAGCGGGGAAATGTAACTAAGTACAGTTACTCCAGTACTCTGCTTAAGTCCAAACGTTGAGGTACATGTACTTTACTTGAGTCTTTTCTTTTCATGCCACTTTCTACTTCTACTCCGCTACATCTCAGAGAGAAATATTCTACTTTTTACTCCACTACATTCATCTGACAGCTTTAGTTACTAGTTACTTTAGTTACTAGTTACTGTACACATTAAGATTTCCGCACACTATAAAATCTGATGTTTTATTATAAAGTAACCTAGCAACAATATAACGGCCTACAGGTCCAGCTGAGATGATGAGACCATTAAACACACTGCTGGTTGGATCCTTTCTACAATGGGAGGAGAGGTCTTTACTTTTAATACTTTAACTACATTTTCCTGATGATACTTTTACTTAAGGAACGTTTTCACTGCAGGACTTTTGCTTGTAACAGAGTATTTTCACAGTGTGGTATTCGTACTTTTACTGAAGTAAAAGATCTGAATACTTCTTCCGCCACTGATTTTAGATGGAGCTATTACTAAGTAGGACAAAGAGTCAAGACATTTCTCTTTGAACTCATTATTTCCCACAACTGGAAGAGCATTATGGGGATTGTAGTCTGAAACCTGTGTTTTCCAGACACCTCCTGGAGCTGCTGAAGCGGACGGCCATCCACGGGGAGAGTAACTCGGTGCTAATCGTCGGCCCCAGAGGGGCAGGGAAAACAATGGTGAGCCTCCGCAGCCACAACACATGCTTCAAATGGGCTCATGGGTAAAAAAAAACAACTAAATTGAAATGGTTGGGAAGATGATGAATTGTGTTGGAAGTGTGTTTAAATCCTTGGAGTGTTGTATTGTTTGATGGTGTATGTGTTTTTTTGGTTTGCAGCTCCTGAAGTGTGTGCTGAGAGACCTGCTAGAGGAAAAAGAAGCCCAAAAAAACCTGCTACAGGTTCATCTCAACGGTACGGTCTCCGGGTCTCCACCATACACGAGCTGTATCCACAATTTAGGTTGCTTTGTCACCCGCCTTGTTTGGTCTGATAGCATGGTTAGTTTGGCATCTGAACTCTGGAGCTGATCAAACAAACAGCTGGTCCGCTTGATAACGGGGGTCGGGGGGGGACTAGAGTTCCGTTTACTTTAGGTGAGAACACGATCCGACCCAAATACAGTAAGTGAACCAAAACATTTACCAGCCTGCATTTTCAGCCTTCCACACAGTGCATGGACTTACAGTATACAGTATACTGTATGATTAAAGGGGGGGTCAAACTCATGGCCCGCGGGCCAAACTCGGCCCCTCGCAAACTTTGATCCGGCTTCATGCATCAATTTAGGTGCACAATATATTTTGGCCCGCCTAGTTTTTGTCGCTTTTTCCCATATTCTTGACACTATTTCTGACATTTTGGGGACTTTTTATTCTACTTTTCAAGTTCAACGTTTTTGGCATTTTTTTCCTAAAAGTTGTGGTGCTATTTTTATGTTTTGCTGCTATTTCCGACATTTTTGGCGCTTTTTCTAGCGCTTGTTTAGCGATTTTGATGCCACAGTTCTGTATTTAACAGAAACATTTCTCAATGTTTCTGTTAATTCATTTATGTCTTTTTCTTCTGACATTCTTGGCATATATTACTTTTTCGATGAAATCAAAGCATGCCAATAAACTTGTCTGCCCCTTAATGTGATTCTCGTTTTCCAGTGTGGCGCGTAGAGAAAATGAGTTTGACACCCCTGATTTAAGGGACGATAACATTCAGATCTTTAACTAATTCTGAGTGCACATCGCTGGGCGTCTGTGTGACATCATCGTCATCTCCCCCCCCCACACTTGCTGTCTGTCAGCTGCTTACAGTGTTCGCCGCCTTCTAAAATTTTAGAAACACAAGCAGAACCAGGAAACCCAAGTTTTGGATATTCTGTCCAATAAGCTACTGTCTCCACCACGTGACACGTGTTTACAGTGTTTGGTATCTTTGACAATGTGCAGTGTGAATGCCAACAGAAACCAAATGAAAAAGAACATTGCTGCACCTCCACCCCAAACCACACCGAGTCCACCGAACTACAGGTGTGTTTATATAATTGTGAAGTTTGAGTACGTCTGAAATCATAGAATGAAACCAATAGTACATGAATTTCGTACGATTCCCGGTTAAATATTACAGTATGCAAACAGTAGACACTACGCCAGCATAATATCCCACAATGCAATGTGGTAGTAAGGACAACATTCATAATAGGGGTGGGAATCACCAGATATATTGCAATCTATAACCTTTTTTCCAACTTCAAATTTTTCCCAATTTTAAATGACGTCCCCAAAAGGAAACATCTGTTTCATCTAAAAAGATACATTTCTCAGTTTGTTCATCTCACTTCAATTTTATTGCTGCAAAATGGGACAAACTGACCAACACATATATATATAGTAAAAGATCGATGCAGTATTGCCACTGAAAAAATCGAGATACTATGCTGTATCGATTATTTATTTTATTTTTTTTCACCCCTAATTCATAACAGACAAACTGACAGGAACCAAGGAGCTCTGTAATGTCGATAACACTCTAATTTACATTTCTACATATAGAAATTTGTGATTTTGTCACCTGCGACTGTTGTCTAGTTGCTTTCCTCTTTCAGTAATTTAAGCATTATCTAGCGATGCTGCCAAAGTGGAGGTTGGCGGGGGTCACCACCATGGTTACGCATCTCGAAACGGCAAGGAGGCTCTGAGGAAGTGATGTTGAAAGTTACAGCTCAGTACACGCTACTGTTGATTTAAGATTTATTTTGTGGGCATTTTTTGGCCTTTATTGACAGGACAGCTGAAGAAATGAAAGGGGGGAGAGAGGGGGGGAGGACATGCAGCAAAGGGCTGCAGGTCGGAGTCAAACCCGGGCCCGCTGCGTCGAGGAGTAAACCTCTATATATGGGCGCCCGCTCTATCAACGGAGCTATCCAGGCGCCCTACAGAAAAGTATGTTGAATGATAGTTTGCATGCAGAGAAGAAGACGATGTACGCAACCGTAATGTTATTCATTCGTAATTTAAAGATATAAATATGAAGACATTTTGTGAGTATTTTTCTAATTTCAGGATTTGTTCTTGCTCATGTCCTCGGAAAATATTCTTCCAGGGTTTCATACAGGAACCAGAGCTAAGCGTAACATCAGCCAATCGTGCGACCTTCTCCGGCGATTGACTCATTTCAAAGCTCCGTTTTGTTTGCTGCAGGTCTCCTGCAGACTGACGACAGGATAGCGCTGAAGGAGATAACGCGGCAGCTCCACCTAGAAAACGTTGTCGGTGACAAAGTGTTTGTAAGTGTCTGAAAAGAGTTTCATCAACAGTTTCGTAATTAATAATGCAACAAAAACTGCTCTAAATACCTGTTTGTGTTTCATTTTTCAGGGCAGTTTTGCAGAGAATCTGGCTTTCTTGCTGGATGCATTGAAGAAAGGTTAGAACATTTGTTATCTTTAATTTAAGAAGAACAACTCCAGGCAAAAGCATCATTCAATGTTTGGGCTATTTTGCTTCCATAGGATATTCTTTTTTTTCAAACTAGTGGGGGAAAAAGCATCCAAAATACACATTTAGATGTCTATTTGACTACAATTTGTCTATTTTTTGCCTGTAAATTCACCAAAAGTGAGCATTAGATAACGCCTTATTTGCATATTTAAACAAACATTTTAGAAAAGTTGTAATACAAAAAACTATTTGTCTTAATGCCAGTAATCAACTGGGGACTTTCATGCCAATATCTGTTAGTTAAAATGTTTTCCTATTGGCCTGGGGGCTCTTCTCTCTCCTGTCCAGGGGATCGCAGCAGTAGCCGGCCCGTGTTGTTCGTCCTGGATGAGTTTGACCTTTTCGCCCACCATAAGAACCAGACTCTGCTCTACAACCTGCTGGACGTCTCCCAGTCGGCCCAGGCTCCCGTTGCCGTGGTCGGCATTACCTGCAGACTGGTGAGCCTTACTCAGGCTACATTTAGGCTATGTTCACACTTGGCGTCAATCCTTTTGTAGCATTATCACCATATCTGGGTCTGAAGTGTTGGAAAAGCTAGAGCAGATAAGTAACTTACAGTCAAAAAGCTTTAAGACTAAACTGAAAGCTAAAGAAGTCCAACTACAATCATTAGATTAGACTACAATCAAAAGTCTTTCACGACAGTGGCTTCAGGTGCTGCCTAAACCAGCTCGGGTCGTGCACCTGAACCTTCTAATAGCGCGGGATTTCATGCAGGATGTTCTGGAGCTGCTGGAGAAGCGGGTGAAGTCACGGTTCTCCCACCGCCAGATCCACCTGCTGAGCAACCCGACATTCACTCAGTACCTGGCGCAGGTCCGGACCCAACTCAGCCTGCCCGCCGACTTCTCCGACAACCAGTTCGCCGAGGACTGGAACGCCAGCGTAAAGGTGAGCCGAGGGACGGATCTAGGCTCGGTCTAAAAGAGAGATGCCCTGGCCTGTTATTGGTTGGGTTAATAGTGTTAACCCAGTATGGCCTACTCAGAAGCACTTTTACCCCTTGAAAGAGCAAGATACTTAAAAAAACAAAAACTGAGCCTGATCCAGATCCAGATTGTCTGGACCAACAACCCAAAGGAGTGGCCAGAGGTGTCCCTTCCTAACGTTTTTTTGTTGATGTTAGCTACCTGATTGATATATATAATTTTAATAACAAATAAATAAGGAAATGTACATTTCAGCCTATTCTTCCAAAATTATTGTAATTCAAATAAATTCCCTTGTTCAAAAAGGAGGAGAAAGACGTTAATCCTACCCCCTTTTTTATTTTTATCCTTTAGTTAACAAAACTATTTGATGCTTAACTTATTTATACATGTTTACATACAGTACATGTACTGTATATCTACCTAACTACTCTCATAAACACATGCATACACATAGACACAGATGCATACATACACACCTTTTCTCTTAATTTCCATCTATTTATATCCTAATAACCCACCCAAACTCGACTTTATAACTCACCTCGAGTCCTTTTCATATCCATTCAATATGTTCATTTTAAATAGTCTGTTAAATGAATAAACTCCTTGTAACTGTCACAGTTTGGGCTGTAGCAGCGACGTTGGTGGTATTAACGACTCCGTCTGTCTATTCGGCGGTATATAAAACAGGATTAGGATGTTTTAACTTATCAGAGGTGCAGAATGCCGCACGGCAACTTTTCAGCATTGTACCAAGCAACAAAACAAAACAATTGTAAATATGATATCAAGTCAAGATCAACCGCTAACAAGGTCTATGCTCATTCATTGGAAAGGTTTGTTTTCCCCGGGGGCATAAAGGGGTCATTTAGTGGGGGTTTCCAGCAATGCCGAATGAGTTTATATAGGTTTCATTAACCAAAGGTGGGTAGTAACGAGTTATATTTACTCCGTTACATTTACTTGAGTAAGTTTTTGAAAAAATTGTACTTCTAGGAGTAGTTTTATATCACTATACTTTTACTTGAACTTGAGTAGATTAGTGAAGAAGAAGCTGTACTCTTACTCCGCTACATCAGGCTACAATGAGCTCCTTACTTTTCTTACCTCTATGGTATTCTACGCGTCATTGTTTTACCCCAGCGTACGTCTCATTTTAATGTTTTATTGAGAGAGAGAAAGAGAGAGAGAGAGAGATGCTACCCGTGGCACAGTGAAAATGAGGAGGCAGTTAAACGTATGCCGTTTATCTGGAAATACGCACAGTAACAGTCGCACCTCAAAATCTCAGGGTAGGTGCGCAGCGTCCTATCAGAGAAACCGCCACATCGTTAAAATCTCATTTCCCCATAGCGCCCAATGCAGAGGTAACAGAGAAAACATCATTTCTATTGTTGTGTTCACTTTGGAAGGAGAAAACTTTTTTTTTTTTCCAAAAAGTGCTCCATGCAGAATCGCTTTTAGAGGATGTCTCTGGCTTTGACACTTGTTTAACCTCTATTTTTAAAAGACTTCAATTTGGTATTTTTGTCTCTTTTTGGTTGCTCGAATCCGAAACAGACAATCAGCGGTAAGGAAAGGAGAGTAATGAGCAGCCAAAAGTCCTGGGCCAGATTCAAACCAAAGACAATTTGATTAAAAAGGACATTGGTGCCATAGTTTTCATCATGACCTTCTGACAAAGCTGCCACCTTGCTAATGTCAAAGCACAAAATTGAAATCTCAGCCGTCATCATTTCACTGCCCATCTCTCCCCCAGAGAGAGAAAGAGAGAGACTTCCGCTGAAGGCTCTACCACGTGACGGTGTTTAACACAGCTTTACAGTCGTAGCAAAACAAAGATGTCAGAATCAACCGTCGCCAAGGCAACACAGATGCGGAGGACCCCCCCGGCCTCATAGTGAAAGCATGGTTACCTTTTAGTAAAGTGGTAACAGCAGCTACATTGTGCTGCGTTTATTGTCGACCAAAACAATCGGACATGTGAACATCCAACAACTCAACATCTAACCTGAGGAGACGTAGCGGTAGTTTTAGTTGTTGCTGTGGAGAGGAGGATGTTTGTCTTTTAGGTTACATACAGGATGTTTTACATGCAGTATCCATCCAAATTTGATGTGACAAGTCTCTCACTTAAGCTATTTTGTAGTTAATAAATAAATAAATTAATTTATTTTATTGATTGGATGAACTATAATTTGCCTAAAGATGATTATTTTGTATTTTTGTCGGTCTGATTGATGCTTGTGTTAAGAAATAAATCAGACGTTACTCAACAGTTACTCACTACTTGAGTAGTTTTTTCATCAAGTACTTTTTTACTCTTACTCAAGTAATTATTTGGATGACTACTTTTACTTGAGTCATATTATTCTGAAGTAACAGTACTTTTACTTGAGTACAATTTTTGGCTACTCTACCCACTTCTGTCATTAACTACTAATAATCGGTATCAGAGGGGCGCCCGGCTTGCTCAGTTGGTAGAGCGGCCCATATCTAGAGGTGTACTCCTCAACGCAGCAGGCCCGGGTTCTACTCCGACCTGCGGCCCTTTGCTGAATGTCATTTCCCCTCTCTCGCCACTTTCATGTCTTCAGCTGTCCTGTCAATAAAGGCCTAAAAATGCCCCAAAAAATAAATTATCGATATCGGCCCTGAAATCAGTATCAGTCAACCACCTAGTGTTTAAAAATAAAATGCACTGTGTTCAATGGAGAAAAAAAGTCCCTTTTAACCCAGACATTTCAAAATAATAAATTTTAAGCTGTAACCAAAACCGTGATATTTTTGCTGAAGGTTATCATCCCGGTGGAAACTCCCACCACCCCCCGCCCACAAACAAGCTCTTCTGTTTTTGTTTTCTTGGTATCTTCAGACGCTTGTTGAAGACAAATCAGCGGTGGATGTTTTACAGAGACACTTCAACTCCACCAAAGACTTCCGTTCGATGCACATGCTGCTGGTACGACGCATCGTATTTTCTCCATTATTACAAACTACAGCCGCCATTTAGTTTGAGACACCTGCCACCTAACTCTTTATTTTCCAGATGTTGTGTCTGAGTCGTGTGTCTGTGGCCAAACCTGCCATCCAACCCGCAGACCTGCTGGAGGCCAGCAGACTGTGTTTCTCTGACGCCAAGGCCAACATACTCCATGGTACAAAAAACTAAATCACAAGAAATCATGTCCATCACTCTCAGCGCTGGAAGAAGTATTCACATCCTTTACTTCAGTAAAAGTACTACTACCACACTGTAAAAATACTCTTGTTACAAGTAAAAGTCCTGGATTGAAGTATCATCAGGAAAATGTAGTTAAAGTATTAAAAGTAAAGAACTCTCCTCCCATTGTAGAAAGCTTAAGGATCCAACCAGTTGTGTGTTTGATGCTCTAATGCAGGGGGTCAAACTCCAGGCCCGGGGGCCGAACTCGGCTCCACGTTTCAATTTAGGTTCACAATAAATTGTGGCTGCTTAGTTTTTGTTGCTTTTTCCCATATTTTTGACACTATTTCTGATGTTTTGGGGGCTATTTCTTATGTTATGCCGCTATCTCATTTTTGATGCTTTTTTTGGACGTTTTTGATGCTACTCACAACATTTCTGGTTATTTATTTTCTCCAATGTTTCTGTTAATTGATTTATTTTACATTCCAGGGCTGATCACTCTTAGGACTCCAATAAATTCCCACCTGTTACATTTGTGTTTTCCTCTCTCTAGGTCTGTCCATCTTGGAGCTGTGCCTGATCATCGCCATGAAACATCTCAACGACGTCTACGAAGGAGAGCCGTTCAATCTGCAAATGGTTCACAATGGTACGGCCGGATACTTCACCTAGTTCATAGTTCATTACGAAAAACACAGATAGATTAAAAAACAGACAGATTAAATAAAAAGCCATCCAAAGGAGCTGTGAGAAGCAGCACCGTGACATTCCAAAGACAGAAAAGAGAACATCAAAACTCCACCGATGGTTTGAAATTACAGAAGACCTTTACAACATGAAAGAAAATGACCTACAAGTTAAGAGTGAGAGAAAATGTTTTCATTCATAAATTGAAGAAATGGATGATTAACAGTATGGCAGTGGAAATAGTTCATGACCTAACTGATGAAATGAATAGATTCCAAGATACTGGCTCTGGACTTTGATGGTGGAAACCTGTTTGTTATTGTTTCCTTTTAGTTTTTTCTTTTCCTTCTATATCTATGACTGTAAGACACATAATAGTACAGAATGTTTGGATGTATGCACAAAACCACAAAGATTACAGTAAAAAAGAACTCAACACCACAGTGACACTAAAGTGCTTAAGATTGTGATAAAATGAGTGTGTTTTGGTGCAAAAAGAACGACCAAAAAGTTTATAAAGAAAGGTACAAAGTAGGTAAAAACTGCTTTTAACTTTTGTGTCCCAACGCCAGGAAGAAATTACAGCACTTTTTTAAAGGTCCCATGGCATGAAAACTTCCTTTTTTATGAGGTTTTGTAAACATTAATATGCGTTCCCCAGCCTGCCTATGGTCCCCCAGTGGCTAGAAATGGTGATAGGTGTAAACCGAGCCCTGGGTATCCTGGTCTGTCTTTGAGAAAATGAAAGCTCAGATGGACCGATCTGGAATCTTCCCCTTATGAGGGAAAAGGTTACCTCACCTTTCTCTGCGTTATTAGGGGACCATTAAGGTCTATATAAAAGAGACTTCAGATACAGTATTAGGGACCACTAAGGTCTATATAAAAGAGACTTCAGATACAGTATTAGGGACCACTAAGGTCTATATAAAAGAGACTTCAGATACAGTATTAGGGACCACTAAGGTCTATATAAAAGAGACTTCAGATACAGTATTAGGGACCACTAAGGTCTATATAAAAGAGACTTCAGATACAGTATTAGGGACCACTAAGGTCTATATAAAAGAGACTTCAGATACAGTATTAGGGACCACTAAGGTCTATATAAAAGAGACTTCAGATACAGTATTAGGGACCACTATATAAAAAGTCTATATAAAAGAGACTTCAGATACAGTATTAGGGACCACTAAGGTCTATATAAAAGAGACTTCAGATACAGTATTAGGGACCACTAAGGTCTATAAAAAGAGACTTCAGATACAGTATTAGGGGACCACTAAGGTCTATATAAAAGAGACTTCAGATACAGTATTAGGGACCACTAAGGTCTATATAAAAGAGACTTTAGATACAGTATTAGGGGACCACTAAGGTCTATATAAAAGAGACTTCAGATACAGTATTGGGGACCACTAAGGTCTATATAAAAGAGACTTCAGATACAGTATTAGGGGACCACTAAGGTCTATATAAAAGACTTCAGATACAGTATTAGGGGACCACTAAGGTCTATATAAAAGACTTCAGATACAGTATTAGGGGACCACTAAGGTCTATATAAAAGAGGCTTCAGATACAGTATTAGGGGACCACTAAGGTCTATATAAAAGACTTCAGATACAGTATTAGGGACCACTAAGGTCTATATAAAAGAGGCTTCAGATACAGTATTAGGGGACCACTAAGGTCTATATAAAAGACTTCAGATACAGTATTAGGGACCACTAAGGTCTATATAAAAGCATCCAAAAAGCAGCATTTCATAGGACCATCAGCCAGAATGTAATTCAACTTTTTCTTACTTGTATGTAAGTAATTGATTTTTGATTAGATTTTCTGCACCTTCTGTTAATTTTTTTTTTTAGAGTTTAAGAAGTTCCTGCAGAGGAAGTCAAACTCCATGTACAACTTTGAGCAGCCTGTCATCATGAAGGTCTGTATAACGGGAAAAAAAGTGCATGCGTTATCACAGAAGGCTTGACATGTGGAGGTGCCAACCGTTTTGTTGTCATTACTTAGAATTCCTCATGGGGGTGACAGAAACTACACACTATAGCTTTAAAGAGTCCCATGGTGCTTTTCAGAGGCTCTCTAGCCCTGTTAGGAAGAAAGAGAACTCATATTTTTAATAAAAATAGCACTTTTAAAGACTTGACTTTGATTCCTTTTACTGACTCCAACCCTCCCTCGCCCGTCCCTCAGGCCTTCGAGCACCTGCAGCAGCTGGAGCTGATCCGGCCACTCGACAGCTCCGCGGCCAGAATCCAGAGGGAGTACCAGCTGATGAGACTCATGGTGGACCACAGTCAGATCATGGAGGCCCTGCAGAAATACCCACAATGCCCCACTGACATCAAGCAGTGGGCCATGTCGGCATTCAGCTAGGACTCGGAGCATCCTATTGGACTTGTTGTAGACATTGGTTTGCTGTTTTCTGCTCCAGCTCTGCAAGAAAAATCACCTGCACTGTAAAAAAAAATAGTTATATACCTCAACGTTTGGTAAACAGGTAGGAATGTAATACAAAATCTCTTACCAAATGAAAATGACATGAATCGACACCAGTTGTGAAAATATATTTAATGTTTTAAGATTATTTTTTGATATACTCAGAACAGCGAATGTGTTCTGGAGCAGTTTTCAAAACATGTCTCTGGAAAAGATGTTTTTTGATGAGTGGGATGAAATGACCATCTTTTAGCCAACATTTCTACGGAAGCCCGGAATTGTCACTGTGACATTTTTTGAGAGGACTACTTTTGTGTTCCCTCGCGATACTTTTCTTCTTCTATTCCTTCTAAGACATGTCTATTTCCACTCATTCTTATAATAACAGCCTGCTGTCTGATTAAGCTTTGTGTTCTATGTATATTCTCAAAAGGAGAAAAATAAAGGGGGAATGTAAAGAGACAATACAGCTTGTCCTGATGACCAGTGGTGTATTATTTCAAATTTAGTCTGCTTTATGAGTCGGTGTGTGTCAAACTCAAAGCCCTTGGGCCAGATCTGGCCCTCCCTCAATAGGTTCACAATACATTTTGGCCCAGCTGGTTTTTGTTAAAACCAAAGAAATATAAAATATAAAGTTCCAGAACAAGTAGATTTGTGGATCTAAGGGGACGGTAAATCCACTTATCTTTGTGATAATGTCCCTAGTCATGCCAGAGGAATGTAGTAAGTCTTGTACATGACCAAGTGCAGTGTAAGAACGAGCCTTGGAGACCCCAGAATCTTTTTTAGATTATTGTTTTGGGGCATCTTACCTTAGATATTAAAGGGGAGAGAGAGGAAAGACATGCAGGAAACTGCCGCAGGTCAGGCTTGAACCCTGGGCCTCAGCGCCAGTGCTGTGATACGCAGTATACCCACTAAGAAATCTCCAAGATTTCCATATACCCACTTAAAAATGTGCAATGATACGCAACAACATAGTTTTGTGACAGAACTATAACTTTAGATGTGCATAGTGTGCATAGCGGCCAGGCCCAAATCCTACACCTACACTAATGCCAGTATTTTCCATTCACCACACATGTAAGACAAATATAAGTAGCCCATTATAGTCCCCCGAAAGGCCCATTCTGAGCCAGGGAAAAAATATTTAAATATATGGTACTACAATCCATTCACTAGACTACACCACTGCTCTGGAGCTCTACCAGGACCTTAGTGAAGTTGAGTTTGAATCCTAAGGATTCACTGTGCCACATGTATGTTTAACATTAAATAATAGATTTATAAAATCATGCCAATTTCATCAGCTTAGTATTCTATGTACTACAAAGCTCTGTATAAAGGCTAGTTTAGTCCCAGTTTAATATGCAACTTCTCTCTTTCAATGAAGAGGTCTTTGGCTAAGAAAACACTGAAAAGCCCCATATATTTATGTAATCTCTGCGGTGTAATGTAGATTTTGGTGAAGAAAGTTGTAGTGGCTCAACCTATATGAAGATTTTTTTTTTTTTTTTTAGATAATTCAGCTAAAACAGAGTTCTGTATCAATTGTCACACCCCCAGAGTCAGACTTCCACTTCTCCCGAGACTTACGTAAACCTGGTTTCAAAGCTCCATCCAGCAACAAAAAAAAGAACTAAACACTTAACTTGAATTTCACCTCAAAAAACATTGAGGAGTTTGGAAACTGGAATCAGGCTTGTTGTCAGCACTTCATCTGCTGAATGCTGCCATCTAGAGGTGGACTTCTGCAGCCAACATCAGCCTGGACAGGAAGTACAAATACAAATATAGTTTGGATTTCTGGCTCAAAACTTAGAAGAAAAAATGTGTGAAAAGCGCTGTTGAGCAGCAACATTTAATCTCCATCTATCTGTGTTGCGATCATGACACATGAAGCGTAATGTAATGAATTTTCTAGACAAAATGCGCATACAGTGGATATAAAAAGTCTAAACAGCCCTGTTAAAATGGCAGGTTGTTGTGATGTTAAAAAATGAGAAAGATAAATCATTTCAGAACTTAGTCCACCTGTAATGTGAACAATTAAATTGAAAAACAAACTGAAATCTTTGAGGGGGAAAAATAAAAAAAACGTACAATAACCTGGTTGAAGTGTTTTTTGATTTTATTACAGCACTCAGTCTTTTTGAGTCTATTAGCATGGCACATCTTGACGGTAGCAATATTTTCCCACTCTTCTTTGCAAAAGGACTCCAAATGTGTCATATTGCGAGGACATCTCCTGTCCACAGCCCTCTTAAGATCAACCCAAACACGCTCAACTGGATTCAGGTCTGGTCTCTGGCTGGGCCAGTCCAAAACCTTCATCTTCTTTTGGTGAAGCCATACTTTTGTAGATTTGGACGTGTGCTTTGGGCCGTTGTCATGCTGAAAGGTGAACTTCCTCTTCTTCTTCGTCTTTCTAACGGAAGCCTGACGGTTTTGTGCCAAAAATGCCTGGTATTTGGAACTGTGCATAATTCTCTCCACCCTGACTAAGGCCCTGGTTTCAGTTGAAGAAAAACAGCCCCAAAGCATAATGCTGCCCCCCCTTTTGTACCTTTCTCCTGACTGATATCTTTCAACAATGAGATCCCTCTGATGGTTTGGAAGCTCTCTGCGGACCAACTAAGAAAATGTCAGGAAAGTCCTCCTAAAGCAGCACTTTATTTGTGATTAATCAGAGTCACTTTAAATGATGGCAGGTGTGTAATGACTTCTATTTAGCACACAGTTTGAATGTGATTGGTTAATTCTGATACAGCCACATCCCTAGTTATAAGACGACGTGAACACTTATGCAACCAGATTATTGTAAGGTTTTTATTTTTTATTTTTCAACCTCGAAGATTTCAGTTTGTTTTTCAATTGAATTGTTCACGTTATAGGTCACATTAAAAGTGGAAAAAGTTCTGACATGATTTATCTTTGTCTAATTTCTTTACATCACAAAAACCTGCCCTTTTAACATGGGTGTGTAGGCTTTTTCTATCCACTGTATCTGCAGTTAATAGGTCTATTAAAAACTTAGCAGTGGGACCAGAAACATTTTCAGGGACGTTTTTCCCTCTTTTATGCAGAGGATATGTCCTTCCACAAGATTTAGAACAGGTAGATTTGATATTTTTTAACTTTTCCTTACATTTTTGTCCTTTTGATGCTTTTCCCCATGTTTGTCACTTTTGACATTTTCAACACTACGCAACACTAACGTATTAACTTTAGTTTTAGTTATTTTTGGAATTTATGGTCAATAAACTTCATTTATAGGAAATTAACTGCCTGTCGAATGTGGGAGGGCATTCAGAGCAGCTGAAGGCCCTGGCCCCCATGGTGGAGAGGGGGAATGTGGGGGTGACAAGGAGGCCAGTCGGGGGAGAGCGGAGGGACAGTGCAGGGACATAGCCTGGTCGGAGGCCAGACATGTAACTGAGTGCAAGAATATGGAGTGCTTTGTAGGAGAAGAAGGTCTTAAATTCAATCGGGTAGTGCACAGGGAGTCAGGGTGGAGTGATAAGGATGGGTGTGGTGCGTTCAGGTGCTCTGGTACCAATGAGGATTCGAGCAGCAGAGTTCTGAACAAGCTGGAGTAGCTAGTCAGTTTAGAAGGGATACCGGTGAGAAGGGAGCTGCAGTTGTACAGATATGACATGGCAAGGGCATGAATTAGGCTTTAATGAACTTATTTTATTTTCAAATATATACGAACTAAGAACCGTCATTAGCTAACATTGGCGTGTTCTTACCTTGGAGCAAACGTAGCTAGCTAGCTAGCTAGATGTTTTTGTTAATGCCGCCGATACTTAGCTAGCTAGTTGTGAATGGGGCCTCCCACACAGCTTCATCCACGCCCGGTATTTCTCCCCTTGGGTTTTTGCTAGGTGTCGGGAAGGGAAAACCATTCCACCTCCCCGTCCAAACTTTGAGGATACCGGGTATCACATAACTACGCACAACGCTTCGGCGTGTTTCCCTCGCTCGAAAGCTTGCCAGACCTCCCTTGCTTAGTTACGGTTGCTTAGCCGCGATTGGCCTGTGGCGGGTTTTCGGGCGTGGCTTATCGCTTGTTTCTCTGACTGCAGCAGTACTGGACCATAGACTGTATTGATAATTATAATATAATGTATTAATATTAACGGTCTATGTACTGTACTAATGTCAAAGACTGTTGTTCCCATCAGTCACTTAGACACAAAAACATGGGAAATATAGGGTCCAGGTTGAAGAAAGTGGTAGTTGTCCTTAACCGCACAGCGCAGGTCTCTCTTTTCTTTCTTTCTCTGATGTTTTGAATATACAGAATACCAATAAAACATGATAATACAAGAACTTATACCACAAATTGATGCAGAAATGGCACAAACTGTTTCATAAAAATAGCACTAAAAACTGTATGGGATGCCCCCCCCCATGTTGAAACCAAACCTACGCCCTTGGTCAGTAGCAATAATTTAATGCTCTAATACTTCCCTGAAGGACACATGTCCCTCCTGGTAGATTTTTATGATGTGGCTCAAGGTCCCGCTGAAGGATGAAAACATCTTTCTTCACACTCTGCAACACGCTATTTCTCATTAAATTCAGAATTATTCCTTTGTTTTGTTTTTTTGTGCACCGTAGTCTCATATTTCTGTCCTGATTAAATAAGTTGTATATTCCCCTTAATGAATGAAAAGTCCTGCACTAAAACCAGTTCATTACAGAATACCATCCTGTCAAATCCAAACAAACCTTATTTGAAATAATTTTAACATATTTATTGTTAACCTGTAAAATGTGTTTAAATATTATAGCTGTCCTGAATACTTAGTACCCCATTGGCCCCCTTTGATTTGCAGTGTGTGGTCGAGACCCCCTAAACAAAGACCACGTCATCACCAAGACCAGACCAAACGAATGAAAAATACCATATATACACTAATATGTATTAGCTAATATTTGCTAAATCACTTTGGGTAATGAGATTTCTTAAGTGTCTTGACATAAAATACTCCTAGCGGAATTAGCAAATTGTCCAAAATAATGTGAATGGATCCATACAACGCTCTTAAAAAATAGAATAATTACTTCACTACTTTCATTGAATTTCGGCGTTTTATTCAATTTTATAGCAATTTGGGGGGAAAATTGGTAAAAGAACATTAAAACAAGCGAAAAAAATGTTCAAAACAACAAAAAAGCTACAAAAATTTCGGAAACAAACGGCAAACGCGTCAAAAATAGCGTAGGAAAAAACAACAAAAACATCCCAAAAAAGTGGCAAAAACGTCAGGAAAAGCAGAAAGACAACACGAGAGTTAAAAAAAAATCTAAGATTCCTTTTTTTGGACAATATTTTAACGTTTTTGTCTCCTCTCAAGGTTTTTTTTGACAATTTTTTGATGTTTTTGTGGCACTTTTTCTGAAGTCTTTGGTTCTTTTTTGAATTTTTTTGGGACAATTTTTCCAATGTTTTGGTTGCTTTTTGAAAATACATGTCCCGTGACCTCCCTAGCATCTGACAAGAGACAAGACAGAATAAAAAATGCGGTCAAGTCCGTGACCTTCAAAAAGTCCTGAGAGACCAAGACCGGTCTCGAGAGGTTTTGTACATAAAATCTTATTCTGTGAAGCACGTTCCCCTACCGCTAAACGCATTACAAGTCCTTAATTCCCAAATTATTACCTAATAATTTCACAAGTTTCCCGGGAAGGAAATAGTCTTTTATAGTCGAGACACAGCAGGTCAGCTAGACATGAATAAATTGTGAAAATTTGTCTTCCTGCAAGCGATTCAACATGTGGTATGTGTGCAACAAAGTTTCAAATAAGAACTTAACATGAATGGAAATGTCAAATTGCAAATAAAAGGCTTCTATCTTCTACTTGCAGTTGTCAAATAAACAGGAATGAAGTAATAAGTGTTATTTCGTCAGTGGAAAAAAAAGAGATCATAATTCACAATCTAAAAACACATTTATTTACATCACATGGATCACTTCAGCTGATTAAAAACTACGGCGGAGAGTCCCAGCGCTGATCAGGGATCAATTAGTGTCCTCTGTGATAATGTATCCAGGGTTTCTGAAGGATTTTTTCTGCTCTAATACTTCTAGTCTATCATCTTTAACTCACTCTTGCCCAAGATCACATACCTCGTGGGATGCATTTTCCAGTTTCTTGTCCTATTTTCACATCTTATTGTTAGTAATATAAAACATACAGTCACATGTATCAGGAGCAAAGAAACAAGACATTTTTTTTTTCTTCTTTTTTTTTTTTTACACAATCCACTGAAGTTCAGTGTCTTCCTGCCTTGAAAGAAACCCCGTGAGCATCATGACCATTAGAGGCTGCGTTGGCAGATCCTGGATCAGCGCTGCAACTCGAGAGCCTTGAGAAATGAGGGGTCAAAAACGCTTTTAGTGTTTTGGGTTTAGTTTGTAGAAATTCCAGGCCTGGCAACCAGACTTATCCTGCTGCCAAGACAGTCTTGGCGGCGAGGTCATTGGAGTTCAATGTTTCCTCTAAAATTCTTACCAACAGTGAGAAAAAGGAGATTGAGATGCTGGAATGAAATACCTGTAGTGGATGATTGCATTAGCACATATGGAGTATTGCAACTGGTCTTTAAGAGCTTTTGGGGGGATTCTTCAAATTGCAACTGTTAGCAGATCCGAGAAGGTTCCTTGGGGAACGCCCTGGGCTGAAAGTTTGTGTTTTCTTTCTGCCAAGGAACCCGTAAGTGCTTTCATGGATGCCTTACAAAGTACTCCAATGAGCCTCTAGCTTTTAGCTTACACAAAGCTCAACTTAAAGTTATTTTTTCGCAAAGTGAAGGACAATCTTATTATGCAGCCGGGGCCAAGCCCCGCCGTGGAGTCAAAACACAAGAAAATTATAAATGTAGAGAAAACACTTAAGTTCAACACGCACTTATAAAGATTCAGCTCAGAGTATATAGTTGATACAGGTATTTATGTTCTCATGTCTGTACAGATCCTAGACTGCTTAAAATAGTAGGGGCAACAAGACACAAATGTTTCACTGGTAGTTTACCTGCACAGCAAAGTGAGGTGCTGGGCTCGAGGAAGTCGAGATAGAAAAACGTAAAGCCTGCACGCTGAGAAAACCCATTCGTACACCTTCAAATTAAATTGTTCGGACCACGTTTTAAACCATAATTGAATCAGAATAGGTTTGCCAAGAAAGTCAAGACCTGAGGGCAAGGTAAGAGGTCTGATCTGATTTGACAAAAATGGCAGCTGCAGGTTCAGACCAAGAAAACAGCATGAAAGTTATTCTGGATAAAAGAGCCAATTCAAAGAGTTAGAAGCTTATGTAGAAGGCTAAAAATGTAGGCAATATTTAAGGATGGGCCAAGGACCAGGACTCTTCAGTTCAAATCCTATTTGGGAGCTATACAATTAACAAGCAAATATTGCACAGGACTGTTATCTGGATGGAAAGAGCAGATACTCGTATCCATCTCCAGCAGGTCACCATACAACCGAGAGGTGTATGAATGGCTCTCCGAGTGCGTCGGTTTTACTAGTTTCTATGTCGACAGGGCACAATCACATGAAACCAGCCGAACCCAAAGCCCTCTAAAGTTACACAGGGCCGGACTCAATCCACCAAAATACACACAATACTGGAATCCAGGAGTCTGAAGAACATTCATTCTCGGTAGTTTGTCCATAGACTGAATAGAAAGAAGCACATTACAGTTTATATCTTTTTCTTTTTGAATTAGTGAAAGTAGTTCCTGAATTACAACTGAACACCCACCCCCAACAACAACAACAACAACGACCATACATCGTGCCAACTCTTCACATTTTTCCGAGTTGCACCTGAGCTCTGATCCCCAAAACCTCATGCCTGTAAATTAAAAAATAAATACACAACATATCAATATGCAAGGTCACAAATAAAAAATTAAAGAAAAAGAAAAATGCTACAAGTTATTTGTGTGTGTTTGTATATTGAAAGTCACTCCTGCAGCTGATCCTACAGTAGTGTAGGGTAAATTGCGGCACTGGTTGCATAAAACTTGCTAGAACTTAGAAAAGCATAGTACTGAATCCCTGAATGGTATTTGTCGGTTTGGGTCGGTTTCTCAAGCGCAGTTTAAACTCAAGCTGTTTAACACTGACGATGTCCCCCATCTACCTACAGTACTGGGATGGGCCGCCAACCAAACACTGGCACCTTTTTGTTGTGGCTGCTGTGGCTGCTTCGTTTGCAGCTCTCCCGGCCACTTTGGCAGGCTTTTAAAGTCCACTTGGCTGCTGAAATACTGGTAAGTATTACACTTTTTGGACACAAAGAGGGTAATACTGGTAAAACGTTTTCCTTCTTACG
Organism: Etheostoma perlongum; assembly: GCA_026937815.1. Classification (NCBI taxonomy): domain Eukaryota; kingdom Metazoa; phylum Chordata; class Actinopteri; order Perciformes; family Percidae; genus Etheostoma; species Etheostoma perlongum. Next base: position 1,954,741 of record CM049394.1, on the reverse strand, counting down.
TTCTTGCTTGTCAGCATTTTTAATAAGAAGCTGTCTGCTGTTCAGTCTGGTACAGTAATGGAAAAAGTTTCATATAAGATAATGCATAATGGTTAAAATGTGGAAACTTTTAAGCCTTCTTTTGTGTCAGTCATCTCTAACCTATGGGGGAGAGAATAGGAGTTTACTCCAAGAAATAATCCCCCAGTTCAAAGACCTTTCGAAGGAATTTGAATCCCCTTTCTACTGGAGGAACACGGTTACAATTTTGGTTTATTTGCCACACTTTCTACCTCCAAAAGATATCCCTGGGAGTTTGAGGTAGTGCTTACTGAAGGGCTGCTGGGCTTTGCAGTACTTCCCTGACTGTTGAAGCTTCATGAGGAACTTAGAAAAAAAAATGGCTGTTTCTGAATAGCAGTTGCTTAAAAAGCAGCAGCAGCCAAAGGAAGCGATATTGGCGCAAATATTGTTCAAGAAACAACAAGATGGCTTTAACTTCCTTCAGGCTTGCTGTGTTGTTCCAATAGTCTTATCACGTGCAGAGATAGTATCCCCACCCTGACTGTCACTTCCTCCCGATTTGGGTTATTTTGTGAAAACACTGCCTTTTAAAGTCAGATGAACTGTTAATATTAAGTTAGTTTGGCCCTGGTAAGTCTATATTTCTGCCTCGCTGACACTGTTGGGAACTGGGATGTTGAATGCATGCAACAAAAATGTCAAAAGGAAACTAATTTCAGGAAAAGTGCCAAAGATGTCGAAAAAAAACAAAAAAGGCCACAAAAACTTTGAAAAGATTTGTCCCAAAACTTGAAAAATGCAACAAAAACTCAGAAAAAAGCAAGCAAAAGTTGAGAAAAACGTAAAAAAACAACCAAATAATTGTCCAAAAAAATCCTTGAAAAAAAGAGACAAAAACATTGGAAAAAATGGCAAAAACATTGATAAGAAACAAAAACTTTGCAGACTATTTGGGGAATATATGAGCGCTCGTAACAAATATTTAGCTCAATTATAAACTGACTGATTGTGCAGATTTGCTCCCCAGTCATTTCCCCAATCCAGAAATGATCCGGAGTCAATTCAGTTTGGAGAAAAATAAAAAAAAAACCTTGTTTCAGTCTATTTCCTCAAGGACTACAGTACGGCGTTCGCTTATAATGATCAGCATGTTATAAAGAAAGCATACTTATGAATTGCCCTGAATGTGAAACGGTTCGGTAGAAAGAAGTTTTTTTTAGTATTTCCAAACGCACCGCTTGATTTTAAACTGTGTTCCTGTGAAACCGCCCCAAAGCTTGAGGAGAGACTGCAGGTCTGCCGGCACCAGTGTTCAATGTCCCTCAGATGAAAACAAAAGACAAAGAAAATGTCACCGTTGCCTTCACAACAGTGACAAGATACATCCGTTTGCCTGACATCTATAAGAGTAACTAATATGGACGTGTAGAAATGGCACCGGGATGAAAAAGAGATTCCTCGTCTCAACTCTTCTAACTGCAGTTAGCTGTGCGATCCAAAACCATTCTTTCATTTCAGCCCCGTGTGAGGAACGTAACACTTTAATGTATCCAGTTAAACTGTTGAACCTGTTTATTAAGAACGGGTGGAGAAAAGTGGTCCTCAGTTGAGCGATTAGTTAACGAGTTGGCCAGAGTCAGAGCTTATTTGGCTTGCTTGCCGAGACCGAGATCATGGGGAAGTATATAGTAGATCATGGGATCACCTGTATAGGGATGGGAAAGATTTGACAAGGTTGTAGAAACAGAAAAAAATGAGTTTATAATTGAGCTGTCCTGGAGTAGGGTTAAGATTAGGATCGGGCATCGAGAACTGGAAAATATGGTTTTGATTCAGATCATGTTTCCAAATTGAACACGTTTTGGTTTCCTTAACGGCCGCTGTACTTCCAGGCAGGTTGTGTTGAAGCCACGGAGAACAGTAAGCAGTGCTCTAAAGTTTGGCTTTATTTTATGTTTAAAAGCTCGGTGAAACTGGAAACCAGCATTGAGGCTAAATTTACACTGCTACGTTTTTGTTATTAAGTCATGTGTTGAGCCAACAATGATCTCCATGCAACAAGTACACGCCCAAAACTCATATCTCCGCTTATCTGTAAAATAAGCATGTGGCCCGTACCAACTTCATCCCTCAAAGAATCGGAATTGACAAGAGCCAGAACAATCAGAATTTTAAAAATCTAAATGATGCCCAACCGCTGTTAAGATTTCATCTGGTCCTTAAGACAGCGGGAGACACATTGAGCATGACAGCACGGCTAACCCATTACAAGTAGAGATGAGGCGAGAAAGAAAGAGAGAGAGCAAGCGAGAGAAGGAGGTACTCGAGTCTGAGACGGGGGAGGATAAGAGGAGGAAGATGAGGTGAGGAGGTGGGGCGTAGCAAAGATTCCTGAGGTGTATCAACAGAGAGCAGAAACTCTTGATAGTAATAAAAAAAAAAAAGAAGATGTGTGTGCAATCCAATTAGAAGCAAGGTGGCTCAGCTAAACCCAGGTATAATTCCCAGTCAGGGCTAGGTACCCCTGCACTTTAAATCTGATGAACCTCCCTAATTAAATGATCCGATGATCTGTTACTGACAATCTGCTTTTTCCTATAGATCGAATCAGACCACGCATACTGATCTCACAAAATGAAAAGGAACAAGAAGAATATTCTCAAAGAGTCTGACAACCGTGAAGCGTGTTAATAACCTTCGGATTTCAAATATCAAAAGGTAGCATTAGTTGGTACCCAGCGCTGATCCAGAGATGGAAATACTGGAGATCCAGATCTCATGGCCAAAAATTAGGCCTGCCAGCGAATGATATTATTACTCCGTTGACACGGCAAACCCAATAAAAATAAGAAATACAGAAAATAATTCACTTTAAACAACTTCATTCAGGGGGGAGGGCATGCCCCCCCGCCTAATTATCAGAAGAAAACAGAGAGGAAACCATAGAACTACTAAAAAGGAGAACGTTTTTATCCAGTCAAAAAAAACTAAACGTGAGACTGAGAAAGGGGACACTTGTGTTTTTCGGTGTGTAGGGGCCGTGTGTGTACCAGGTACCAGGCTTGTGGACTACATTACCCATGAGTGTCACGGCTGACAGTAGACTGTTTAGGGATGTCATGGAGAACCATGGAGATTGTGAGCTATGAGCGTGAACAGGGAGAGGGAACTGATTTAAACTGTGTCCATCTGAACTGAGGTATACCTGGTTGAAGGAGGTTTATGGTTTTCATCGTCGTAATGCTTGAAAATGGACCCCCCCCCCCCGCCCTTAAAATAAGCTTGATTACCAAGTTGTCTGGGTCCATAATACACTATGTACAGCAGCATTACACTATAAACATTCAGAAGCTGTTGCTTATTGGCAGAACGATAGTCGTTTCTTGGGAAAAAACGCACACGAGAAAAACAGCAAATGTATCGAGAGCCAGGTGCTCGTCTTTTTTTTTTCCTTTCTTTTTTTTTTTTTTACACTAAAATGCACTGAGAGTCCTGTGAAATTCTCTCTGCGCGATCTTTTCTCTCTGTAGAAGACCGAGCAGAACAAGTCGCCGTCCTATATGTATGTATGTATGTGTGTGTGTGTGTGTGTGTGTGTGTGTGTGTGTGTGTGTGTGTGTGTGTGTGTGTGTGTGTGTGTGTATATATATATATATATATATATAAAAACAATACATGATAAAAGTGTTTGTTGGGTGTCGCCGTCCCAGAAGGTCAGCACCGTCCCTGGGCGTCGTCGTCTGTCGTTGTTAATATCCTGAATCGGTTTGATCGGGATGAGAGAGTTTTCGACTGTTAAAATGATAAAATCCTCGGGGACACATTTTCACAATGAGGTGGGTATCAACTGATGTGGTGAGGTGGGCGCAGGGTGTTTCCTGAACGCGAGTAGCGGCCCGCACTTAAAAGACGATAAAAACGGAAAGGAACAAACAAAAAAACACTCCGCCAACCAACCAGGGTCGGCTGTTCATCCCCCTCGTGTCGATCCGTGTTTCTGCGTCAAACCGGCGTCGGCCGACCGGCCCATCATAAGCTGGACTCCTTGGGCGGGAGGTCTACGTTGGTCACCATGGTGACGACAGTGACAATCTCCTCGGGGCCGATGATGGGGGCTTGGCGCTGCATTTGGCTGATGCGCTCCTCAACGCAGCCGGCGGACAGGCGAGCCTCGGCCTCGTGGTCCCAGCAGTCCTCAATGGTTTCACAGAGCATGGCCAGACCCTGAGAGACAGACAGGGAGAGAGACAGACAGAGAGAAGAAACAGAGAGAGAGAAAGAGGGAGAGAAACAGAGGAGAGAGGGAGAGAAACAGAGAGGGCGAGAGACAGAGAGAAGAAAGAGAGAGAGACAGAGGAGAGGAGAGAAGCAGAGAGAAAGAAGAACGAGAGAGAGAGATAGAGCAGGAGGAGAGGGAGAGAAAGAGAGATAAGAAAGAGAGAGAGAAGAGAAAAAACAGAAAGAGAAGAGAGAGGAGAGAAATGAGAAGGAGAGAGACAAAGAGAGAGAGGAGAGAGACAAAGAGAGAGAGAGAAGGAGAGAAACAGAGAGAGAGGAAAGAAATGGAGAGGGAGCAAGACAAAGAGAGAGGAGGGAGAGAGAGAAAAAAAGAGAGGGAGAGAAAAAGAGAGAGAGGGAAAGAGAGAAGGAGAGAAACAGAGAGAGAGCGAGAGAGAGACAAACCGAAAGGGAGAGAGAGAGGAGAGAGACAGAGCGCATGAGCATTACTGTCCATCAGTTCATGGTGCCGGTGATAAGTTGAGACCGACTCAAGTTTTGAGAAAAGCAGCCCCACGTCACGCTGCGGTGACCAATCACGTGACTAGAGATCAGATTTGGGTGGGTGTGTTTTGCGGCAGTGTGAGAGTCCCGTACAGGAAACAGGAAAGAGGAAACATTGCTGCCTCTATCGCTGCCACAAGAAAGTTTTAAAACACCAAACACAAGCGGCCGGGAGTTTGAGGGACAGCTGACTGTTTCCTCGCTATGTCTCGCTCCTCTCTTTTTTCCCTCTCTATCCTGTGAAATAAAGCTGCCTTCAAGTGCGCTGAAAAACATCAAGATCTCTAAAGAATCTGACTGAAAACAGCAACTGTGAAATACACTTGTGCTACATTGGGGGGTTTAAAAAACAGGACGTCACACAAACGGGCCGTTTCATTGACACACAAAAACATAGGAAAATAGGGTCCAGGAGGGTAAAAAACCCCAAAATTACCATGTAACTCAACAAAAGAGTCTCGTCATCGCTCACCGCGTGTTTCTGCCAGCAGTCCCGCAGGATGGGCCGCAGCTTCTTATGAACAACCACGTCCTGCATGTCCTCCAGAGACGGATGCTGACCCACCTCCTCCTCAAACGGGAGCATGTACTCATCCACTGGGCCTGTTAACACACAACCACGGCTCCAAACTTTAAATCAATCTGCAGTAATGACACAGTGTGCACCCGTGGGGGCAAAAAAGTACTCGGATACTTAAGTAAGTAACAACACGAATGCCACACCGTAAAGTAACAGTTAGGGGTGGGGAAAAAAACATTCTTAGATGCATTGCGATTTTCTCTAGAACGATTTGACAGTCAATTCTGATAAGTTAATAATTGATTATTAAAATGTTTTTCTTTTAAATGTGTTGATTTATATTTAAAAATGACTGTCTCCAGACAGAAAACAGAGATGGGATAATGGACAACAACAAAAAACACACAAAAATGGCCAAAAGGAAAACAAAATTAAGTTTTGTATATATACATGATCTCATAAGACATACATAAACTAATTAGGCAAAACACATAATCATATTATGTCTGACCACCTCATGTTTCTACCGGTATGTTATGCTATGACCTAATGTTCTCTTTTGTTCTTTTACATGTTCAAAATACATTTTAAAGAAAGAAAGCGGTAAAAAGTACAATATTTCTCTCTGAAATGTAGCGGAGTAGAAAGGGGTTACATTCCACCACTGGTTGTGCACAAATATCACCACACTGGACAAACAACCTGAGTATGGGTATGTTTTTCTCTGCTGACGCATCAGTCTTACCGTCGGCAGCGGTGCATCGTGCCGCAAGCTCCCAGAGGACGAGGCCGAAGGCATACATGTCGATACGCAGGAAGGCGTCGCGCTGGAAGTTGATGGCCCCCTCCAGGACTTCAGGAGCCATGTAACGCCGTGTCCCCACCTGCAGGTTCAAAGGGAAACGGTGTAAAAAGGTCATGGGTCAGCATCGGGGTATGAACATAGAACGGAGAACCAAGCGAAGACAGAGAGGAAGAAGAAAAGGTCATGACACAGCTCGCAGATGGGCTGAGGTGACGAAAAGCAGTGCCTGTCATGACGGGGTGTTGTTGCTCAGCTGGCAGATAGATCAAACTGTGTCACACACCAATCTGTAAGCTGATCCCTGTGTGACAGAGAACTGGGAGGTTAACCACATTATCCTGATATTTTTGTCCAACATCCAAACCTAAATCAGCAATCACCTACAGATGTTTAAAACGTAAACTGCAACGTAAACTGCAAGAATCAAACAAGTTCCCATTACTAGTTTTGTGGCCCACACTGCCACTCTTAGGCGATGCCAGGTATTTTCACAAATCAATATTGATAATGGTGACTCAGTAACATTCCCCTCGGCTTGAGCAGCCAGGTTCCAACAAAAAAAAAAAAAGACAAGAAACATAGTAAATGGCTGAGCAGTTCATATTTTCACTTTTCACTGTAGACCGTACCTGTCCATGTGTGTCTCCTGCTGATTTCCCTGCTTCGAACTGGAGGGCAAGGCCGAAGTCCGCTATGCAGGCTGTCAGGTTATTCTTCAACAGCACATTCTTACTCTTAATGTCCCTAAGAGAGAAGAAAGAAAACAAGGAAACATGCCTTCAATTTAAGGATACCGTTACTTTGCTACGTTTTGGTAACACGCCCAAAAGGCCTAGCTCATCAACATCTTCAAATACTGGGCAGGAGGTGACTTTTTGCCAAAAGGTCTCCGTTTGCGGCCGTTGAGACGGAAACACAACCCCGCAGATACCAAACTAAAACAGGTCAGAAGTGTTTCCTAATGTCTCCGGTTTAGGGGCTCGGAAACACCAGAGCAGGGGGAATGAGAGGGGGAAACGCCTGAGCAGGGGGAATGAGAGGGGGAAACGCCAGAGCAGGGGGAATGAGAGGGGGAAACGCCAGAGCAGGGGGAATGAAAGGAGCTCCTGGAGCCAATCAAATGTTTGGACAAAAGCTATTATAGATATAAGTATTATTTTAACGATAATTTTTTGGGGCTTTTCCCTTTATTACAGTTGATAGGCATGAAAGGGAGAGAGAGAGAGAGAGAGAGAGAGAGAGAGAGAAAAATGGGGGATGACACGCAGCAAAGGGCCGCAGGTCGGATCCGAACCCAGGCCGCTGCAAAACTGAGCCTACATGGGGCAGATGTTCTTACTGGGGGGGCTAGAGGCCACCCCTATTCTAGATATTTTGACTGCGTACCTGTGGGCGATGGAGGGCTTGTGTCCGTCCTTGTGTCCCGGGATATCCTCGTGGAGGTAGGCTAGGCCACGTGCCGCTGTCTGACTGATGTGGCAGAGCTCGTTCCACGACACCACGTTGGCCTTCAGGTAGTCAGTCATCGAGCCCTGGGAGGGGGGAGGGGGAGAAAAAGATGTGTTCATCTGGAAATAAGGGCGATGTTGAGAATGGGGATTTGACAATAACACCAAAGGAACCGCAAGAATAAGAAGTAAAGCTACATAATGGTATAGTGATGGCTGGAGCAGGCAATGTTTCCATGGTAACAGCAATAATCCCTAATGGATGGAGAGTCACTAAAGCTGTGGGTAGTATTGTATTTCACAAGGGACTTTGCAATAAAAGTATTTCCTCACGACATGAAATCAGCTAAAAATGAAAGCTTTTTCAGGAACAGATGTCAAAGTTGTTTGATGGTAAGATTCAATATTTAAATGTCGGGATGGTTAGCACAATGGGAAAGGATTTCTGGGAGATTCATATTTCAATAGGAGGGTGATAAATAAAATCTACAGCCTTCTAAGTGTCCTCTTGAAACCACAGTGAAGTAACTTTGGCAGCCTTTGTCACCGAGCCAACGTCTCTGCACATTCAGTGTTCTTGGCGAATAATAAAGCTCTGATAAATGCTATTCATTTGTCTCCTGGTTGTTGTGTTGTGTGATCCTTGTTCTCGATTTATCAAGGGGAGGTTTGCTGAGCACGCAGGCTCTTTATCAGCAAAGACTTGCTTAAATTTCCACATGGCTTTTTCATGCTATTTTGCTTTGCAGAGACGCATCTGTTATCGGCAGACAGCTGCCACAAAGAAAACTATATTTGTATGAATGGATAGGAAGCCAATCATCTTTAGATAGATAGTAAAAATTAGAAATGGAACAGAGATTTAGGCTCCACAAATTAGATTAGATATCAACACTAATGTTCAAGCTGGGTCTGTTTTCATTCCTTATCTTTTTATACATCTTTGTGCTTACATAATGTATTTCAATATGATACAAGGTCACTTCTGGCGAGGCCAAAGACAGATGTAGTTGCAGGAGTGACCACTAGAGGGAAGGCAGCCCCAACAGATTCAATCTCATCACTTCAGCTGTCTTGCTTTGTGTGTGTGTGTGTGTGTGTGTGTGAGCGTGTGTGTGTGTGTGAGCGTGTGTGAGCGTGTGTGAGCGTGTGTGTGTGTGTGAGCGTGTGTGTGTGTGTGTGCGCATATGACTTTTTAAAGTATTTACTAAAATTGGGATACCTTTTGTTTCGTTAGAATAGCGGTTTCTGGGGATATCATGAGACCTCCAAAAAAAGTAAATAGTACTTTATACATATCTGAAAATGGGTCAAATTTGATCTAGTCTCGCATTGCCAGACCTTCCCACACGGTGCAGTGAATCTGAGGAGCAGTTAACCACAGTCCTCGTAAACCCACCAAAGTTTAGAACGCCAACACAAAAAAAGTGGAAGGGGACGGACATCCTGCCGAAAAGAAGGACATACGGCGGAATTTCCGGCGGCACCGGAGCAATCCCAGAAGTGGAACGTCGTGGAAATAGACTCAATTTGACCCCAACACAATATAAGGGTTAATGGTTAAAAACAAAGTTACTCATCAGACAACATCCCTTTGAAAGACCCATTGAGCAGCTATTAATAATGACACATTGTCCAAGATATGAAAAGATTTTGAGTGCAGAGTTTTGGAAGGGGCCTGCGTCCTATAAAAGCAAGCCACTGCATGCTACGCATACTGCAAACCTCAACACATAGAGCTGCTTAATTGCACCAAACACTATAAATCAGCCGTCAAGGAGACTGAACTGTGCAATCACTGTTCCAGCTGTGTTACACAAGCTAAGCTTCAGTCTAAACTGACGTGGCCAATATTTTGACACACCTGCTTTAAAAAAAAAACTGGCAAGGAAGGATACACTTTTTGTAGGTTAAAATTTAAGTTATGTATCCTCCAAATACTTCAGCTTTCAAAATAATGACAGCGCATACTTGACAAGGCACAAAACCACAAGTGTTGCTGATATCCTGCTGGTACCATGTCCTTTCCTAAACTCCTTCATAAAAAGTTAGAGTGGCACTTGTAGAGCTGAGGCAGGGTTAAGTGGCTCACTTCAGAGTTGTATTGTTGGGTAAAAAGCCTCAACGCCACACCCACAACCTTTAATTTTTCAACCTATATTTTATGCAGGGAAGGCCTTTTTAAGCACTGTGATTTAAATTCTTGGCCTGGCTGGGAAAACTCAAGCAAGCGAGGCGTACAAGATTTGCTTCATACTTCATCGGTAATAACCCCCTCAAAACACAGAGGCACTTAAAGCCCCCAAATGCAAAGACTGTGCTTGAGAGGTTGAGTGAAGCACAACGGGGGCTAACAAAGCAAGTCCACCTTCTCTGGATAAACCAGGCTTATAAAAGAAGATAAACACGGCATGAAGAATATTGTAATTATGGATTAGCTCCTAAGGCACCAAACAGAATCAATACAATGTGGAGGTTTTATGCTTGTTCTCCCCTTTTTCCAGTGTTAACAACTTACTATGAGATGTCTGTCCTGGGGGGCTTTTAGAACTGTGTACAATAAGCATGAGACAATCCACTGAGATTACTATATTACTGTGTTTACATGGACACAAACAAACCTGGTTAGTGGAAGAAATCAGGCAGGAAATCACATAATTTGTTTACATGCGCTGTAGTAAACTGAAAAACACGCATTCACAGCTTGTCAGTAATCAAGTTCCTCCAGTGGCATATTTGTGAAGCAAGGCGGGTCTGTGTTTATGTGTCTGAATTGAGTACTTATTCTATTCGTTTGTTTTAGATTCAGCAACACACCACATTGAATTATTTTAAATGGAAGGATGCAAACAGCTTCCCTTTTATCCTTTCAACCCTCTGCATTGCTGCTATGGCAACACGTTCCCCATCCAATGTCTCTAATGTCAGTTGCAGGAAGTGTTGAGTTAAATCTAGCTTAGCTTAGCTTGTCAGGTTTAAACCAAGCTTGTGCGGCGGGGGAGAGTGTCAATGAAATGGCCTATTTGTGTGAACTCCTGTTGTGTTCATAAATCCCCCCAACACAGCACAAGTAGACTTTTCAGGCTTTTCAAGTGCTTGTGTTTTTTTTACTCTCATAGTGTTGTGGCAGGGATGTTTCCTGTACGAGACTCTCACACCGCCTCAAACCATCGACAAGTCTGATCTCTGGTTACGTGATTGGCCACCGCAACGTGATGTGGGGTTGCGTTTCTCAAAAGTTGAGTAGGTCTAAACTTTTTGCCACAGGTCAGATGCGTCTATCCCAGTGGCAAACCCCACCGCACACTAGTCACACTGACCCCGTACAAAAAAAAATAGAAGACCTGCGTTTTTGCCAAAATTAATCTTGTTAATATATCAACAACGTTCCACTTCCAGGATTGCTCCGTTGCCAGCCGGGACAAACAAAATTCAAAAACGCCAATTAGTTTCCTGCATGGTGTGCACCACTTCTTTTTCTGTGCTTGGTAAAAATCCCCAAACTGAATTTCTTATATGAAAACAAATTGCTCATTAAATAAGGGGATACTTTTAGTGGTTTGCAGGCAGTATAGCTTCATGGCAGACAGCATACCTTGTCGTGGTAGGCGGTGATGAGCCACAGCTCCAGGTCCAGGTTGTTGTTCCTCTTCTCCGCGCCGATAAAGTGGAGGATGTTGTCGTGCTTCATGCCGCTCACGGTGAAGATCTCGTACTCGTTCTGCCAAGACAGCTTGTCCTAAACGAGAGCCAGGGAGACAGATGTTCTTCTGTCATTCAGCCACCTAATTAACAACCAAATCAAATATAGCTTGTAGAAGGTGGTGATGAGTAGTGTTAGAAATTCTAAGATAGAAAGCTTATTCCCTGGTGACCTTATTGCTACGTTCAGACTGCAGGTAGAAGTGGCCCAAATCCTTTTTCAAGTGACCAGGTCAGACTTCTTCAGAAGTAGTGTGAATCAGAATCACATTTAGGCCACTTCCATATGTGGTCCGGAATAAGACCCAGGTTTAATTTTTATCAATGCGGCCGCAGTGTGAACAACTAAGGCGGATTTGATGCAACTTTTACGTCAACAACCCTCGCTGTGCCCTCTCTCCCCGCGGGGAGGGACAGGGCCCCATGTTCCCGGGCAACCGGGACAGACTGTCTTCATTGCACCCCAACTGCGTCACAAGGGTGGGGATCGGCTCACTTAAAAGGCGTTAGGAGTCTGCGGTGATGTCGGCAACCCACCCGATCCGTCTTGAAACACAGACCAAGGAGTCTAGGGTCACCCCGTGGTGCATTGAATGCAAGGACCGGTGCGCATCTGTTGAGGGGGGTTCCCTGTCACACCACCGGCCCGTCTCGCCCACACTGTCGGGGGGGAGGAGCATGAACCCTGCACCGCTACTAATATTAGCTCTGGTCACAGTTCCATTATCTTTACCTTTGCTGCTATCATTATAATGAATCATATTTCTCTATATCTGTATCCAGTGTTGTAGTCGAGTCCCCAATGGTCAAGTCTGAGTCAAGTCAGAGTCACCAAAGAAGAGTCCGAGTCAAGTCACGAGTCCAGGACTCGAGTACTCCATCACTGCCTATTACACATAAAAAGTAGTCCGAACCTTCTTCCAGCTTCCGAGTCAGATTTCATAAATCCTTGAGTCCTAGTCCAAGTCATCAGTTTGCGAATCCAAGTCGAGACACATGTCCAGAAATAGCACAAAAGTTGGACTCAAGTCCGAGTCCATTTCTTGAGTACTCCGTCACTGTCCGTAGGTTTCTGCCTGTTCCTTGCCACTGTTACACCAAATGCTTGCTCTCGTGGGAAATAGTTGGGTCTCTGTACATTACATAGTGTTGTCTAGACCTACTCTATCTGTAAAGTTTCCTGATTTAACTCCTGTTATGATTTGACATCAATATTCTTTATCTTTGACGTTGTGATGTCTCATTGATTTTAACATTCTTCATAAAAATCTACTAGCTTTTGCTATGTCTTTGTCATCTACACACGGTAGCAGCCAGTGTGATACCTGAATGGGGAAGATCTTAACAGCCACAAAGTCGTTCAGCAGCTGGGCCTTCCACACGCACCCAAAGCGCCCCCTAGCTTTCACCTCGATCAGCTGCAGCGGTTTGTGTCCCAAAATGGGGGACGGGGGTGAGGGCCCGGGATCCTGTAGAGAGAGGGCAGGGAAAAAAAAAAAAAAAAAAAAAAGACAAGAGGAATGTGTTATTCTTGATTCATTAAAATAGCTTTGGCTTACATTGAAGGTGACCAGGCTTTTGGCTCAGCAACAACATGCCTGAGGAGCTTAGGCCAGAAGAATCGCCATCATCTTCACATCTTAAATCACATTGCACAACTTACATTTGTAGATTTGCTTTTATGTGACAATGCTGTTCTATAGTTTTTCTGCTAACATACAGTTTTTTAGCCGCATTTTACGTTTCAATGCCTTATTGCTTTATTTATTTTATGGGTCTGTTTGCGTAATTTGATTATTGAAACCAATTGGAAAGTCTGTTTAAAGGAAGTGCTGCATGTTTAAGATCAGCATTATTATTACTGTGAAGTTTTTTTGGCAGCGCAGACACGGCATACCAAGCAGGGTTTTGGATTAATTCTTTTTAAATTCATTTAAACCCCCTCAGGGCTGCATTTGCTTGAGTTTACAGAAACAGAATTGTAACTGGAGGGTTGCCAGTTTGAATCTAATGAGTCACTGAGGAAAAGCGGGTGGGGGGGGGGGGAAGATTTGAACACTACGACTACCATAGAGCAAGGCATATGAAGATCAGACTGATATGAAGCAAATATATAGTTAAACGACAACATTTGCCAGGTCTAAACCTGGCAGGTCAAACCTCATGCGTGCGCTGTGTGTTCATGCTAATCCTGTATAAACAAAAGTGAGAGCAAGGAAGCCAAGTGTTCCAAATCTAAAGTAGGTTAAACACAGCTGGTGATCGGGATTAAGCTGATCACTTTCACATGTGACTTTACAGAGAGGGACAGAGGGCGAGCAAGGATAGAGAGAAAGAGAGAAAGGTTAAAAAGAAGCATGCAGTGAGGGAGTCAAATTTCCAAAGGATAAAAGGTAGAGGAGAAAGACTTGCACGTAACTGATGGCCTTCGATGAAACCAGATATGCTACTGTAAAATCTCGACTTCACTTCCATGCCTCTGTATCGCTGTTGTCAGTAAAAAGAAAAAAGAATTCCCCCTGCAAAACCAACGATGTTCATGTTTTTACTTGAACTCAAGGCTTACAAGGCGCTTGATAAGCCGAAGCAAGTTTCAAGACCCTGAGGCCCACAGGATCCACTCAAACACTGTGATAATATATCAAAAGAACTTGTCAATCCCAGTCTGTTCTCCCCAAAACTTCCCCCTTTTGGGTTTACAAAGTTCACTACCGATACGAGCCACAGACCAGATTTGATACACAGACGGCACACTCACATCATCTTTGGTTGTGAGAGGAATAAAACAAAAGGTACATTTCAGTACACACAGGCTCACTCTGCTTAATTTACTGTGCAGGTTCTAACAGCCAACACACACAGGTGATATCCAAGTATGTTTAAACCGCTTGTCCTGACAAGATTATTACATTACATCATTCTGTATTGCAGAAGACTTCAAACTAGCAACTGAGACCATGAACTCATTATCAAAATGTTTACTAAGGTAACATATCAAGTGAGAAGTAGGTCACTTTCTTATAGACTTCTTCAGAACAGACATGTATTACATGTTTATCCAAAACTTACAATTTTGCTATTTGGACGCCTCTGGAGCAACTAGGGGTTAAATGTCTTGCTCGGGGACACATCGGTCAGTGGGAATCAAACCCAGATCTCCCACACCAAAGGCATGTGTCACATCCACTGTTCCATCACCATTTATATTGTGGCAGAAGCAAACTGCACATAATTTCATGGGATTTTTATCCATTTGAAATTGTAGACATGGCAATGAACTTTGTGGCTTTTAGTTCACACACAAAGAATGTACTACTGTTTGACTGAAAAGAGAAAAGTGTCTCAAATGCAGGGACATTGTGCAATTTTACACTTTAATTATTGTCAGTGTCAGATTCTCCAGTTTAATACATTCTTATTCATACCTGCTGGAACACCGTGAGACATGCTGTCCAGGAAAAGAAAAGGATTTAAAGTAAAAACATTGGGAATATAAAACAAAATGAACTTTATTTGGGATGTATTTCTAGATAGGCGCCATAGGTTATGAAAACAAAATAATTAAAGGCCAGACTTGCAAGTAAATAATGGTTTCTGGCAAGTTTTGAAGAAAACGTGGATGGTGCAACAAGGCAGGCCTGCTCGGTATTTCAGGGAAAGATTGTAAAAATGTACAAAGTATATTTTCAAGGCATTTTGTCTCTTAATGGGACAGATTGGTGGGATTGCTGTGGATGAAGTACACACGGGCGATACACTGGTAAGAGCCAATGAGGTTTAACCACCTATCCATGTAATTTAAATAGCTCACGTTACTTTGTGTCAACAGTTAACTTCCTTTAATATTGTAAGCACGTTTTCTAATGCAAGGTGCAAATGTTCCACCAGAACAAGTTCCGTCCTGAGACTATTTAGCAGAGCCACCGTCTCTGCGCCCAGAGCTTGACGCCGCCCAAGATCGTTGTGATTGGTTTAAGCAAACAACCCACGCTGTGTTTTTATGGTGTATGTATGGAGGGGCCAGTCCCTCCTCCACAGTGCGGTGGAGCTAGAGCTGGCAAGCGAGACTAGGCACAGACAAATGAAGCTGAAGTTTAGTGGACTGCTCTGATACAAGTTTTTTAGGTTGAAAAATCATGCACTCTATTGCAACTCATTTGCATAATACTAGTTATGTTCGAGAGACGCAAGCATGGCTGTAGACTCGTTAATATCTAACCTCATTTATTTAGTATTATTCGCTCCTAAAATGACAAAACTGCTCCCCAGCGATGATGAAGTTTCACCCAGTCTAATCTGTTATTTAGTGGAGGTTGTACCAGTACACATCAGTTTAGCAGCACCGGCAGATTAACAAGAATCTTTGTAAGAATAAAGGAAAAACCCTTTTTTTGTGGTAGAAACATGAAGCAGGGTGTCTGTGCCTTCAATAGCTGGCAGTGCGAGGGGGAATAGAGGATTCGAGTGGGAACTGCTGTGTTTACTTAAAGCCTTTTCCCTTTCACAGAGAGCTGCGAGGCAGACCTGCTGTCTCTACGCACTGCTTTCACACTGAACGCCAGCCAAAAGACGGGGAAAATTACCCACGACGGTGCTGAGGTTGGATTACTTGAGCGGCTCAAGTGGCCCCAAATTGGCACCTTGGTAAAAACATCTTCAAGAACACATTGTACAATCTAAAATAATGAATCTATAGTTTCACAGAAATGTTTCTTTACATCTAGTTTCAACACTGTGTTGACTATATGACAATGTACTGTTATGCTATCATTTTAAGGTCTTTTTAGATTTTGAAGAGGGTCGGAACTCATATGACATGAGACACACGAGGTGACATATTTGTGTGATGCTGATTCGGCCCAGCCCACTGGCAGGTGGAAGGAAGGAGATTGATTCAGGAGACTGTTTGGTGTCCAAAAGGAGGAAGACGGAAAGCACATGTTGGAGACAAGAATTTTTGAAGACAGATTCCTGATTGAAAAAACAGTTTTGATTGAAGAGATGTTTTCTTATTTTCCACAACACAAACATTTGTAAATACACCTTTTAAAACCTAGAACATGGAGAGTGGGCTCGCAGTGAAGTCAAGGACGGATGCTGGAGAGAGTCCCGACGCAGGATGCGGAGCAGTAAATGCGGAACAACAAACATGGACTCTTCAGAAGAGGTAATCATCTTTGGATGTCATCTTTTTTTGAAATAAGGGCAAAAATATGAATATTATGTGCATGTAAATGTAGTCAAGGAATGGGCTTTTAGACAAAACTACAGCAGCAGACTCCATTAAAGTGAATATGGCTGGTTTGAGATATGGGTAGATGTATGTACACTTAGCAAGCTTACATAAACTGAAGTTGGTTTGAAGCAGGTCACCGGGCTCATGTAATCAGGAGAAAACCACATGACAAATTTGGAATTGAAGGCATTTGTTCAATAAAAGATTGGTGCTTTAAAGTGAAAGTAAGTCCAACAATAAGTATCTTTACTTACTTTCTAGCCTTTTTTCTTGGTGTCTCTCCCTTCCTGATTGTGTTTTATGTCTCTTACCTGACCCATTTTCGAGCCCCCAATATAAGAAATAATAAAATCCAAGGAAGTTGAGATGACAATTTGCACATTTTAGGTCTTTATCCAACACTTTTTTATTCCACAATGGGCTTTAAGTCTGACAGACAAATGTGCTTCAACTACCTGATTACCAACACTACGAGCAAGAAATGCAAACGAGCGCACAACATCGAGAAACAGTGACCCGACAACAGATATAAAGAGAAGGTTTGTGTCCCAAAAGCAATTAAATATGACAGGAAAGTGTGAGGGGAAGAAGAACCAGAATGGTTTACCTGCTGTGAATAGGGATACCTGTCAGTGAAAATAGGGCAACACTTGTTATTGAAGGACTCCCCTCCGTGCCATTACTGTTCCATGTGCAGAAACGTGACCAAACCTAAATTTAGAACATTTACTGCTTGCAGTCTGAAGCGATTATTATTGTGATCATGCTGTGGATAAATTAGGGTATTATCCAAGGACTCGGTCTTCTCCGCCAATGCAAGCACGCTCAGTGTTGTGAAGCAATTTATTAATTTGTCTGCATCTCCATACAAATTACTCTATATTTGTTTGCTTGGTAATTAAAGCCTTTCCAATGCTGATCATGATTTGAATGAGAAAAAAAAGATCATTCATAGAGTTGTTTAGTAATGCAAGTAATAGATCAGTCTGCAGAAATGAAACAGAGAAACATTCCAGCGCATCTATTGTTCATCTATTGGCGGGACAAGCAATTATGCTTCGGTTCATGATGAAGGACCATTTCTGGATACAGGTTCTTAGTAAGTTACAGGTGTCACAGAGACAAATCCCAGCCTTAGAATGTACAAAGACGTGACTAACGTTATTCTAAATCTGGTGACGATGTGGTTAAGAAATCAGTAATGGCTGCACAGTCTTATCTTTTTCCTGTTCCGTCTCAACTGCGTTGTAGCACCATGAGAGTGATCGGTATGTCTGCACAAATTCCTGTGCATCTATTGTGCTTGGTAAAATATGTGGCACTGACTTTGGACATGATGTGCTTGAAGACTGTCACAAAGGCCTCTGTCGTGCTCGCCATACCAGTTTTGTTCACCAGTACAATGTGAGTTGTCATGTTGTCTACAGATAAAAGACTAAGGCAAATGAATGTACCGGTACTCTACTGGGCATCAGAGGTGACAGACTTTGACCCATGATTTTGATTCTCAATACCAGCAGTGATTCATGTTTAAGGACGGGTACCAAATTCCATAATTGCCTCCAAAGTTTTGAGTATCTAAAAAAATGCCTCTTCATTCATACCCAATTTGAATCCCTAAGGAGTAAATCTCATTAGCGTCAGTGGGCCAATCAGCACACAGCATGCTTCTACCAAGATCTTATAATGTCTGTGATTGGCTGTCTAACGTTACACGTCGTAGAGACACGCAGGAACATCTCTACGTTACACAGACAGACGGGGCTCACATTGTAGGAGCTGAAACATAAATGTAAATTACCGTAATGTTGTAATTTCTGTTTGTTTTGTAAAAATTCAAAATCAAAAATAAAAATCGTTTAGGAACTGGTATTAAAGTCTTGGTATTGGTATCTGTATCAAAAATGTTTGAATGATACCCAGCCCTATTTATGTTACCATGCAAGTCATCAACACTTTGACACCTTTGTCTAGTCTTCCGGGTTTTAGCCTGACGAGGCCCGACCAGGACTAGCCTCCCTTGGGAATCACCGGATCCCTTGTCCGATCACAGGGCACTGTGGCCTCAAATGGGGGCGCATTACACTTAGTCAGCAGATCACAGGAAACAGGAAAATAGAATCTGCTGCTTCACGCCATTCTTCCAAACCCTCAACCATCTCCCATGGCCTTATCAGGTTACACATTCATCTATTACATCAGAACGGGTCCTTTAGCCATGGTTTGTTCTTGTCTTTGGTTTAGGTGCAGATAGGTACAAGTATATACAGACATAACAGAATTTAAATGCCAAGTTTGATTTTTAGACATAGAGTTACAATGGGCAGCTATTCTGGGCTTAAGCCTCCAAATCGCATATCTTAAGGTCACATCTCGTTGGTAATGATATGACCATAACACTTGAGGTTGTATCAAATACAAAGAGTTGTAGACATGACCTTTAAAAAGAGCTAACCTGGAAAGCTGGACTGACAATAAGCCAGGGTCTAACTCTCTTAGAGTGGTTTTATTCAGTGAGCTACTCTTTTTTTTTTTGATGAGAATTTACTGGATGCAGCCATACTTCTATTCCAGTTTGATAAAATTTGAGCCATAGTACATTTGAAAAGGCTTATGCTCCCTCTCTACTTAAGTAATTTACACTCTCTGACTTGAAAAATGTTCGAGGTAAGTGGTAATTCTCCTACTTATGCAAAATGTATCCGCACTCCTCCTCACTCTGCATATAAGATGGAAGAGCACGCTGCCGTTTCAGTTTCAAACGCTCCGTCTCTCTGCATGAGAGACATTGTGAGCCATAGGTCTAGCCGATACCATTCTGGAAAACTGGGTCACATCAGACACCCAATATGTTACACAAACATCACAGGTGGACATTCATATTTAAAAAAAAAAAGAAAGAAAGAAAAGGGGGCTGCATTCGGAGCCATGTTGGCCACTTTCCACCATGCACAATACATTCTTCACCAGGGAACACAAAAGACACCCATCCATGCAATAAACCCAGGCCGAAAGAAAACGAAAAACAACAGACAGAAATGTGCATGAACCGAGTAAACAAGACGCTGTCCAAAAAAGAAAAGAAAAGAACAAAATGGTGGTCTGGGATTGAGGTGGAGAATTCATACCAAGCTCTGAACCCAAAAAAGACGGGGGAAACTAATAGTGTTTCAACTTCAATTGAACTGCTCTTACCTCCACCATAATGTGAAAGGCGTGCTTGTTGAAAAGGAACATAAGAAGCAAACAGAGAAATTATTTTCTGTCAGTTAGTGGATGAAATAGAGGCAGATAAAAAGGTAGAAGATGATGATGGATCGTCCCTGAACAGCCATTTGTTCTCCTTGGCGCTCCAGACCGGAAAGCTTTGGTTTGAGACACACTGAGGGGCAACTGGTCAGCAGTTTGTAATAGAAGGTGTTAATAAGCATGGCAGGATTGCATGTATTAAGAAGTTAAATGATGCTCTTAACCCTTGTGTTGTCTTCTCGTCGACCATTAACTTGTTGTCGGGTCAAAATTGAATGTCATTGTAAACTTCTTTCGTTGCTTTTTTTTTATGCTTGGGACTCTTTTTTTTAATGTTTTTGTCACTTTTGTCAACGCTTTTCTTATTTAATGACATTATGCCGAGTTAAAAAAAGCAGAAATTATGAATTGTCGAAGTTTAGTCCGGAGATTGCTTTAAAATCATATAATGTATTTTTTCAAAATGCTATGAAATTGAGTAAAACACCCAAAATGTAAAATTCTATGAAAGTAATCATTTATTTGACCTGAGAAGCTCCATGTAGTTTTGGGGCCATGTTTCAGACAACACAAGGGTTAAGCAAAACAAATGAAAGTGGATTGATGTCTAAAAGGAACAAATGTTCCTAGATCAAAGTGAAACCAAACAAAGCATAAATGCACATAAAAGGCACTCTGATGAAAAAGACATTTGTCTAAATAAAATATTCTAAAATTAAAAAAAAAAAAATTTAATCAGGGAATATCTGATATCTGACAGCCAAATGGAAGACAAATACACATTGGGGAAAGAAAGCAAATTAAAAGTCCCTGGCTGATGAGATTTCAAGGATAACCTTGACTTGTAGTATTGAAATTGATATGAACATAAGGATGTAGAAAATTAGATGGATATTTGTATTACTGTGTGACGGCCCTGAGCCTTTTGTCGTGCATGTATACTGTGGTCTGTCTTCTGAACTTGCAGGTTTGAGGCGATAACGAGAAGACTGGGACCACCTGGCCAGTACTCCCAGGTCATTTAACCCCGCCTGCAGGGTGCAGCATTCCCTTGACCGAGCACCATCCTGATTTCGTTCTGTTTAGTTATTTCCTTTGTTAGCTAATGAAAACATGCACCACATGTTCACTGCATCTATACGTCTCTCATACATCACTGACCCTAACAACCACACATCATTGCCTTTCTGTTTGCACCACTATTTAATAAATGTCACTTTATTATTATTATTAAGTTGGCTGGCCCTTTTTTGTTGTATATTTTTGTCTCACTTAGGTAAACCTGGGAGTCCAAAAACATGTTTTTTTAGAATATTTCTGGTCATTTTAGGCCTTATTTCGACAGGACAGCTGAAGACATGACAGGCGAGAGAGAGAAGAGACATCATGCAGCAATGGGCCGCAGGTTGGAGTTGAACCCGCGGCCGCTACGTCAAGGAGTAAACCTCTATATATGGGCTCTACCAACTGAGCTCCACGGGCGTTTTGGGGGGCTTTTCAGGATATCTGGCCCATTAGGAGTTCTTTTGGGAAAGCTACCAACAGAAAAACAAGATGTAAGTAGCTCCATAATAAAGCAATTGATGACATTTTTTGGTCAGAATTGATTTGGGAGATGGATAGCAATAAGAAAATAGGTCCAGGTTAAAAAAAATGGCCAGACTTATATGTTTAAGTGCTCCGGGCCTTTTCCGTGTGAAAGCTGTGGGTCTGTGTACTCAGACAGAATCAATTCCAGTTTTCCTCCACTTCGCACTGTGGTGTGAATAATGGAGGCTTGGTGGCAAATACGGAGTCCATGATGGACCACTGCCATAATGACAGCGTGCAATTAAGTTA
The DNA here is from genome assembly GCA_026937815.1 of Etheostoma perlongum. Classification (NCBI taxonomy): domain Eukaryota; kingdom Metazoa; phylum Chordata; class Actinopteri; order Perciformes; family Percidae; genus Etheostoma; species Etheostoma perlongum. Next base: position 1,933,157 of record CM049394.1, on the reverse strand, counting down.
CTGTGCCATCACATCATTTTCTGCATTTCACACTGGATTGAATCTTTTTAAGGGCTGCAGAGGCATTCAGATCCTTTACTTCAGTAAAAGTACCTTTGTTACAAGTAAAAGTCCTGCTTTGAAAATGGTATTACAGTAAAAGTGTGTAAGTATCATCAGGAAAATGTAGTTAAAGTATTAAAAGTATAAAGAGTAAAGGATCCAACCAGCTGTGTGTTTAATGGTCTGATCATCTCTGCTGGACTTGTAGGTCGTTATATTGTTGGCTAGTTTCATTTATAATAAAACATCAGATTTTATAAACTACATGTGTTTTGTGTGTAAAATCTTAATGTGTCAAGTAACGAGTAACTAAAGTAACTAGTAACTAAAGTAACTAAAGCTGTCAGATGAATGTAGTGGAGTAAAAAGTAGAATATTTCTCTCTAAATTGTAATGGAGTAGAAGTAGAAAGTGGCATGAAAAGGAAAGACTCAAGTAAAGTACAAGTACCTCAACATGTGGACTTCTAGACTAGTCTATAAAGTATGTGTATGCTCTTTTGATGTGACCAACCCGCCGCCTTCTTTGTGAACTCCACCCCTTGCCCCCACCTTTAGCCTGTGCCAACGTAAAGCTGACAACTATGTGTTGAAAGTACAGCTCTTCTCACTAGGTTTGTTTTCTTTCTTTCTTCCGTTAGTTCAGAGAGAGTAGAGCCGTATTAAGCAAGCCATTAATGATCATTAAGTGGGAACAATTACTTTCATCATAAATATGGCATGTTTTATTACCCTGCAAAGAAAATAATGGCAGAAGCTTCATGTGCTTTTCTTTGAAGTCCTTCACTGCGGAGAAAAATGAGACATTTTTGGGGGCGATACTTTGATTTGAATGTCAACAACATAAATAGCTTTTAGCTTAAGGTCCTATTACTAATTTCCGCTGGATCATAAACATGTCAACGGTTCAAGTTTCAGTGCCATAGTATTCTGTAAACAACAAATCAAAATGGAAGCCGAGGCAGAAATCAGCATTATATGCAGTGTTACATCTTTGTCTCTGGCTCTGATCAGACTGCAGCTGCTTGTTTATGACATAATCACATTCCAATTCCTTTCAATTAGATATTTTGATTAAATGTGCATTGTGTGATGCAGAGCCCTGCCAGTTCTTAAAAGATGCAGCGTTGGAGTTGGCACATGGATGTTATGGAACAAGCAAAAGATTTTCTATTACTACCAACACCTATGGTGAACAACTGTAATGACTTTCCGTACATACAGAGCACTTTAAAATCAAACCTGCAGCAATTGTGGGCAATTTGTTTCTGTCACTTTAAAAATACATGACTAAGGCTACGTTTACATTGCAGAGTTTTGAGACAAAATTGATCTCAGTGCTCAAGTGTTTTAGCTCCAAACAAAAATATCTCATCAATATTCTTGTATACTGGGCATAACTATGAGCGTGTATACTCTGCTGGTACTTGCCACGGTAACACTAGTAGCTTAATCTCAGAGAAGGAGACGTCATGACCCAATCAGGCGGAGGAACGTTGGCGTCAGCGTTGCCAAAGGTCTCCGTTTGCGGCCGTTGAGACGGCAACACAACCCCGCAGATACCAAACCAAAACATGTTCCCTCCCACTACGTCCATCTCTCTCCTCTCAGTGGCTTCTCCATCTTCTATATTGGACGGCCAGAACTTCTCTGCGTTTGTTTTAGCCTCCTTCAAGAGGCAGGCGGGCGGGGTTTACTGCATCACTACCTTCCAGAAAAGCATACAAGCTGACTTTTAAACGCATTCTTGTACGAGTGACCTCCTTTTCTATCTCCTGTCCTTGTATTGTACTCCTTCATGCATTAAATACTTCACACGCACACACACGGTTATGCACATCCTGCATGACTTCATTGTTCCATCTTGGCTATTTTATTTTATTTTCTTCCCCTTGTGATTTTATGAATATTTAAGCGGTTAGTTTCTCTCCCCCCCATTAGTCATCTGATCAGCTCTTCTTTGGTCATCTCGTTTTGTTTTATACTGTTATTTCTCTGTTTCCAGGTAAGATGTTTCATAAGCCTCTTAGCGGTGTTGTTTTCCATTAGTATTTTCTTCTGATTTTCTTGAGTCACCGTCTTTTTCATCTCTTGCCGTGCAATGCTTTAGCACTGTGCAAATACAATAACTAAGTTGAAAGAATTGCATGTCTCCTCTCTCTCTCTCTCTCCCCTCCCCCGCACTAACCCACCCACCCACCCACCCCCTTCATCCTCCTCCTCCTCCGAGGCAGAGCTGCGAGCGTCTCTGTGTTTAGTTTTGTTTGCCTATATAAAGCCTCATCAATAATGCAGAGGCCCCTGACTACTCTTCCATACTGTGGAAGCTCTGCATGGATTTTCTTTCCCCCTGCTGCCGAGCAGCAGAGAATACAGCTCTGCTGCTGTCGGTTTAAAACCGCCTTGAAATTGTGAAAAACTGTGTAAGAGAGAACGGCCGTACTCTCAGTCCTACGAGAATGGAGCTTTAGACCCTGTTGGCCAGTAACGACGGTCCTGAGTGATCGGATCACAAGTGGACAGCTCCAAGTGCAGGTGAAAAATCTCTCAGAACGCATTGAGATCGGATCGCAGGAGGCGGTTTGAGCCACATATGTCCACATTCTATTTTTTAATTCAATTCAATTTTATTTTATAGTATTAAATCATAATAGGAGTTATCTAGACAGAGCCGTTCTAGACCACACTATCATTTACACAACCCAACAATTTCAGTAATTCTAATGGCTAATAATATTTAGCAGAGGCACCGTTGCTCTGTCCGACGTTTAGTGCCCCCAAGACGATTGTGATTGGTTTAAAAAAATGCCGGAGCACGTTTTTCTCCCAACCCAGAATGCTGTGTAGACTAGCCAGACCCTCCTTTGCAGCGCTGTAGAGGAAGGTCTGGCTATGTGAGGCTAGTTCAGACAGCCATCAAGTAAAAAGAAACACAGAACCAGGGCTCCTCTTATTCTTCTATACAACACAAAGAAAAACAACAAAAAGCAATGATCCCACAACGTAAACTCTCAGCACAGTGTGTCTGTTCTGGCTGACCGTAGCTCTGTCCCTCTGCTGCACGGGGGCAGGAAAGGCCGAGGCTGTTCTAGCCCACTGAGAAACTAGAGCAGTGGTACAGTTGAAGGTTGGTTGAAAAGAGAAGGCAGAGCCCAGTGTTTTTACTGTATGACACTGCAAACTTCAAACAATACAAGCCTTATCTTAAGACAGGAGCAACTAATGAGCATTGACTCATGCAGGAACTTAATATCAACAATGTCAACCAGAGCAGTATGAGGCATTTCCTGCATTACCAATTTTGAGATTTTTAACAAGCTTGCTGTATGAGTATTGTGTGCATAACTGCCCTTTAACTATCTTTTAGGGCTGTGCAATTGATCAAATTTTGATTGTGATTTGGATTTCTGCTCCAACCTAATCTAATCAAGAAAAATAATAATAATTATTATTATTATCACACACATATTGACTGTCTACTGTATGCATAAATTGCACATTTTCAACTCAAATTTTGCTGCTCTTAGTTTCTTCATTGTATGTGCCTTCTTATTTTTACTTTTTATATTGTTTACTTGAATGTTATGTTTGTCTGTGGACCTAACTGGTAAAATATGTCTTGTCTCCCGTGGGATAGAGGGAAACGTAATTTTGATCTCTTTGTATGTCTTGACATGTGAAGAAATTGACAATAAAGCAGACTTTGAACATTACGTTTTGTCTTGTGTTCAGAATGGAAAAAGAAATTTCACTGTACAAGGTGTTTTCACTGTTGATTTGTTTAACCAGTTTCAGTGTTTTTTAACTTCAAGAAATGCAACATCTTTCCAAAAGTCAACGAGTGCAATATTCATGATTTCAATATTGACCAAAAGAATTGTTTTTACAATGTTTTTACCCATAATAGAGCAGCTGTGCTATCTTTTATTCCAATGTTTATTCCCAGACTTTTGTGTTCGCACTTAAAGTTATGTGTTTACAAGAAAGAAGTCATTTGCAGGACGCGATGCATTCATTACATTTCCCCTTTGTTTGCAATTAACACACGAAGTGGGACGCACGTGGCGACAGTTGGCTGAACAGACAAAAAGAGAAACCCTAACTGCCTGAGCAGCAACTTGGAAGAAACAGGACACCACAGTCCCTGCCACGCTGCTTAATTGACAGGTGACCTCTGGAAAAACGCACCACACAGATGAGTTGTGGACCCAACATGAAGGCAGAAAAGTGGTCATGGATTGGACTGTTGTCAGAGTATGGTAAGACTTACATGTGTGGGGACGAGGGCCGCTGGGTAGGCCAGTTTGTGATGTCTCCACATCCAAAAGGAGAAGAGGACGACTGCGGCCAGGCCTATGATGGGAACCAGGGAGTAGAGCAGAGTGCTGAAGAGCTGGGGATTCTGTGAAAAGGGATTGGAGGTGGCTGTGGGGAGAGAAAGAGAGAGGCCAGTGGAAAGAAAATAGAAGAATAAAGCATTAGGAGATATGACTCATAATCTTGGTAGAAACAAAAACATAGCAATAAAATATTTTTTTTAAATGACAGACATTGTCAAGGTAAAAACAGAAAAAAAAACAGCATGCCCGATTGGCCTGACATTGTGCTACGTCATCTTTAAGTGCAGCACCAACCCTGCTTACAGCCACTGTGCTTAGGAATCATATCAGCACACACACACACACACACACACACACACACACACACACACACACACACACACACACACACACACACACACACACACACACACACACACACACACACACACACACACACACACACACACACACACACACACACACACACACACACACACACACACACACACACACACACACGCGCACACGCAGCAGGATTAGCAAATCCATCTCGTGACATAACATAATCCGCCTGCCAAAAATAACAGAGCTCTGAACTGTGTCCGACCCCTGCAGGAGTCTCCGGTTAACGCCTGCTGGCTCAGCCTGTCCTCCCATCACAAGGTGTAAGAGTCTGATTCGGCAGCGCTGTCAAAGCGCCGACGCTAGGACGCCAAACGCCACAGCCCTCCCCCCTGAGTGGGGGACGATGGGGTTTATGCCAGCTGCACCGCGGGACACTCTGGGCGTTTGTCAAAGACTTTTTGCTCTACAGGATGTCTGCAGGTTTTTTGGGGAGTCAAATTTAAAAGGAATCCGAAGAGACAGGCCTGTTGGACAATTTAGCTGTAAAGTGATGAGTGCAAGGACACCAGAACTGCCACTGGTTGACATTTGATGTCCTCAAGGCATTGACATTGTTTTACATTCAAAACAGTCATACCTGCATCCCCTGCAGATCAGGTGTTACTCCGAGCTAACGCTCAAATTACTGAAGAAAAACACTGCGAGAGGCTCATTGTTGCAACTTCTGGGGTAAATGACCGACTGTCTCTGCTCTTAGCTTATTTCAGTCTTATCAGTGTGGTTATTGGCCTTATAGTATTATCTATCTGTTTCTCTGTAAACATTCACTGTATTGAGTGATAGCTCCTAAAGATTATTTGGGTTGATCGTAGTAGTTTTCAGTGCTTTAGGCACTATCAATTAAATCATATTAAGTGAAAGTAAACTGCATGCTAACACATTAGCAACTAGGGCTGCTTGATGTGAGGAAAAAAACCATATTACGTGCGATAATAAATAACCAGATATTAGTGTTCTCAGTTCTGCTGCTTTCAGTATTCTGCTACAATACACCAAACTGCGTGTTGCATTTAAAACGAAGGAAATGAAAGGAAAACATTTCCAACCTATGAAATAGATTTAACAGCTAATTTTACACAATCATACACTGAATAGTGGGCAATAATGAGATGATTCATTTGATTTTAAATAAAAACCAAAAGATTACTTATTTGACTTGTTTTTCCAATTTTGTGCTCAAATGAAAAAAAAAAAAACGTTTCATCCAATTTTGATATTTTCAACTGATGCAAATTGCGTGACCTGGAAGTGGTTACCATTTAAACTTTTTCTTTATGACCTGAACACAGAGAAGCATGAGTACCTACATTACGCACTTTGTGGAGGATGATGTTTTCAAAGTAAAAGCCTGGATGTTGTGGCAATGGTTTGTGAAAAAAAAGCTAAATATACATCTGTGTATGCGTGTGTGTGTGTGTGTGTGTCTCACGTACAGGTGTGTCAGATGTTTGTTGGGTGACCATACAGATGTTAAGCACAGATGTACAGATGTTTTCAATCTGTTGATTGTTGGAGACGGCGATTCAAAAAAACATTCTGTGTGAGCAGACAATGAAGTTTTATCTTATCTTATCTAAACATAGAAATATTTGACTACGTATATATTTTCCCAAAGCAACAATCTACTTTGAAGAGTAACTTTCCCTACTACTGTCTGCTAGTGTTTTTCTTCATACTTCCTGGTTCACCTGGAATTAAAGTGGCGTAATCCTGAATACACAGAGAAAATAAGACTTCAGTCTTAAGTGCGGCTGCAATACAAACCTGCTGTAAATGTCAGTGGAATACTGCTGTGTATGTGTTGGACTGTACATACTGTAGGCGGTTGATTGGTGCGGGCCGCTCTGTGGGGGCGTTTCAGGTGTGTACAGGAACCTCTCGTTGCACATATTGCCTTCACAGCAGCAGAAGAAAACGTCGGGACTCTCCTTCCTCTCCACACACTCGTTACTGCAGAGGACATGAGGTGGAAATTAGAAACAAGAAACTCTCCAATCTCTCCTCTCTGTACGCTGCAAAGGACATGGAAACAATCTATTTTATTTAAGTGTGAGTGAGCGCACACTTAAATACACACACACACACACACACACACACACACACACACACCATCTGCATGCGTGTACTTCTCCATGAACTCACTGCAGAAACACATTTTCTAAAAAGCATCAACACACATACATGTACTTACACACAAACACACTCCTCTGCTTCCTCTCTGCCGCAGAAGAAAAACATTTATAAACTTACTCCTACACGCATGTTCACTAACAATCACACACACACTCTCTCTCTCTCGCTCTCTCTTTCACACTCACACAGTCATCAGATAAAAGCCAAAGGAAGTGGCAGCCGCCCTCGACTTGCTCTGGGACTCTCCAGGGAGGCGAGGCGGCGCCGTCTGAGCAGAGGTACCCAAACTGTGCGGGCTGTAGAATCTACAGCAACTTTATCGCTCACGAATCAAATGCCAAAAACACCCAAGCAGAACTGGCTCAAACTAGCATCTGGTGCCAGGTTGATGTTCTAGCGAGGAAGAAACTAGGATGAGAAGACATTCTGAACATCTGTTCACTGTTTGGGGGTTGGACGGGCACATCAGGCTGGATGCATTTTCAGAGAGTCACACAGCAATTTCAATTTTCCTCTGCCTGGTACTTAAAACATGCCGCCTTGTGCCAGTCATTCAGATGGGGAAGCAAACAAAGGGACTAAACTGTGCTCACGGTGATTAGAAGTGTGCACAGAGTCGAGCCCTCCTTGTGATGTGCTCGCATGAACATTTGCACAGCTTTTTTAGCAAGGACATATACAATAATTTAAGATAAAGTGCAAAACTGTTAAATGCTTGTGCTCTAGAAGTAGGTGCATACATTGGTAGTCTTTGTCATGTTTTTAGTCTGACCTTTTTTTTTGGTATTTGACGTTGGGTCTTTTAAATCCCAAATCATACATTGTGTTGAAAGGACACCAGCTACTTCTCATAAAAATCAACAACAGAGATTTGATCAGTTTTCTTATTAAAAAAGGTTATTTTGCAGGTCACTGAGAGCCAAATGTCAGAGTTTTGAGGACACTCAAAACGTGTGAAATGTAAAAAGCAACTTAAAAAATAATGAAATATACAATCAAAAAACTATTTGTATTTCTGACTGAGAACAGGTAAGGAAGGGTTTTAAACTAAAAGTGGGCAGCAGCTGCTGGTTAATCAAACAGGATGCCGATTTGGTTTGGTTTTTTGGAGCTACATTTATAACCCTGCACACTGGGACAGAGAAACACAGTGAAAAACTAAAGACTTCTAAATTTGTTATAAAACCATAACTAACTTTTCAAAAGACTAAGTCTGATTTTAATTTGGTGATATTCTAGTCTTATTTCCCAGATATTTTTTGCTGCAGATTTCCTGTTTTATTTAATTTTTGACAGGACAGATGAAGACATGAAAGGAGAGAGAGGGGATAGCAAAGGGCCGCAGGTCGGAGTCAAACCCAGGTCCGCGGCGTCGAACCTCTATATATGGGCACCTGCTCTACCAACTGAGCTTTCTGGGCGCCTGATTTCCTGTTTTTTTCATTTACATTTTTTATTCAAAAGACACTGCACGCGTGACAGATACAGAGCGGATGTTCCAACACTACGCCTCAACTAGAATCAATCAAACGAGACACGAGAGCAGCGTATTGGTGCATATGCTCTGCAGAGATCTGCAGTACAAGCGTGAAAAAGGGCAGTCTTCCGTTTATATTTCTTACGTGGGGTGCGTACGACCCATATACACAGAAATGGTTCATACAGCGTTTATACGCCTTTTAAATTAAACTACCGACATACAGGAAATGATTGATTGACTGTCAGTGAGCGTATTGGCAGTTTGCTTTTGAGAGATTCTGTTTCTCTCACTTGCATCCTCTGATAACAGCAGACAGAGTGACGCTCCAAAATCTCCCCGTCTTGCGTGTGACTCACACAATCTGACGCCGTGTGTGTGCAACTGATGTAGCCAGTTAAAAGATCCATTCCGGGCGCGTCATATCAGCTCTGCGTACAGCTTCTGCCCGTTTGTTTTTCTTCAAAAGACTTAGCCTGACTTTCATTTGGAGATATTCTAGTCGTTTTGCTGCTGCTTCCCGCGTACCTGTCGTAGCAGTTGACGTCGTCCAGCCAGCAGCCTTGCTTGACGATCTCGATGGTTCCCGAGACATTCTTCCACGTGGCGAAGCAGTGCCGGCGCTTGTCTTTCTCGCCATAGCAGGGCTCGATGCCGCTGCGGTTGGTGCGCTCCTTTTCCCAGCTGGAGTTGTAGTAGGCGCACTCCTGTGTCTCCGAGCGTCCCAGGATGGCACCTGGAGAGGACAAAGGGGGCATTGTATTTTTAATTTCTCTTTGTGTCATTGTTAAGACAGGATCCATGCATTGTTGACTTTTCCTGGAGGAGATTAAAGGTTAAAAGTAGCAATTACTCTATCACACAGTTTGCCAGGCAAACCTTAAAAGAACCTTGAGAAAAACCCTGCAGCGTTTGAATTTGAGGATTTACAAGGCACTGTGGCTGGGAGATGAAAAGGTTATTTTCATCCCGTCATTGACAAAGAAGATATAGTGAGGCCGTCAAACATCTAGAAATAAAAAAATTCACTTCTGTGGTACTTTTAAGTGCTTTAATACACCAATAAAAAAATGAAAGCTCTTTAAAGATGAGCAATCAAAACTATCCTGGCATGAGAAAATAAGGTCAGAAAAGAAAAACAGAGACACCAAAATCCTGCTCACAAACAACTGAAATGAGCCAATTGACTCCCCTCCCCACCTAAATAAAAAGACTCTTGATTTCCTGTGGATGAACGCAGGCAGCATGTTTTCACAAACTGATATCCAGGGGAAAAACACTTCATGACAGCTTGTCAGTTTAGCACTTCTGCCGCGTCTCATCACCTGTCAGAGAGTTAGTCCGGTTTAGACTGCTGACAAGACTGAAGGTAGTCCGCCTCCACTCGCTTGCTTCCAAAAGCTTGCCAGCCAAACGGTTCAGACACACAGGAAGCCAGGATTTCTTTCTGCATTACATACTCCCAAAAAGTGCAATAATAATAATGTTAACTCCCAGTCATCCAGGATGCAACGTTCATCATCGCTCACTGCTACGCTGTTCCGTCCGACCCAACAAACCAAATTTCAAAGACGTTTCATTATTTCATTAGGGGATGTTTTTTCATTACATTTGTTCTTAGCTCACTAGACATTTCTGCTGAAAATCACACTTCACAGCCAGCAAACTCCTCTCGGGACTCAACTTGTTAGTGTGAAAAACTAACCCTGAAAGGAGAAAGAGTGCATGTGTCACATGGTTATGAACTTCCTTTCTATCAGGCTGCTGATAGGAGAAAAAATGTTAGCACGTTCACCTTTCTATGTGCCTGCAGCCCTAATCATGCAACATGTCCGCTATGTTAAGTAAATAAATGGTACACAATGCTTGGTAGTAAGCAATGTACATTTACTTAAATTCCAATGTCCAACAAATTCTTTTTCGGGTCTGTAGCGTGTTCTTTTGTTCTTGAGGTAAAAGAGCTGTAAAAAACATTTGTTTTTGTATCACAAAGAGGCTTTCTTATCCATTTATGTATACTGGTTTTATTCACTTTAACTTCCCATTTTTTATTCTTCCAGCCAGCAACGATATGCACTTTTGACCTTACCAGCTTTTATTTATTGTTACTTGTCATGTCTCAAAAGCGTTCCCCAATTTAAGGGAAAAGTGAAGCACAAATAAAGAGAGTGATGCCCCAAATTACATGATCATTATCCACTCTCCTCCGCCAGTGAAATAACATCGCAGAGGAGGAAGCGTCATGTCCGCCCTGACCGTGTCTCCAGTCACAGTGGCTTCCAGAAAATTAGGGCTTAGCTCCTATAATGGAGGTTACCTTTGGGAAGATCTATTTTTCAATAAAATGGCTGCTTACGTAAAGCCAGTTAATGCCAACCCGGGCCCTTGGGAAGCGCTGCGGGTCTCTTTTTCAACGACATGAACAGCTGCACATGGAAGAGAGAGGTCTACTTCACTGGCAGACGAGGTCACTCGGCCTCTTAGCAGCGCTGACGGCACTTTCTCTCGTCAAATCCATTTCCCATGAAGGCCCCAAAACTATTTCACAGCAACAGGTGCAAATGTGAACGGTTGCCTGTGTGATCGAGAGCAAATGGCGAGAAGAGAAAAATAGTCTGGTGCTGATGAGTGAGCGGCGGAAGCATCAGTATGTTGGAAATGCACAATTCAAACAAAAAAGCACCCAGAAAGAAAGTATGTATAAGGGCTGAACTATATGATGACAACATTGTTGAATATCGCTATAACGATATTACTTGCGATAAAAAATAAATAAAAAATGAAAGTTTGTAGTTCTGCTACCTTCAGTATTCTGTTAAAATACAACAAACTGCTTGTTGAGTTCTAAACAAATGAAAGGAAATCATTTCCAACTTTCTTATATTGAACAAATTGAACATTGGATTATAAAAAACGAAAAAAAGAGAGTTACATTTTAAAAGTGCAGTTTTCTGCTGATATTTTCTTTTAATTCACACAAAAAAATCTCTGAGTGTCTTTAGCAATGGGTTTATTGCTCTAGTTGATATTGCACAGACGATAAAAAAAATGATATAGCAGTGCTGGTATATATGGATCAAACTGCATGTAGACATCGAAGCAAAGACAAACAATAGACACATAAAGGTATATTATATCAGCATGTGGTAAAAAAAATAAGTTTACCCTAACGTGCAAAAGAGCATAAATAACGCCACAAGGAAGATGACATCATATGACTCATGTGGTTCATGTGGTCTTACATTTTACCCCCTTCTGCAGACTCTTTGAAAATGCCTTTGATGCAATCCAATCACTTTCTAGATTTGTTTTTTAATTACACATTTTGTTAAATCAAATAAAAACAGACATATTTCACCACTGGCAGGCGGCGTGGAGGCACCAAATGAAGGTAAACGAGAGCTGCTCAAGCACTGCAAAATCAAGCCAAGGCAAAGGACATTAACTTGTTCTTTCCAGCCCAAACTACTTCCAAGAGGCCTTTGGAGCAAGCCACATCTGCAGCAGAGATTAGGAGTGAAGGAGAGTTGTTGAAAAGGCCTGTCACAACCATGAAATGTCAGCAAGAAATACAACTAACATAAAAAACACCTTTGAGAATATAATGCAAACATTAAAGTGCTTGGAAAGAGCCCTTTAAATTCCCTATCATTCATTTATGGCGTTGCTTGCCTCCTACAACTGAATACCTTAAGCCTGCATTCACACAGCCGGCGTTGGTTGTCACACGGTGCGGTGAACACGCAGGTCTTTCCGTTCATTTTGAATGGGGGTAGTGTGTTTAGGCTGCATCGGGCCGGAAAGTTGAGACCGACTCAACTTTTGAGACATCAGTCATGTAACCGGCAATCAGACTCGTCTGAGTGATATGAGGCGATGTGAGAGTCCTGTACAGGAATCAGGAAACATCACTGCCTCTATCGCTGCCACAAGAAAGTTTTAAAACAACAAACACAAGCTCTGAAGGGCCCGGGAGTTTGAGGAACAGCTGACTGTGTGCCAAACAACAAAGCACTCGCTATGTCTCGCTCCTCTCTTTTCTTTCTCAGTGAAATGAAGCTGCCTTAATGTGCGTTAGGAAACGTCGAGATCTAGTGATGACAGAAAGCAGCAACTTTGAAATATAAAGTCTACTTGTACTACATTGGGGTGTTAAATAACAACAGGACGTCACACAAACGGGACCCCCTGGATTGCTTTTTATTTGCTCTGAATGCAGCCTGAGGCAACAAAAAGATAAGTAAACAGATTTGCTGTTTTCCTTTGGGAGACCCTGTCCTCAAATAGCCTGTACCATGCTATACCATGAGGCATGCTATGGCTTTGTATAAAAAGGAGGTGCAACATCCCTAGCTATGTTTGGGTAAAGCCATCCACTCCATCAGACCCTTCAGCAGTTTAAGTGTCCATTGTATGTATGGCGCCTGGTTTTCTATTCTTCCTGGATGAGGATGAATGCATTGCTTCCCTTGCTGGCCCTCGCGGGAGCTGAAGGCAATAATTACAGGAAGGTATGCAAAAGGTAAAGCGGAAGGTTAGCTCATTAGCCACTTCTGGTGTAACAGCATTAACCATGCTAGCGCTGATCCCCATGGGCGTTACATCCAGGGTGCTTGGCATACACATTTCCATTTTACTCTGGAGTAATTTACAATGAATGCAGCAGGAAGGATGAGCCCGAGTTCCTGTGTGAACTTCATTACAGGCAACTCAAAATAATGAGTGTGCAGTAGACAACAAACAGCAAAACAAATACGGTATGTTTGTGTTGCTAGAGCACGGATGTAGGATAAATAAAATAGGGATGGGGAAAATAATCCAAAACTTGTGGGACAAATACTGTATATGTAAAAATCTATCAAACTCAAATTTATATGTATATCTTTTAAAATCACACATGGAAACGTACATTAAGAAATCAATCAGAATCAAATCAAATCGTGAGGTGCCGAGAGATTCCACCCCTAAAATAAAACCATGACGAATAAGATAAAATGAGCCATAAACACTTGATAATTTTAGATGTTAGAAACCTGTAGAAACCAACTGACTTAATGACTTTAGTTCACTGAAAATCACTACGTGGTGTTAAAAAATCTGCAGATTATTTTGTTTTAGTCCACTATTTGTTGGGACTATACTATGTCAGAATATAGTGGAAAAAAATCACCGTATAAATTCCCATAACCCAGAGAATATGAATTGAAATTTTGACCAACAGCCCTGAACCCAAAAATACGAAATCCTATATAACAAACAAACACGTGAAATCCTTCCATCTTAGAAGCTGGAAGCGTAAAATGGTCGACATGCCTGGTTTGATCCTCTGCACTGACAGGAAAGGATTGAGATAAATTGGTTTTTGACTATCACATTCAGGACGTCCAGCATGCCTTGAGCAAAGCACTGAAGCAACCTGTGGTTTTAGGTGGTGCAGTGGCCGAAACTAAGCCCCTCTCTCTGCAGGGGTATGGACACTAAGACAAACTTTTAAATATGTAAATGCACTAAACTGACCTAACATTTACTCAAATTCAAAAAGCAAGACAAAAAAGCCGTCCGTCGTTGATCTAGTCAGCCAAGGCAAGCTGCAACACCTCAAAAGCGCCATTGATAACGCCTCCGTTCAGGTATTACACTGTGTGAGAAGGAGCTGCGAGCCGTGCGAACTGCAAATACAGTGCTCCGTTGTAAATACAGCCGTTAAGAGCTCAAATCAATCACTTCTCAGCAATGAGGTGACAATAAAGGGCCGGCTGCCTATAGCGCTGTGTGCCAAAGGTGGGCAAGAGCTGGCGTGGCAGTATGGCGGATATGAAGGATACAAAGCAGAGAAATCAATCTTCTGACTAAGTCGCAGCTCAGAGTTCACCAAAGCGGATAATGTCAGTGAGTGCAGAGCCTACACGAGCGATTGTGCAAGGACATACAATAGGGCTTCCACCCACAAGCCCACATCCAGGCAATAAAGAGAGAAGCCTCTTTTGTTTCAGTAAAGATATTTCACGAATTGGAATGCCAAACTTGAGTGGCACAGGCGTACGAAGGTTTGTTGGAGAGAAAGATCGGTAAAGAAAAGTAGCGTCGGGGCGACTCCAGCTGCATGATGTTAATGCAAGTTTGTTTTCTTATTATAGTACAATTCATCACAAACTAGAGAAAAGTGTCGCAGAGTGTCAAAATAAAAGAATTAACCATGTGAAACAAAAAGAAGGAAAAGCAAAAACAACGACAGGAGGGAAAATGAAGGACTAAAAGCTATTTAGTCTTCCGCAACCTGTCTAGTTAATTGATAATGGCTGATTGTGAGGCCACACTGCTCATGCAGGGTAAATGGGAAAAGAAATACATCTATTTGGCCTAAACTTCATATGTGAGACATGCGTCTTCTAACACTTTTGAGAAACTCCAACAATAAACCAAAACGTTTTTGTGATGTTTAATTTATCACCTCCGTCCAAAGGATAAGCTTTGTTTGTCCTTCACTGCATTAAGATGAAAACCCAAGTCCCCCATTAGAAGTTCAATCAGTCTAGTCCCCATCTTTAACACCTTAAAAGGATGCACGCCCCCCGAACAATTTCCTTCCTTCTCGTGAAAAGAAATGACCACATAGCATTTTATAGAGGCTCCTTTCTCTCTTCCAGTCATATAAGAGATTTATCAAGGTTAACCGCGACCTACTTTAGCTGCAGACATTTCAGCAATGCCTCCTCTGTAAAACGTCTAAACACCCGACCCACTTCTCAATCCACTGGGGCTTTTTTTTTTTTTTAAAGTGCTTCTCACCCCAACCCCACAACCCCACCCCCACTTGCTGCCTAGTGGCTCCTAAAATTCACTCTGACATTTTAATTTTTTACATTTTGGGCATTTGGCTGATGCTCTTTTTTCCGCAGTGATTAAGCTGCCAGTCCCCACCACACTTACAGGAAATAAACCGTAAGAGTGCAAGACATTGCTGCAACCACAGAACAATCTGATAAGGCATTATTTTAAAGAACAATTAGACTGCAAACAGGGGATGTGATTCACTAGAGAGAGTGTAATATGAAGATGGAAGAGATTGTGAACTTGGCAGAGATTCTGCGACTAGAGATTACTGATTATCTGCAACCGGCTCTGAAAAATTCTTTTGTGTGGCGGCCAAGAGGTCATGTTAGGTAGAGGCAAATCCAAGAACCTGAATCTGACTTGCAGTGGTGGCCCTGACATCGAGAGCAGGACGCTGAGGGGGATGCTTTTCCTCTGATAGCGAGATGCACTGTAATAGACCTGAAGGCTGAAAAACAGCCAACGTGTTCACCATGCAGAGGAGCTGTATGTGAAAACGCAAATGTTGGAATTACTGGGACCGGATATTACAGACTTTACCCTGCCAGCTACCGTGTAATGTCTAATTGAGACCATGTGAAGAGCAACTCATTGCTCGGAGAATTCACAGTCGGTGACATGTGGATCATGCAGCTGGGGCCAAACCGAAAGAATACAAACATCTGAGGGTGAAGAGGGGTCATTTACACAAAGACGGCAACCAAATGCACAACATATTTGGGAACTTCTCTCTGTAAGGGCCGATGCCGAAACCGTCAAACAAATTTAAGGAACACTGCATTAGGATATGTTCACACTTGGCGTCTTTTTGACAAGAAAAAGTCTAGACTAGAGTGCTTTTGTTAAAAAAAGAAGAAGCTGGCAGCGTTTTGGTTTTAAAAACAAGCAGCCGAGAGAAACTTTTGTTGCTATAACAATAGCTACTGCTACAGTATATTAGAGCGCTATGTGGAGCGGTGCTAATGCTAATGTTAGATAAAACAGAGCGGTGAAGCGAGCTAGAGAAAGTACAGGGAGAGAGAGCGGTGCTAACATGTGATAAAACAAAGTGGTTGAGCGAGCAAAAGAAAGAACAGAGGGGGGGAGAGAGAGAGAGAGGGAGAGAGAGAGAGCATTGCTTATAGTGTTAGATAACACTAAGTGAGTTCTCTGTACAGTGACACCTGGTTATATCATAACTCGCTGTGCTCCGAGTCCCTTTTTTCTTGTCGTTATGGAAACGACAGGTCTGTCACTGGTCGGCTGTCAAAAAGTGCTTGACGAAGGGTGGGTTTTTCCAGAAAAGTTGAACTTTTTTCAGCTTTAAAAAGACAGCAATGGCGTTTAAAAAAGCGATCAGGACTTTTTTGAAAACATGATTTACTCCACAGGATTTTGAACATAGCTTTTTTGGTTGTTTCCATTATTTATTTGACACACCATAAGCAGCGTCTCCTTCCTGCATTTCCTTTTATAAAACAGTAAATAGCGGTAACCTTCTCACTCAAATGACATGCTTTCACACAACTGCCACTTCCAATGAAGGAACAACAATCACAATGAAGAGCTACATCAGCTCCTGTGTATTAGCACATGTCTCTTTATTAGCAAAGTGACAGGGCTAAAAGGTTAGAGCCACGTGGCCGAGATGGTGCTGGTCTGATCTGTGGCCAGGCCAGTGAGGTGCATGCTGGGTGGGAAATGACCGACCAACCACCTGCCAAAAAAGTTACTTTGGCAGGAGGCCAGCCAACGCCTCGGGGTTTTGTTCTCTCTGCTGCAATACTAAAGCTGCCTGGTGAAACAGACAACGTGTCTGATTAATTTAGGAATCCTTGAGCTTGTGTGGATGAAAAGAAACAATTTTGTTTCTCTGAGTTTTAACAGCAACACTGACTGTAAGGAGAGAAACAGTTTCCAACACATATCTTTATGTAAAGTACATGTATACTTGGCTTGTCACTGTTTGCCAGCTGTCTTAGCACCACACACATTCAACCTTCACATGGCCTGGTTAGCTCAGAGAGCTGAGCAGGCGCACACATAGGAGGTTTACTCCTCAACGCAGGGGCCGCAGGTTCAACTCCGACCTGCGGCCCTTTACTGCATGTCATTCCCCCCCCTCTCCCCTTTCATGTCTTCATCTGTCCTGTGGAAATAAAGGCCTAAAATGCCCAAAAAATAATCTTAAAAACATTCAACCTTCACTGTGTTTGTTATCGTTGAGCTTTTTCTTCCCTGACATGGGAAGCAATGGCTTGACGTTTCTGGTTTCACTGACAGGTGATCTCTGGGTCGGAAACACCACAGCAGGTAATTAACTCCAAAGATGCAGACAACAAATTTAAAAAGAATGACAAATAATACAGGTAGATTTATTATCCGTCTATAATTGCATTACGGTGTGATATTTCAGACTCAAGAACTGTTCATAAGGAATGTTTTGCCTGACAACTAATATCAGATTTCCTCTGACTGGTCACAGGGGCAGGCTGTGCTGCACTTTGCTCTGTAGTCTCATAATAAAAAAGGCATTTTGGCGGGCAAGGCCTGCACTCGGCACTACATGCACTGAAGTAGGTAAACAGCTCATTCATCAAGGCTTTTTTTGTGTGCCTGCCAGGAGCAGGGATTGTTCGTTATGATGGAATTTGTTCTAAGGATCAACTTATCATCTGCGTCCAGGCAGAGATGAAATAGATTCAAGGTGATGTATGGTTGAACGGGGGCGCTGTTTGTGCATCCGGTGATTAAAACAAATGTGAGTGATGATTTTTGAATAGGGTTGAATAAAGGAAGTTGGGCTGAGGCCAGGGGTCAAAATGCTGTCTGCAGAGCTGGCCTCTTGGCTTTCCAGCAATACTTGTTGTTGCTCCTGATGCAATTTGACACTCCCCCACAAAACTGACTCAAAACACAACTAAATACAGCTTTTGCATGTGTGAATATACTGTACATTTAGTAGAGTATCCTAATCATAGTAGTATTAACACCCTGCTGTACCAATTGAATAAAAGCAGTGGTATCTGAAAAAGATCTTCCATAAATCCCTCAAATATTCAACGCATGTTGTGCACCAGACGGAAGAGACAAAAGTGTACCAGTCAAGTTCAGGCTGCAAGTGTAGCAGAAAGATATGGAAGAAGGGAAATTGAACAATTTGACATGCCTCCAGGGTGAACATTTTGTAAACAATATCAATGTTAACCACCACAACCATCAGTCACACATTTATTTATAAGATATGATGTAGTCTCCGTCGGTGGTACCGTAGAAACATTAAATATTTAGGTAAATCAGTGGTTTAAAAAAAAAGAAGACAAAAAAAACTAATATCTAAAGCAACCTGGAACCCCCATACCCATACTCCTAAGTAAGTCTGTTTCTCTCTGCTGTTTTTACATAGAGCCTAATGCAAAGGTTCTCTATTACTAAAGACTGCATTACACACTGCGCTAACTGTATGTAATGGTACACGATCCATGTCTCCTAAATGGGCATGGCCTCATTCGAAAATGTAGTGAAGGTTGTGTGGATGGATTAAATGTTAATTATTTTCTTCTGCTAGCAGATATTTACACAGATAAAAGCTACATTTAGCATCCCAGAGATTAGTTTTGTTAGGGCGTGCACGAACGTTAGCTTCTCTGCGTCGCCAGATCTCGCGAGTTTGGTCCTGAGACAGAAACATGTCTCAAACTAAGTTAATTTTCTTCTCATGTGTTTGTCTGAAAAATTCCATTTTACAGGGCATTCACAAAAAAAAAAAAAAATTTATCCACCCCCAAACGAAGCATAGGTAGACTTTATAATTCACAGATACTGTTCTGTTTGTACAGTTTCTTTGCATGCCCTCCCCCCCACCCATACGCACTACCCCTATTCAAAATGAATGGAAAGACCTGCGTATTTCCCAGACCGGACGGCCGACGCAGGCTGTCTGAATGCGGCCTAAGAAGTTGTTGCCATGGTGCTTAATCAGTGTTTCTGTGATGGGAGAGAGCTTTATCACCCTGACGTATGTGATGGATATAATCATATAAACGATTATAGAGGAGATGTGGGGGAACATAATAAGAGTACAGATGGGTCCACGGACAGAGGAGTTTTGTTCTATGGATCAAATTTAAGTATTTTAGAGGGAAATGGGATATTCATTTTATATTTTCTCCAGCAGGAAAGTTAATCTTAAAGCTGTGAGTGAATGAATAGGTAACCGTCTGGTCTGTGCATAGAGACGCTTGCAGCCAGACACTACTTTAAAGTAGACAGTAATTTCACAGAGTAGCTTGGTTCTCGCTGTAGTGCTACGTTAATGCTCAATCAGATGGTGTCGTGACATGGCAGGGGTGGTCGGGTTGGCTCGGACGAGCTGGTCACAAAGACTGCAGTCTTTTCACAGCAGGGAGGAGGGACATGGTGGGGGGTGGGGGGCATTAAAAACCACAGCACTCAGCAACTGAATCCAATCCCTTTAATCCCTGTTGGTATGCCCAAGCGACAAACACCCATTGGTCTCCGCATCAATAAGCACTGATGGGACCAGTTTTCGGACGGGTCAGGAGGGCGCCTGAGTCTCTCGCCGTGAATTGACAACTGTACACCAGGGTCTTCCGTGCGTAATGGGGCTGCAATAGCCCACTGCATACCTAACATTCTTAACAGGACAAGCAAATTTGTAACTCCTCGTTACGTCTCTCGCAGGGTACTGTAGAATGGAAGGATCCGCAAAATCCTCCTGGCTCCCACACGCCATCCCATCTGTGGTTGTTTGGAATTTTTTGAAGGGTGTGCTAAGTGCCACTTGGGCTTAAAGCTGAACTTTGCAGTGATATTGCAATATCACAAAAGCCTGGAGCATGGGCATTTCAATTCAATTTTATAAAAACAAGCAATCAATAAGTGAAGACTGGCGGAGGAAGGAGGGAGGCAGAGAGAGGACAAACGGCATATACGCCAGTTGTAGATTGATCCTTTGTGAATGCAGTCCAGTTCAGTGAGAGATTTCTGAAAATCCACTGCTGTAAAGCTACTGAGTGTGCTTCAAGCACCCATCAAAAAGGTATTGAGGACTTACAATAAAACCAGCGTAATTCTTTCGTAATGCATACGCCACTACTGTCAAGGTAATCAAAATGTGAAATCGTGTTCGGCTTCTGCAACTTGCCACACTGGATGATGGTGTGTGTAACTAATGCACCGCCCTGTTCTGACTCATCTCACGTGGCACATTTACATTCACTCTTTGCACCGGCTGGCTTCACATTTGTACAAAACAAACCAATAAACGTTGGGAGTCAATACATTCCCCTTTCATCCGCCCAGACCCCGTTGACTCCTGGCTCGTCTTATATTTAGTGTCAACTAATGACACACAAGTCACAAGGCCCCTCCGCCAAAATAAAACACCTATACTGTATTTTTAATTGAGATTATATTACAGGTGCAGTAAGCTAAGAATGTGACGCCCGCGGATGCAGAGAATAACCCTTATATAGCTGCAGGGTTTATGGTTTTGTTTACCAATACCAATCATGACTCAGTGATTACCGGAGACTGCTGAGATTTCAAAACTCTATTTTTCTCTCAATACTGCTGGGGAAGAAAACTTGTCAACCAACCAAGAGTTTTCAAGACTGAACAAATCCCCTCTTCACTTTCCTGGCAATTCAGATACAGGTTTTGAGCTACCAGTGTCACAAGACAAGCCCGGTAGAAGAGCTGAAAATATACTTATATACAAGGCAAAGAAAAAGCAATGATAAGTGTTTCTATGCGCATCTACAGTAGAGACTCCTGTAGGATTTCTCTACTGATTTACTGGCTTCCTTTTGTGTTATTATGTGTGTGTGTGTGTGTTCATTACAGGACAATAAATGTCAGACCAAAGACCTGTTGATGTGTTTGCAGTTTGTAAGGCTGCTGCTCAATGCATCCTAAATGCCATTTGAGGCTTATCAGATAGTAACACAAAGAGACAGCAACAATAACGGCCAGATAACAAACCCACAATATCAGGGGCAAACAGTGTTCGCTGTGGCTCGCCGAGTGCCTGAGACACCATTACCCTTTAGTGTTTGTTGGTGATAAGAGGTTGGAGCGACCTTCATGACAGTGAGGAATCTTGAGCAAGAGATGGACGAAGATGAAGAGGAGAAGGAGGAGGACGCACGGAGTGTAAAGCAGGCAAGGACCCTCGAGAGCTAGAGCCTGAAACAAGAGCATGATGAATGTACAGCTCGCAGTTTTTAATCAAGGATCAAAGCAGGGCCTCTCCGTCTGAGCAGCCAGCCTGTCTAGACTGAAACTCTCCCAAGCACATAAAGCAACATCTGCAGGATGCATTAATTACAGTAAAGGACCGTTCTCTGAGTACCGACACATCAAGTGGTCTAAACTATGATTAAATAGTCCTCTGTGTGCGTGTGTGTGTGTATATATATATATATATGTATGTATGTATGCATGTATGTATAAATAAAACAGCTCAAGTTCATGGCCAAATATCTAAAACAAATATACTCTCTACCCTAAGGGTGATGTTGTTTTTTCAACCTTGGACTTGCCCTGCCCTCTATCATTTGTTTTAATTTGAGTCAGTAATGGTTACAGGGGCAATTCATTGACTTCCCAGGCTAGAGGTGCGCTCGGCCTGCATTTACATTTCAGGCTTTTAGCATATGCTCTTATCCGGCATGACTTACCATTAGCGGAGCAGGTAAGGGTTTTGCTCAAGGCAACGGCGCTGACAGGATGAACGCATGTAGCGGATGTCGAACATGTGACCTTTTCGGTTACAGCGCGGACTCTGTGGCCTGTGGTCGGCCCCGCCGACTCCCTTATGACTACATTTTATAGTATAGTCACAGATCACAAGTTTACAATTACCGATCACAGAAACTCCCATTAAAGCCTTTTAGTCAAAAGAATTATTCTTTTTAAATAATGGAGGCTAATTACCATGTGATTAATAACTATATCAACAGTATTGAGCAGAATAATCAGCATCAGCGCAGCTCAAGCCGTCTTCGCCAAGCCGACACCTCAGCGTCCCTAAAGTAGATGAACTTAAAGGTGTATTAAATATGTGTGTTACTTTAGTCCTTTCCCTTACCACTGCGGTTCAAAAAAGATTTAGAGACTTACATCATTTGTAAATAATCCCTTGTATTTGCTCTGACCTGTTTGGAGTTATCTACGATTTACTGCGTCAGATGTGTCATCCTTAAGAAAAGTACACTAAACTGTCTTATAAATGATTCCCTCCAATTACTTCTGTAGTGCTTTTCCAGTGTACTGTCCTGTGTGGCAATACACAGCCCAGTGATACCCGGAGCAGGTCGAAACAACTCACTGCTGCTGAAGAAAATCCCCTCGATAGAAATTATGGTGTTTTGATGATTCTTAACTATAGTGAAAGTTTAGATAATCATTTATGTGGCGAGTGTGTTTTTAAAAAGGCCTTAGGCCTTGGAAAGCTGTTAATATATTGTGGTGTTATTTTAACTCCCATGCCTTTCACATGTGACCAATTTAAAAGATTGTTGTTCCCATCAGGCACTTAGACACAATAACATAGGAAAACATGCTCCAGGTTGGAGAAAAAAAAATCTGAATCGAACATGTGACCTTTTCGGTTACAGCGGGGACTCTGTGGGCTGTGGTCAGCCTTTAACCCACCACGGAAGGTTTTGGCCCATTGTAAGTTCCAAAGTCCTCTTTTCCTTCAATCTCACACACACACACACACACACACACACACACACACACACACACACACACACACACACACACACACACACACACACACACACACACACACACACACACACACACACACACACACACACACACACACACACACACACACACACACACACACACACACACCTCATCTTTTTTCTCATACTAATGACACATGTAGGCTACGTTTGTTTGTGTGGAAAGCCCGCTTTAATTAAGCAACTGTAGGAAGGCATTCAGAAATGTCGACAGATGAGCGCATCAGCGCACACATGGGGCAACAAACGCACGTTAATAAGCAGTTTAATTTAAAATGTTCAATGTGTTAACCTTTCCCGCTTGCTTCGTTTCCGACCGCAAATCAGAAAACTAGGGAGACTCGTTACCTCCAGGGCTGATGTTATGAAATGAATAACGTCGGGGTTAAAATCCCATTTCTGGTGAGCAAACGAATAAACTTGGCTTTCAGTCTGGGGTTTATTTCAGACACCACACACACTGTGTACAAAACTTAAACTTATTCCACCAACTTACACACACACACAATCCATGTTGCTTCAAGGGTGCATACACAAAACACCTGGCCATGGTCTAAATTTAGGAGGGTCATCATTTCCCCTGCCCAGATGCTGCAACATGCTGCTTTTTGGTCACGATTTCACCTCTATGAGCATGAACTAGTGCCAGCCTTAGTTTTTATGATGTTAAAGCACAGAATGATACACGGCCCTGGAAGGAACAAGTCTGACTAGTTGGGCCCGATGGGAAAACAAGGCTACATCTGGCCTTAACAAATACACCTGTGCTTTTGGAGCCTAATGCATAATGTAAGAGAACATATTAGAAATAGATAGTGGGGGAAAATGGGACAGAGCTGGTAGCCGGCCTGGCTGATTATCGGAGCTGATATTTGGCAGTTTGCAGACCATCTGTATCTGTGTTTTATTTTACTGATAACCGATAAAGTTAATTAACTCTAAAGTGCACTACTTTGACTCCGCTGCAGCTCTGGTAGCAGGTTACAACTCCAGGACGCTATTTATGTTTTTCTTTATTCTTTTTTTGTTGGACTGTAATATGTTTGAAATTCCAGTTTTATTAAATAATTGCGTAAAGTATTTAAACTTTTGTTTTGGAGCTTGCAACATTCCAAACATGTTAATTTTGACTAAAAGATTTTCATTTTACTGTAAATGCAAATCAGTTCCAAATATAGTTTACCAGTTTCAGTAACTACTATCCATATTGGCCCTGAAAAAACAGGATTGGTCCACCCCTAATTAAAAGTAGTAATGCGCATGTAGACGTACAGAAATAATCAGTCATTTTCTTAAATGCCCTTGCCGACAGACGTTCCCTGAATCCTGTCGTCTCTCCAGTTAGACATTCATAGATGTTTGTATTCTTCGGTTTCACGCCATCCGCATGATATAAACTTCATCAAGACGCCCACTCGCTCGCTGTGAATTCTCTAGACAATGATCTGCTCTATTCACATGCAGGCTCACTTGGAGATTTCACGGACGTTGTACTCGGCAGCTGGCAGGGTAAAGTCTGTTTAATGTCTGGTCCAACTGATTTGGACGTTCTCACATACAGTTCCTCTGGGTCACGTCTAGATAAGTTCAGGGTTGTACTGCATGCTTGGAAAGGGCTATACAGAGGGGAAAAAAGGCAGCCTTGAGCCCCCCCACACACGAAAAAAAAAGTTATTTCAAAAATATTCAGTAGCACAGGCAAATGATTCACAAATGGATAAAGTGGCTCACTTTCCACTCTTTGATTTAACTATTAATTCAGTGTTCTTGTCATGATTTCGGTCAGCCAGCCAGAGTAAACATTAGTTTTAGTCAGCTATTAGGACCGTTTGTAACGGCACAGTTCGCCTTTAAGTTGAAGTTTCAGATTTTACATAACGTTTTTTTTTCTTCTTACACTTAAAAGAAGAACACTTTACTATGTCTTCTAATGATTAACTGTGTCTAGAAAAGGCCAAATGTTCATGTCTGAATTGTACTCCAAGGGTAACTGACTAAAAGAAACAACACGAGAACACATTAATCAATAATGAAAAGACTTGTTAGTTCCGGCCCATATTGTGTGTGTGTGTAAATGATAGAACACAATCAGAGGAAAACAATCTGATAATTAATTGCATGCCAGAGATAACTCTTTCAGTCCTCTACGGGGGGGGGGGGGGTCAGCGCCGACTGTAAAACACAGAGCTCGGAGCCGAGAGACATTCACCGCGTTGCTCAAACCTTCAGCAGTTGGGAGGGGCGCTTGGTGAAGGACAAAGGGGAAGTCAGCTGGTTAATGCAACTGGTAAATGTTAGTTTTCCCCAGTTCAATAGGACAGACCACAGAGAGCCCGGTCTGATGACTGAGTTCAGATACCGTTTCAAGTCGAGTTTGATGTTTAGCAGTGCTGACACTGAATCATCGGCTGCTGAGGATTTTTTTTTTCTCCTTTTAAACCCAGAGCCGCTCCATCCTTGCCATATCGATGTAACCTTACACTGGTTTGCAAGAGGATCAATGTCTGTGGAATCTTGCTGCAGTGTACAAAAGGAGACCAAATGTGAAACCATAGCACGAGACTCGATTTATCCATCTATGGGCCTCGGTGGTGGATATGTACAGAAATCTAAATTACTGACAAAACATGACTTTTTAACCGGAGTATGCAGTCCACAGCCAGGGGTCGATTGCTTGGGTTGCATTCAGATCATGTCAGAGGGAAGAGGAGAAACAGGACATGGGCTTGTCGCTTCAACTTAGACCCATAAATACTCATTAACTCAAAATTGAGACGGTCATGGGGTCAAACGGTCATACGGCAGGCAAATCTTGCGGTTATTAACCCATATCAAATACACAGCAGATAATGCTTGCTTTGAGTGTGCATAATTAGATGTATTAGCAAGGATATGATGGATCATTTGGGTTATTTTTTACTATCCAACTATCACCACTAAGTTTCCTCTGCTTTTGACGCATAATCACATTAAATCTGACAGGATCTGAACGTGCCATAACTTATGAGGCCGCGCAGTAAATATTTACCTATTTGCAGTTCAAGCTCACATGAGATCTAAGGCAGAGATCGCATTTCACACGGACGACCCCAGGGTTCAACACCCGCCTGCTGTAGTGCCGCATTATCGTTTTCCTTGGAAGAAAAATGTCACTTTCAAGTTCAGCAGAAAGGCGTTATTTTAATACTCAGCTCAAAGTAGCAAAACTTACGCAAGAAACCCATTTAATATCTTGTCACATCAACACTTTGGCAGACAACCTTGACCCACCATGTGTCACGGCAGCATTAACACATGCCAGCATGGATCATAACACAGTGCAGCTGCTCGATGCAACATTAAACAAGAAAGAATTTCACTTCTATGCTGGCTTAATTATGCAACTTTGAAATAACTTGTGAATATCCAGAAACCTGTACAGGGAATCCTATTAACTGCATATAACAATGCTTAACAACACTAACAGCACAAATATATCAATCTTGTCTGAAAATTGAAGTAATGCATTCGTAAAAATACTGAACTTTTTGCACAATTTCTTTAAACATAATTCAGGGCTGCAAGCAACAATGACTACCTTTACATGCGCATAATATCCAGTTTTTTGCCCTTTTTCCAAAAAAGACGATATTCCAACTAATGAAAGAGAATATTCCACTAATATTCATGCAGTCGTGCAAAATAAGTTTTTTTTCTTCAAAGTTTACCAGCGGCGGCGGACTTGTTGGACCGTGTGAACACAGCGTCCCTCTTTAATTCCTTCAACCAGCTTCTTGAAAAGGTTGGCGTAGCGATGTGTGCTGTATATACAACAGATTTTCCAAACTATAAGTCACACTGTTTTCATAGTTTGGCTAGTCCTGCGACTTATAGTCAGGTAAGACTTGTACATCTACATAACATGTATAATTTAACATGTTTTTAAATGTTCATTCATACTGAAAACATTACCATGTACAGCCGCGGGAGGGCGCTCTAGGCTTGTGACAACTTTATGCTGCTCATAAAGACAACTGAGAAAGACTGAACACACATAAAATAACCCCCCAAAAAAGCAAATCCTATTCTGCAGATCACAAACTACAGGTAGAGATTTTTAATAAATAATCATCAGAAATGTCGAATTAATGTCTTGGGGTGTAAAGGAAAATGAACTTGTTGAGTTCAGAAAATGACATCACTTTACTCTAATGCAGCCTTTAAAAACAAGAAAAGGCAACACTTAATATATTAGGATTTTACGATATCCAAAATCTAAGACGATATCTAGTCTCATATCACGATATCGATATAATATTGATATATTGCCCAGCCCTACTATTATATAAGAACATCTTCCCATCTAGAAGACTGAAACCAGCATTTAGAAGTTTGGCATTTTGGCTTGAAGCGACAGTTAATCGATCCAAACTGTTGCTAATTTTGTTTAAGCTCGCTTGCGGTTCTCAGTTTAAGATCGTTGTGATCTGAAAATGCGTTTTTAGGGATTGGACCAACTCGATACTGGTTGCTGTCTGGAGAGAGATGTATGTAACCAACACCAGCATGAAAAAACACCAGTGTCACTTGAGTTAGCGGTGCAACAACTGCAGTTGTGGGTAACCGAATCCTTTGCATTTTCATCTTTTTAAATAGAAGTTGTCACACCATTTTGCTTCCCTATTCCTGAACTCGCGTGTCAGCTGATAACCAGTGCCAATCCAAAACAGTGTGTTAAAAACACACTAATTTAATATGTTTAAACAGCTGTATACTACCATCCCTGTATGGATGTGATATGATTACAATCTTTGTTGAAACAAACAATGAACGCCACAGAACTTTTTTATTTTCCAGTTTTGACAGAACATCAATAAACTACTTTAAAAGTAGATTTTAGTCTAACTTACGTACATATTGTATGTAGTACAAAGTCATTACTGAGCCGCAAAACAACTGCAGTTTTTGGCAAACACAATCCTCTGCATTTTGAAGTCTTGCAAATAGAAATCTATATATCTTGAATATGTTGGCATGTCGCAATAGGCCTCATCAAATGAAAGCACTCTGGGCGAAGTGCCCTGCCCCTATCAGACGGTTTCTCTGTGTCGTCTTGAGCTGTGCCAATTCAACTTGGATTTCATGGAGGATAATTATTTCACCTCAAGTAGGAAATATTCATTTCCTCCACTTCAGACAGTAATGAGCGAGTGGAATAATCATCTGCTGCACTGTGCAATAAAGACAGCACCTGGCTTACACTCCAACCAACCCCAACTATTACCCTATTTAAGACGCCTTCTAATTTCTACTTAAATGCTCAAAGACACCCCAGGGCTCGCTGACTGGAGATTTTATTTTACCCTTTTCATTTCTTTAGTCTTAATTGGAACTGCTTTTATTCAGGTACACTGGATATTTCCTAACCAAGGTCATTCTTACTTCCAAACAGCACAGGAAACCGGTTTTGTTGAGTTGTACAAGCACGCAAACAATAGGCTGTAACATCTGGAATTTTAAAAGAAACTTTCTTCTCCGATAAAAGCGGTGCACTCATCCAGTAATCCAATATCTGCTTATAAACAACAATAGGGAAATATCCTGCCTCCAGCTAGATTTGTCTTGTTTTCTTTTCACAAATTAATCTTTTAACACGTACCATCTCTGTGGTTACGCTCGGCCGTGCCTGCTGTCAATCACAATCAGGTTTAATCAACAGATAATGCAAACTTTAATAATAATGCTACTTTTTGGTTTAAAAAGGAGTGTCTTCTACTATGTTTCCCCCTCTCATTCCCCCTGCTCTGGTGTTTCCCCCTCTCATTCCCCCTGCTCTGGTGTTTCCCCCTCTCATTCCCCCTGCTCTGGCGTTTCCCCCCTCTCATTCCCCCTGCTCTGGTGTTTCCCCCTCTCATTCCCCCTGCTCTGGTGTTTCCCCCTCTCATTCCCCCTGCTCTGGCGTTTCCCCCTCTCATTCCCCCTGCTCTGGTGTTTCTCCCTCTCATTCCCCCTGCTCTGGCGTTTCTCCCTCTCATTCCCCCTGCTCTGGTGTTTCTCCCTCTCATTCCCCCTGCTCTGACGTTTCTCCCTCTCATTCCCCCTGCATGGTGTTTCCCCTCTCATTCCCCCTGCTCTGGCATTTCCCCCTCTCATTACCCCTGCTCTGGCGTTTCTCCCTCTCATTCCCCCTGCATGGTGTTTCCCCTGTCATTCCTCCTGCTCTGGCGTTTCCCCCTCTCATTACCCCTGCTCTGGCGTCTCCCCTCTCATTCCCCCTGCTCTGGTGTTTCTCCCTCTCATTCCCCCTGCTCTGGCGTCTCCCCCTCTCATTCCCCCTGCTCTGGTGTTTCTCCCTCTCATTCCCCCTGCTCTGGCGTTTCTCCCTCTCATTCCCCTTGCATGGTGTTTCCCCTGTCATTCCCCCTGCTCTGGCATTTCCCCCTCTCATTACCCCTGCTCTGGCGTCTCCCCCTCTCATTCCCCCTGCTCTGGTGTTTCTCCCTCTCATTCCCCCTGCTCTGGTGTTTCCCCCTCTCATTCCCCCTGCTCTGGCGTTTCCCCCTCATTCCCCCTGCTCTGATGTTTCTCCCTCTCGTTCCCGCTGCTCTGGCGTTTCCCTGTCTCATTCCCCCTGCTCTAGTGTTTCCCCTCTGACAGCAATCTGAAAAAAACTGTAATGTAGCCTTTGAAACCAGGAAAAGACAACACTTGTGTCCTGTCAAGATATCCCAAATTTAAGACGATATCTAGCCTCATACTGTATATATAAGATATAATATTGATATATTGCCCTGCCCAACCCTACCTAAAATCCAGTGATTTTAACATTACATGCTTCAGACTGATGCCCTCTTCTTCTTTCTTTACACTGATGTTTAGATCGTGTTTGTATAAAAGTTTAGTCTACTGGCGTGGGGGTCAAACTCAACTTAAAAAAGTAAGAATCACGATGTAGATGTAGAGTTTATTGACATGCTTTTATTTCATCCAAATATCTTTGACTGGATTATTGCATGTCTCATATAGTTAAACAGTTTCTAGTTTATAGGAAAAAACTTCTAGATCTACTGGAGCAATGATGCCGTTTGGAGTTGAAAACCCTCTACAAGCAGATCTCCCAATCACATCTGAGGAAATGCCTTCCATGCTCTGCAAGAAAAAGAGCCCTCCTTGGTTGACCCTTTAGTTTATTATCACCTCACTGACCCGGCTGACATCCATTATGCATCCACCCCTGGGAAATGAGCACGCATGAAGAATGTTCACCGGCACGAAGGCTGAAAATTGCTCTGCTGCAAGGAGGTTTAACAAGTTTATTGTTATAATAATAAACACTGTAACAACTGATGGATGTGCTGTGGAAAGAAGGGACATGTGAAGCAAACTTTCCATGACCTTGTAGAGCAACTACGCTTTACTTTTACTCATTTTAAGTGATTATGACAGAATTGGAGATTCACAACCAGAGGACGCTCTACAACGTCCCTGTTAGTGATGGCGTTGCATAGTCTGTCCACCAGAGGACGCTCTACAACGTCCCTGTTGGTGATGGCGTTGCATAGTCTGTCCACCAGAAGATGCTCTACAACGTCCCTGTTAGTGATGGCGTTGCATAGTCTGTCCACCAGAAGATGCTCTACAACGTCCCTGTTAGTGATGGCGTTGCATAGTCTGTCCACCAGAAGATGCTCTACAACGTCCCTGTTAGTGATGGCGTTGCATAGTCTGTCCACCAGAGGACGCTCTACAACGTCCCCGTTAGTGATGGCGTTGCATAGTCTGTCCACCAGAGGACGCTCTACAACGTCCCTGTTAGTGATGGCGTTGCATAGTCTGTCCACCAGAGGACGCTCTACAACGTCCCCGTTGGCAACACTGATTATTTTTTTGTTTATTTGTTTTTGTTCTAAGGACTTTAAGTTTCATATCTTAAGTATGGATTTTTATACATTCTATGTATCAGAACTTTTTGAACATTTTTGATGTTCCTCTGTTCTGTTTTGTAACGTGTTTCTGGATTTTCTTTTTAAATATACAGTATATCGGCTGACTTATCGGCATACCGGATTTAAAAAAAAAAACTAATATTCATATCAGTATCGGCCTTAAAAATCTTTTATCAATCGGGCTCTACTACTTTGGCTCCGCTACAGCTTTGTACGCCGTCTGCAATGCCTGCAAACAAAGTGGAAAACGTGCTACACTACGATACTAGCCGCACCCGAGGTGGGGCACACTAATGTGACGTCAAAATGACGGAGATCTCGCACACCTTCCTTTTGTTTTTACTGTGTAAAAAGTTTCAGTTCCATTAAATAATTGCTTGAAGCATTTTTAAAAATTTGCTTTGGTGTTTGTAACTTTCCAAATTGTTCATTTTGACCAAAATATTTTCTTCTTTACTGTACAGTAAATGCATTATCAATTTTAAATATCAGTTCCATTAGCTACTAATTGGTTTCAGTATTGACCTTGGAAAACCAGTATCGGTTGGTTGATCCCTATTTTCTATTATTATTATTATTAATATTATCTATGTTGTGGTGGTCCCAACTTGGGTTTTAGACTTTAAAAGTTGTTTATTTCCACTCCATCTTAACCAATTCTTCACATCATACCCCCATCTAATGTCAGAATTGACTTTTGTAGTTAATTACATATCTGTCTATACTACAAAGTTGGGAGGCAAACATACAGTCCCGTATTGGTCCTTCTGTTCCCCTAATGAAATCAAGCATAAAACCCCAATTTGGACCGTTATGTCACACTAGGAGCCCCCCATGCCCCATCTTAGGCTCATTGCTGACACCTGCAACATGTACAATGTATAACAACATATGGAGGATGTAAAGCCAGAGAGGGCAGCAACGATGGCAGTGTGGGATCTCCCACCTTTCCCCACATAACAACCAGCCGTGCATTGCACTCTGCAGAGGTAACGGTAAGCATTTTCAGTAAAATTCTCCACCTCCGACAATAAACCATGCATACCCCCCCACCCCACCTCCACACCCACCTGAAGAGCAGGAGATGAGGAACACGGCGAAGGCCAGTTTGGTGGCGTCTCCCATTTTCCATCCGAATCTGATCCTCTGACTAGAAAGAGAATGAATAAAACAAAACTAACAAAAAGAAAATCTCAAATTCAAAGAGTCAAATTAAATGTCTTGCTGCTGCACAGAGCACTGTCTCTGCAAAAAGGGCATTTTAAAAAATATGTCAATATCGAGTCTAAATCCACAGTATCCCAGGTAATGCAAGCCTCCAAAAAATAATACAGAAGAGGAGGAAGAGGAGGGGGATGAAGAAGAAGTAGAAGAGGAGAGGATGATTGGAGGTATTTCCAGGTTTACAGACAAGCAATGGATGGCGACTTGTTGGCATTCGAGCCAGGGCTGTCCTGTACTTGCCAGATCTGCAGCATTGTTAAACAGACTGCTGTTTGACCTGTTATTTTCAGAGCCAGCGGAGCAGAGAGCCGAGCCACAGCCGGGCAGGGCTAACATCCATCGGACTGCAAATCAAGCGCACACCGCTCTCCAATCAAACTTCTCCTCGATAAGCTCAGTCGCATAGCTTTAAAAAAATCGTAATTAAAAAAAGAGCATTTCAAATCTCCTTCTGCGAAAACAGGAGGTTCAAAAACACGTATTGTTGTTGTTATATTCCGTGTAGAAATCCTCAGTTTTGCCCGACAGTCCGGCGGGGCTGCCCGGCCACAACCACAGCTCCGTCCGCTCCAACAGGAAAACAACATATAACGATGCTCCCTCCGATGTGATAGCCCTCTCCAAAGTCAGCTAAACAACCTTCCCCCGTCGAATTGAATTGAATGAACTAGTGGAAACACTATCATACGTTAGCAACAACGCATAAATCTGCCGTTAATCCGTTAGCTAAAGCAGCTATCGAGTTCAGGACGAGCTGCTTTTCCCAAGTCCTCGCCTCCTCTAGTCGGGACAATTTCAAGATGGCGTCATTGACCGCGTCAAGTCGATCAAATTCATATGTAAAGCTTCCGGTAAAGCGTTTCAAAATAAAATGTTACACTGGAATGTGTGATGGACCATATTATGCACTCTATCTATTTTGGCTGTATATTAGACAAATTATCAAGGTGATGTTGGGCAGATATTCTCAGTCTTTTTCAGCCAAGGACCCCTTACATTATAGGGAATATACCGGGGACCATTCATCACAATCACAATGGGTCTTTTGCCAAAGTTACACTCATGAGGAATTTGCCTTGTGAGTTTGTACATACATGAACAAACAAATATATTAAACATTATGACAGCAAATACTGGGGCTCCTGACATGATGACATTGGCACTAACAGGTGCTAGGAATTTCATTTTATTTTACAAATTTACTGGAGCCTTAGAATGATTATTTTTGGATGTTCTGAGGCATCTGAACATGAACTATAAACTATTTAAAAAAAAACAGACTGCATTGTGTGTTAGAGAGAGAGAGAAAGTGTGTGTGTGTGTGTGTGTGTGTGCGTGTAGGTAGATGGGAATTTTATATATATATATATATATATATATATATATATATACCAGTCAAAAGTTTGGTGTCACTTAGAAATTTCCATTGCACTCCATTATAGACAGAAGCAGTTTATAAATTATATTATGTGCTTACATAATTGCAAAATGGTTTTCCAGTGTATTCTCAGTTGTTTTAAAGTAAGTAAACAGAAAAAGCCTTTGGAACATTATTATTATTAATAATAATAATAGTAATAATAATAATAATAATAATAATAATAATGTGTACTTTATTAATTGGATGAATGGTTGCTGAAAAGGGCAATGAAGATATTAGATTAAATATCAGCCCCCCCACTTAGATTAGCTGGTATTCTGTCTATAATGGGGTGGTATGGAATATATACGTATTGTGAAATATTTGTAGAAATTGAAGGAGTATCAATTAAATTAATAAAATGTCAAGACCTATGCACAAATGCTTTCAATAATGTTTTTATTTTATTTTATTTTTATTTATTTTTTTACATTTCCACTATTGTTTTGAAGCCAAAGTCAGTTAATTTCCGGTAGAAGCGTGACCCACTTTTGACAACTTGATGAAAGTGCTTTACGAGCTAGGGATTGTTTTTATTCGTGAAGGCTGCTCGTTTTGGACTCTGGCGTGTGCTGTTGCAAAAAAAGAAAAAAAGAAAGAGGGGCGGTCGGAATCTTTTTTTTCAAAATAAGAAATGAACAAAACCATTGTGTACCACGTACTGTCATCGCATATTGAGGGCTACAATCACACAATCGTGTGTGTATGTGTACATTAAGCTATAGTATACCACCATGTATTATTAAACATATGCTTTTTCCCCGTCCAAAATATGCAGCAAATATAAAGAAAAGCTATATAGGAGATCCTTCACAGCATAGTGATGTTCCATTGAGGGTTTAGACAATAAAATAGATTCTACCTTTAATCAACAGCATGCTCATTATTATGTAGCCTGCCACTCTATGTAGGTCAACACATATATTGCACCCACATATAGCCGCATGCTGCAGTATGTGCTACTA
The DNA here is from genome assembly GCA_026937815.1 of Etheostoma perlongum. Classification (NCBI taxonomy): domain Eukaryota; kingdom Metazoa; phylum Chordata; class Actinopteri; order Perciformes; family Percidae; genus Etheostoma; species Etheostoma perlongum. The sequence goes on along the minus strand of CM049394.1, from coordinate 1,898,651 downwards.
TACGGTCACATATCAGATTTCAACATGGGTTGGGTGTTCAGTAGCCTAATAAATGCTGAGAATACCATGAAGTACAGATATAGGCTTTGGCCCATTCCCAAATTTGTGTGACACTAATCTCTCTAATAGCCTGGAGCAGATCTCCAACCATAAGCGCTGCTAAAGCATTAGGAGGTCAAAGGTCTCAGGGGGATTTCTCTGCCAAGCTGGAAGCTGAGTCACCTGTTTCTATATTGGAGGGTTTAGCTTTCATCTTCAGTAAAACAAACAGACCTGTACATGGCTTAATGGTTGGCGCTTTAGGCACTAACACGGGCCGGGTGAGGAGCTCAGTTCTTCTAGATGTTATTCCCCTGGCAGTGATGTTTGAACTCTCATCACAAATGAACGTTCTCTCTCTCTCTCTCTCTTTCTCTCTCTTTGTGTCTCCGCTCTGTCCATTTCTCAGATTAGGCTACTCACTGAAAAAAACGTAAGAACCAAAAGCAATCAAAAACATCTCATATCAAGGCATTGCATTCACTTCATAGGTGTACTTTACAGGGAAGAGGTGGGGATGGGGGGTTTACATTCCCACTATTCCCAATAATCAAAACTGGCCAGTGCAACCCCCACAATATCTTAGAATAATTTCTTTTACATAAATAAAGACATTTTGCACCATAACGTGATGCAGTAAAGGGCCCATATCCTTGCAGAAAATCCACCAGAATGCAGGGAAGTGTGTGATATGTTGAGCATTTCAATTCTGTTCAAAAGTGGAGAGCTCAGCCCCTCCCCCAACATTTCAATTTCAATTTCAATTTTCAATTTATTTATAGTATCAATTCACAACAAGAGTTATCTCAAGACACTTTACAGATAGAGTAGGTCTAGACCACACTCCAGAATTCACAAGGACCCAACAGTTTCCTCCAGAGCAAGCAACAGTGCGACAGTGGCGAGGAAAAACTTCCTTTTAGGCAGAAACCTCGGTCAGACCCAGACTCTTGGTAGGCGGTGTCTGACGGGCCGGTTGGGGTTACAATGAAAAGTGGCAATTACAATCCCAACATTGAACTCAAAGTAAACCTTTACTTACATCTTTATAAATACTATTTAAGTAGGTTGTGCGTTTGTACACTGTTTCCTTTTATTATTGCATCAGCATCATTTAAAACTATAACAAGGATATTGCAGTGATCAAGTCAGCAAACAATTATATTGAATTAATTCCTCAGACAAATTATTCCTTTCACTAAGGTAAATTCCACACATGTAACCTATTGTGGCATTAAAACCTTTTCCGATTCCGATTGTATTTTCTGTTGTAATGGTCCAACCTAAATGAAAGACCAGCTTAACTCCAGGACCATCTTATGGCACAGCACGCTATCAGCTAAGTACACACTGTGCCCTGTTCCTCTGGCCTTGCTGAGCCTCCGTGATGCGTTCACATGTCGTCACTCAGCTCTGTTAGCCTCTTTGTACAGTAAGTTGTTCCGAGGTCACTGTAACCAACCAGCTGCAGAGCTGCAGGCAAATATTGTCACATTGCATTTAAAAAGGAGAGTCTCCTGAACTGTTCAAGTCTTTTCTTCTACACTTCTTTGTGATTGCAGAGCATAGGTGTAGATTTCAGGGGGGGGATGCAGGGAATATCAACCCCAGGCCACAAGGACTGAGTCTTGGTACATGGGGCACACAATCTACCGGGTGAGCTACATGTCCCAGGGCGCCCCGGGTTGTTAACAGTTTTATTTTATTTTTTAAGTTTGTTCCCAAAAAACAAATTTTCCCGACATTTAAAAAAAAGAAATTTCTACGATTTTGTGTGTGTTCTTTTCGGCACTTTTGATGTTTTTTTAATAGTGTTTTTGAACGTTTTGTGGACTGTTTCTTCTTTTTGTCTAAGTTTGTTTTCCAAAAAGTTTGGACTGGACAAAAAAACCTGAATGTTGAACCCTGCAAAGATGACTTGCATTACACTCATGTGGAAAAGGGTGGTGCTGGTTGGGGTTGTGCATTGATCTGTCTTCCCTTGAGTGGGGGAAGACCTAGAGTTCTTGGTCCTGGAGATTTACTGCCCAGCTAATCCCATTACTCAACTATCAGATGCCAAATCCCCTCTAATGGCATTACACGTGCCAGTTTTACGTATGATGATGCTCGCTAATGAGAGCTCAGCAGATATACCTTACTGGAACCAGTGGCCCTCATGCATAGCACAGCCCCGTGGCTCTGCAGCTTAATGGACTCAGTATTGAGTGTCGAGGGAAGTCAAATTTATTGACAAAGTGCTTTTAACAAAAAGCAGGTTGCTTGCAGAGTGTATTGCAGAGCAACAAAGGATGTAAATATGTCTAAAACTGCGAGCACACGCATGGAAATGTTGAGAGTTGAGGGTGGAGGCGGCGTGGGGGTTGCTCGTGTGACAAAGGGAGCTGCAGAGGACAACACCGAGGACAAGTGGACACTTTGCCATGCATGCATGAATGATGAATGATGAATGGGAGGATGGAGTTTACAATACAAGCATTTAAATCATGGCGTCCTTGGCTACGGCAGCGTGTTCGAAAAGGTTGTTTTCTTAAAGCTACAGTACGTAGATTCTGTCGCCCCCATGAGGAATTCTGAGTAATGACAACACTGTCAGCGCATCCACATGATACAAGCGTTGTGTGATCACCCACCACCCCTTACCCTCCTCCACACAGCTGCTAGTAGCCAAGGAAGACAAGAAGGAATAAAAAAAACATGATGGACTCTTCAGAGGAGGTCATTATCTTCACTCGAGTTTCTGCGTGGGAAAGTCGCCGGACGCCACGATCTTCTGAACACAGTCACACTGAGAAATCCAGAGAGAGTTGTGTGGAGCTAATAGTCTTAACTAGGGCCCATTAATATCAAAAATATACTCACAAAAGCTTTTTCCACTACAAAAAAAAGTTGAGTCCCAAGTCTTTAATTTTTTTGTCAAGTCGCAAGTCATAAAAACGGTGACTCGAGTCTTGAGTCCAAGTCACCAAGTCTCAAGTCCACATCTCTGGAGAGAGGTCTGCACATTCTTTTGGCCATACACAGTATAAATACAGTATGTATATACATATCCTCTAGGGGTGTTGAAATGAATCATTGCATTAATGATTCTGCATGGCTGCAGTGACAGTCCATAATGGATAATTGCCTACTGATGTTGCTGGTTGATTTTCCGGTCGCTGCTTTTTTTTTGTTTCCACCTTTTGTCTGCTCTCTGCGATGTTCAGACTACATTCAGGAAGGGTCTTTTTAATAGCAGATACAATGAGAAGAGCAAGTTCATACTATATACAGTATATCTGACAGCTTAAATTTGTTGATGAAAACCATGTGTAGCAATATATAATAATATTGAGCATTGCTGTTGACAGGATAATTCGAATGGTAAGGATTCACACCCCTTATATTCTCCCCACACTCTTCTAATAGTCTAATTAACCTGAAACATGGCTCTGAACCTGAAATCCCTTTAATGGATGTTCCTGCAGTTTTTCTTCTGATACTAAATGGACATTGAACACTGAGATGAACACGTTGTTTAGCGAGCATGAGAAAATAGGCAGCCGAGTACATGAGCAAAAATAGAATCAAAGTCACATTAAAGAGACAGTGAAGTAACATTTCCTACAGTGTGCACTCCACCAGGCAGCGGTCCAACATCGAACCAGCAGCTCCTTGTGGGCCAAAAACTGTTTAAAACCTTTTTTTCAGATTCTCCAGCATCTCTCTCCCCTCACAGTGAGCATGGGAAGCCCCTCATGCCTAATTTAACACTCGTCAGTAAAACAACAATAGCATCAGCAGGTAGTTCAGCGTGTCTGTCTATACCAGCGGTGGAAGAAGTATTCAGATCCTATGTAAAAGTCCTGCATTGAAAATGTTACTTAAGTAAAAGTCAGGAAAATGTATTAAAAGTAAAGAAGAATCCTCCCATTTTAGAAAGGATCCAAACAGTTGTGTACCTCAACATTTGGACTTCAGTACAGTACTAGAGTAAATGTACTCAGTTATATTCCACCGCTGGTCTATACAAAAGCGCTCCAGCTTAAATACAAGCCTCTCTTTTTGGCTCTTAAGCGCCCAGGAAAATGATTTATACGCCTGCTTTCGGCTTGTCGCGATGCCACTCAGAGCGATTTATCTTGTCTTGGCTCTGGCCCTCTGTGTAGCAGAAGCCAGCCAACCTCCCCCCCCTCCTTTCTGTTGTTTCAGCATGAATGATCTTTTCCATTGACAGCTTTGTTCATCCCCGCAGGCAGATCTGCACCTGTAACCAAAGCCCGGTGGATACCGGCCTAATTACCGTTCTCATCTGGCACCCAGCAGCCTTCCTTGTCCTCCCACGAACTCATACAGCAAAACCACAGAAGGAGGATGCATCAGAGAGCTTAAAAAACACGTATCTCCAGAGCAGCACATGTGAAGCCCGGAAGAAAGTCATTTACCTTTGCGACAAGTAGCATACAAAATGCTAACGAGAGCCTTCTGTAATGTCAACCCAGTAAAAATGGACCTACTTAACCAAGTTGGTTCACTGCTGGCTACAAGTTAGCATCAAACACAACAAATGCTGTCCGTTGAATGGTGTTTTGAGCTAACGCTAGCAATCAAACAACCATAGAAACCAACGTTTCTGAAATGATTTCGATCTTCTGTTATTGTTTGTAATGAGAAAGTTTATTATTTCATGGATTTCACAAATATCTCTGAGCATGCCCAACTTGCATCTGCACTGGACTCACATCTGCACTGGACTCACATCAGCACTGGACTCACATCAGCACTCGGCTCACACCTGCACTCGGCTCACACCTGCACTGGACTCACACCTGCACTGGACTCACACCTGCACTCGGCTCACACCTGCACTCGGCTCACACCTGCACTCGACTCACACCTGCACTCGACTCACACCTGCACTCGACTCACACCTGCACTCGACTCACACCTGCACTCGACTCACACCTGCACTCTCGGCTCACACCTGCACTCGGCTCACACCTGCACTCGGCTCACACCTGCACTCGGCTCACACCTGCACTCGACTCACACCTGCACTCGACTCACACCTGCACTCTCGGCTCACACCTGCACTCGGCTCACACCTGCACTCGGCTCACACCTGCACTCGACTCACACCTGCACTCGACTCACACCTGCACTCGACTTACATCTGCACTTGGTTCACATCTGCACTCGACCTGCATCTGCTCTCTATTCACATCTGCTCTCTATTCACATCTGCACTCGACTCACATCTACACTCGACTTACATCTGGTCTTGACTCACATCTGGTCTCAACTTACATCTGATCTTGACTCACATCTGGTCTTGACTTACATCTGGTCTCAACTTACATCGGGTAGTGACAAATTTTCCAAGGATTGGCGATTTTAGACCTTCTTTAGGGGGGCTCAAACCCCCTTAAATTACATCTCAACCCCCTAAAAATTACAATAAAATTACAATAAAATATATAGTATATACAGTATATATATCTACATATATATATATATTTATATATATATTTTTTTTAAATCAATTGTAGGGGTTCAAGCTATTTTTCTACAGTCAATTAGCTGAGCTGTTTGCGACCTTGTCTGTTAGTGACAGAGGACAAACAATTACAGGTTCAAAGGGCTTGAATCAGGTTTAATATCCTGTGTGTCTGACCCCGTCAAGGAAAGGGTTAACAGGAACGTAGTGTTGGCCAATCGGAGGAGGCTGAGTCTCTGTCTGATCTGTCAGAGGGAGAGCAGGAGACGGTTGTGAAGTAGGTAGTCCCCAGAGAAGAAGCAGTCCTTTCATGGCGCAGATTAGAACCCAAATTAAAACGTAAGCCACTAAAATTGCTGAATATTAGAACATTGTGTTTAATTGGTCGTTATGACTGTGACTTATAAAGTGTCAGGTTGAGTTCCATCATAGTGTCAAAAAACGCTGACGCTGTCGTTGAGTGGCTAGCTCCGAGATGGTCGGCTAATGAAATTACTGATTTAACCCTCATGTTGTCTCGGGTCAAATTTCCTATATCAATGTTCTTTTTAATTACCCAAAATAACATGATTGATTCCACACAACGCTCTTTGGGGTGATTTTGATGGGTCATTTTTGGCCGTCTTATTCAATTCTATAGCATTGAAAAAAACAATTGAAGTGGTTTTGAAATAGTATTGAGTAAAAGTTTTATATGTATAATATTCCAGTCTGTGATTACAATCAACATCCATTTCTTTAATTTTAGTCTAAACAATTCCTAATTTCTGCTTTTCTAACTCAAACATTAGGTATAATTTCCTTATTTATTGACCATAAATTCCAAAAATAACTGTAAAACTAACGTTAATAAATTAGTGTTACGTAGTGTCACATTTTAATGAACCCCTGATCCTAGAATTGCCCCGGAAAGTTCAGGAGGCAAAGAAGGAGAGCTAAATCACGTTAAATCTACAGTTACATGGTCAATCTTTAACAACAGTTGGCGCTTGTGTCACAGAGGCAGGTATCACTGTCCTCCTAATCCCCCAGCAGAATCTGCAACAGCTCCTGTTTATACACTGAGGCATGCGAGAGCTGTCAGCGTTTCGAGCCTACCAAACATCAGGATGACTGGAGGGTGAAATGAGCTGCCATTTGCACGAAAGGTTGAAGGGTTCAATGCCAAAAAAATAAAATAAAAATCAGCACCCAGCGAAAGGCAGAGGAAAGTGAAAGTACAGGTTGAATACCAGTATGATGGCGTGTAGCTGTATGTGAGGCACGTGGGCGTTGAAAAAATGAGAACGCAGCAACCTTCTCTGCTTGAATAAAGGTCACATAAAGAATATTTCCTCTATTGGAGTGACTATTTCTATCATGGATGATGCACGCTGCACAGCTACACATTGCATGGTATGAACTCAAAGTAGGACAAACTTGTTGTGGGGCTTAAAGCTCTGGCATCAAATGCTTTTCATTCCTTTTTTGTTCAGAGCTCAATGCCCCGAGTACTCCAATCAAGGCCCACTGCCACCGCATTTATATGCAAATCTTGACCTTTGCCAAGCTGCAAGATGAATACTGTACATCTCCTTGTATTTCCCTTCCATTCTTATCCACTTAATTGTACTCAGATTTGCAGAATTTTCCTTCTGGATTATGTTTTCTGTGTGTAGTCATGCTCTTTTTTTTCAAGTCATCAAGCATCCAATGAGCCCTGATCAGTTGTTGTAGAAAACTGGAGTTTGATGTTTTCAGGTTGAGTTTGACCTCTCCTGAAATGTGACTTATTCTCCTGTTTATTATACTCTCTGGAGAGAGTTGGGGAGGGAGGGTACGTGGCGCTGACAGCTCTAAATTTAATACGCAGCAGCCCGTAAATACGCATCGGCATGACCAGGCTAGTTTGAAAATAACAAGTTAAAGCTGAGGCGGCCCCCATGCTCCAAGCATGACGTGACTCTTATGCAATCGCACAATGAGGGCCGGGGATATTTGGGGCATGAAACTCAATACTCCCAAACCTTTACAGACAAGTTGTTGCCAGCGTTAAGCGAGACAACTGGCAGCTGTCCATTTCCAAAACAAGACAGGTCCAAGTTTAGCCGAGTTCATGAAGTTGATGAATTCTTTTATGAATTGGAGAAAAAAGTCTTCCAGCCACTGAGTCAACAAGTCAATATTTGTCCCACTTCATTAAAACTAGAAGACACCATAGACACACATCTTTTTTATTATTAACATTATCATATTCAGATATATAGCAACTAAGGTTTCAGATTTTATCCGAGAGGCGACAACATAATTAATGAAGTGATATTAAATTCTGTGTAATGTTCGGATATTTGTGTGATTAATAAAATGTGTAAAGTAGAGCAGCTTCTGTTCACAACAAAGAAGCGTGAGTTAACTATTAACCCTCTGAGGTCTAAGGGCATTTACTCCATTTTTACATATCTTCTAAATTTACCGTTTAAGGGTATTTGCATATGGATACAAAAATAGATAGATTTTTTTTAAAAATTAGAAATTCTGGTGTTGCAGCAGCAAAATAGACACACATCACACATACAGAATATACATGAAATAACAGGACAAGTTGGTGCTAATAAAAAAAATGTGTACAACTGTTTAACCATTATTGATAAAGCTGTAGACAATGTAAATGTTGTATTGTATTGTTGTGGTGTCTTATCTACCACTCAGTGATGAAGAGTTAAAAAGTTTTATTATAACTGACCCCAATGTGTTTCGTATCAAAATGTGCAGACCAAACAAAGAGAAATGTTTGAAATCTCTTCTGAAAACACAGCTACACTACCCTCAGTTTACCAAACTCACCAGCTGGGACCTGTGGCCCTCCTTTCCCTGTCAAAAGTCTTTCCTTCCATGGTCCCATGTCTCTCAATAATAACTATATAATAACTTGAATCTTGATAATTTTGCCTTTTTCACTTGTTATAGCAGGGAATGCACAGGTGTGACTGCTACTATTACTGATGGCTCTCCTCCAGCTGTTATTGCATTGCAAAGCAGCAATTAATTATGGTATGAGAGGCACATCTGCGCTTGACAAATCACCCTTACTTTGGATATTTTAGGTATTTTATTTTCTTATTTCATCACTACGCAGGTGTAAAGATGCCGTTATGATGACAGTGCTCTGTATTATTATTGGGAATTTGTATTACTTTAACCCTTGTGTTGACCTCAGGTCCAATTTGACACGGTTTCTTTATTTTTTTAATATCAGGAACTTGGCATTCTTTCAACCAAATTGCCTAAAAATAACATGGATGCCATACAATGTTCTTCAGGTAAACTCAATGATTACTTTTACCAAATTTTTGTTGTTTTATTAAGTTTTATGGCATTTAAAAAAAAAAGTGACCAAAACCTCGGAAGAAATGACGAAAAAGAAATAAAAAGCGCTGAAAAAAAGAAAAAAATTGTTTTTGTATAATGTTGTAAAAATTAGGCTATGGATTAAAAAAAGCGTAGAAAAAAACAGCCAAAACACCGGGAAAAGCGCCAAAAGATGATGGTTGATGGGAAGACAACACAAAGGTTAATATTTTAAGATGAACTTGATATGAGTCAAACTTCCTATCTGAGTGGATTTGATGTTGTTTTGATTTCTCCCGTTTGGGTGCAATATCTTCTCAAAGATTCTAAATCCTTGATTAATCCCACAATGGGGACATTCACACTGTTCCTGTTGTATTTGAGCAAATACACGGTTCACGAGATCACACAAGACATGTGTGAATCATTACCCGGACTCTTCTGGTCCTGCCTCAGGCTGACAGAAACTCTTCGTTTCTTGTTTGTGTTGCCACAGCAGCGCTTTCTAAAACTGATGATGTGACGAGATGCTGCCGCCATTAGAGAGAGTGTCACGTTGGGTTTCCTCTCAGAGGTCAACATGTTTGTACTTGCTTCTCATTGTTTTACACATAGGTAACGGTCATAGACAGTAAAAGGAATGGACACAGAGAGAACTCTCAATCATTACCAATCAGCAGAGACTACTTAACATTAACATAGGCACAGGCTAATTACTGCTAACTAACATGCTAGTTAACATTAACATAGGCACAGGCTAATTATTGCTAACTAAAATGCTAGTTAACATTAGTAATTAAACCTAAACAGCTAATGGAAGTCCATTAGCTAATTCCTCTACTATGTGACAGTAAGTTGCATGGTTATGACACAATCGTTAGCCTATTTTTTAAAACGTCTGCTAAAGAGCCATAACTAAGGGGACCAGATTTCTCAGAAAAAATCCAGGGACATTTTCAGCTCGGAAGTGTATATATCTCCAAAACACGTCATGTTTTTATTTTTGTAAAACTTAAAACGGGGACACTAGACCTAGAGCTGTTCTCATTTGGGACTGAGCCCCCCCCAAAGGTCTGATGCTAGACTCACGCCTGCTGCTACTTCATACTCCACTCCACTACACCTCAGAGGGGAATATTTCAAGTTAAAAAGTCCTAATATTTCAAGATAAAAAATCCTAATATTTCAAGATGAAAAGTCCTAATATTTCAAGATAAAAAAAATCCTAATAGTTCAAGATAGAAAGTCCTAATATTTCATAATGTTGTCATGTTTACTGAACATTTATTTGACAGCTTTTGCTTTATTGCTTCAGGCTTGTTTCTGCAGCAGCTCATTGAGTATCGGATTCAATATAAACTATTGAGGACATATTTTCCTTGACATTGATGCAGTATTAAACGAGATCGCTGCAGTCGGCAGAAAAAAGCTACAGTGTAAGTTAATAGGACAATTGTCCAGTTTGTATTTACGTTCATAAAAGTGCTCATTTTGCTGCTGACAGACTCAGATTAATATTCTAAGTGTCTGACAACATTATGGAAAGGATTTCTAAGGAGGTTAACCTTTCTGTTAAAGATTAAAGTCCATGTTGCAGGTTTAATTTTGCAACGAATTTGTGCAATTTGCTTGTTGGTGGTAAATATTTGAACTGTTATCCATTGTTTTTGATGGTGTTGGATATCGCAAAACTGAATATATATTGAAAAATGGGCACAATTTTACAGTGTTTAATTTTCCCCCCACAATGCATTGCATGACGTCACATTAGGGAGATAACAGAGCAGCCTGCGTTGTATTTACCACTGGTCTGGCCTAATGTGGCTTCTAGTCTTTTAATATTAACAGTCTATGGTCTCGATCGAGTCCATGTGACTTTATTATATTTATAATAATATTGGAGGGAAAGTGAAACACAGCTTAGACGGGGGTGTTGTTCGGCTTTTCACAAGTTTAGACTGCTAGCTAACGCTGCGCCGCCGGACGTTAGCACAACAGCGTTAGCCTAGCCTGCTAGGTAAATATTACGACTGCCTTTGGTGCTGCCTATATATGCGTCCATGTTGTCTACATCATACATGTGGCATTAGTGCACCTTTTGTACCATAATTGTATTGAACAAAATAGTAAGCTTCGCTCCTACGAGATGGGGGGGGGGTTTGTTACGTTACACACAAAGCTAACTGGCTATAGTTAGCCTGTACGGATGCTAGCGGATATAGCTAACGTCGCGTAGCCAGCCAGCAACTTCGGCAGTAGAGTTTCGGTAAGCTAACACGGCCGCGTTGTCGCCCACAATCAACCTGCAGTGATGTTTGAAATATAAACAATTACAATCCTGGTGCGTGCTGGTTGGGAAGGACCATGATCCTGTCTGAAATGTCACAAACGGATTTAGACATCTTCAGATCAGCTGATCGCGGGGCTCGCTCCCCGACCGGCGGATCACTCCCCGACCGGCTCGCTCCCCGACCGGCGGCAGACTCACTCCCCGACCAGAGGGGCTCGCTTCCCGACCGGAGGGGCTCGCTTCCCGACCGGAGGGTCGCTCGCCTACAGCACCCGCTCTCCACCGCAGCTTCGCCGCCACACACACAAGCACCGGTGTTTCGGTTTAACTGGTTTTTGAGTTAACTGGTGATATGTGTTGAAGGCGGGGCTGCACCGCTGCAGTAAACAATTCCGATCAATTCACTTCTTTTTCCCATTCATTTGTCGGAGTCTTGTGAAACATTACGGTAGGAACGAGTTGGTTTGACAGTAGTTTTGGACCCGATCAGACAGACATGAACAAATGAGCCGTTTTTATTATTAAAATATCACTCTTGTCTGGCGAGTGTAACTTCTCTGCACGGTCTCTACTGTAAACCACGGACACGGATTTTTTAGATTATTTAGTGACATTCACGTTTAAATTAGTTGTTAAACTGTGCCCAACCTATTATAAATAACAAACAAGCTAACAACAAAGACCCGAGCACAAGCCTGATATTTCACCTTTCCACACCTGCACTAGCCTAATATCCAAATGGCTATACAATGGGAGTTTGACAGTCGTGACTTGTGTCCAAATGTGATGAATGAGTAGTAATGTGTAGTTTGGATTACCATAGCAATGATGCACGTCCGTAGAATTAAATATAAAACACAATCAACGGGATCGAAGTGACACAAGTTAATCTGGCATGAGTCGTTGCCAGACAGCTGTCTCCAGAAACACCTCAGAAAGTATGTTTCACTTCTCTCTGTATGAAAGCATCTCAAATCGAATTGAAGTCAGATTAATAACGGAATGATAAGGCTACAAATATAACAGTGATAACGGAAAACTTTTGGAAAACACTGTGTTAGTAGCCAGTTGTGAGCAGGCATCGACACAGCCACCCATGTTGTCAGTCTTGGTTCTTGCAACGGCATCACAAGTTAATTCAATGGCAGTATCTGTTTATACTTCAAACCAGCCTGTAAGTTAAACATAAGATATGAGGATTTACACTCAGCTGGACGCAGCTTGGAGACAGCTGTCTGCTGTGGCAAAATGGGATCCCCTCAGATTAATTTACATCTATAGGCAATTCAAATAAAAATGTATTATATTTCTGTAGGCTACGTAGATGTGTTAAGTTAAAAGCTACTGGCTCAACACAACATTATTTAATATTCATTATGCTTACTCATTCATCCAGATAAGACAAGTGCATATATTGCACCATGGGTCGGAGAGAAACATATTTTCAAATGTTTTGGATGTCTGGCACAAATTGTAGAATTGACAAATAAAGTTGACTTGACTTGAAGTGGCAGCAGTTCGATCCAGTGTGGGTTCAATAAAGTCCATCTATGTTATTAAATGTCTGAATATCTGCAATATAATTATTAGGAACCACAATTTCAGATATCTACAATCCAATTGTTATGTTAATTTCAGATATCCATAATGAAGAAAAGAAAATCATTCCAGATATACGTGTAATTTGACGTAACTATGCCTAGAAAAAATGTACACAAAGTCGAAGTCTGATTCCAAATTCTTCTTTTATTTTGTTGACAGATTTGAGTCAGTGGGTTTTACAGAGGGGTTTTTATTTTAGATGTATCCTTTTATCACTGCATTAATCAGAATATGGTGTCAACAGCTATAAAATAATTTTTCGTCACGTTTTTAGGTATAAAATGTTACATAAATTAGGCTATGAATGACATCTGAACAAATCTGTAAAAGCATTCAGAAGTGAAACTGGAAGCTGTGTACTGCAGTTGAGTTTTCTAACTCAGAGTATGAGGAAAACCCCATTTCAATAAAATGGCCTTTACAGATAGAGATTACAAAATTCTACACATTTAGCAATGTGTTTTAACAGTGTTTTAACGATGAAATGTTTACTAATGTAAATATCACAAGTCGATCTTGGTGTCTCCGTGGTTTGTAAGTGACACACTCGCCAGACAATGGGTGATATTTTGAAACGACAACGGCTCATGTTTGCATGCATGTCTGTCGGGACCAGCAACTCGTTTCTATAGTCAAGTTTCACAAGAAACCGACAAATTAATGTGAAAAGAAGCGAAGCGATCAGCACATAGACAGTTAAAGAAGATCAGCATGTTTATTTCCTGGTTAGTCGAGATTGGGTCCTGAAAGGCCACACCCACACCACATCTGTCTCTATCACCAGTTAACTCAAAAACCAGTTAAAACCGAAACACCGGCCAAACAGCGACATGTTTTCACCGGAGGAAGAGGTAAACACTTAGAAATAACACTCGGGGATGCCTTCTATTACTATATCTAGATAAGTGTACCAGTACTTATCTGAACTAACGACAGGATCCCTGTCACTAGATCGAAAGAAAATGTTGACGTTCACTCGGTGCTATTCACTGACAGTAAAAAGTAAAGTCATTGTATGCACTGCTGCGTTGCTAAAATAAAGGAGATAAATGAAGGAGACTTCCCCACAATCTTGACAATTCCTCATTTGCCCTCTCACGTCTGGTAGGTTCGTAATTATTCAGCTGCTGGCCTTTCCTCCTCTTCCTCATCCCAGTCAGTCACCGTAGTTCTAGTGCCAGGCTGAGACTTCGCTCCCCAGTATGACGTCATCGCCGAATTCACTTCATAAACCCGCGAACACCAAAAATGACCAAAAACTAACTTTTAACACTATTTGGAGACATTTTTAAAAATGATATACATATCTTGAGTGTTTTTTGTACCCAATAATCAACAGTGGTGGTTAACTTGCAACATGGGCTTTAAGATCCTTTTTTAAAACATAAAAGTCCACGAAATTGCGTTCGCTAAACCCACCAGACTCCATGTAAATAATCAGGAATTTTAGCATCATAAAACAAGGCTTTCTGAAACATGGGTCTGTCAGTCACAGTGAAAACCGGGGACATTTCCGGGGACAGAGCCAGCCGGGGACAGGTCACCAAAACCGGGGACAGGTCACCAACTGTCCCCGGGACTGTCCCCGGGGACGTCTGGTCACCCTAGCCATAACGTGAGATCCAGGGTGTTATGCTTTGGTGTTTTGTCTTGACTTATTGTGGTAGTCTGTTTTCCTGTGTTTATGTCTTAGCCTGGTTTACTGTCATGTCTTATGATTATTGTATAGAGTTATTTTTGGTCTTGTCTTGTACATGTTCTGTTTCCCGTTTTATTTTGAAGTCTGTGTCTCTATCTCGTCTTGTCTTTAGCTTTACTTCCTGTGTTTGCATGATCACCTGATGTTTTCCACCTGTTTTCCAGCCCTCTTGTCACCTGCCTCTTGTTACCTTGTTACCCTCTGTGCCCTCCTCTTGGTGCTTTCCTTGTCCTGTGTCAGATCCTTGTTGTATTTTCTGTGTATGAGGCTTCCTGTTTTTGTCTCAGTGTTCCTATTTCGTGTGGTGCCTGTCCTTATTTGTAAATTTGTTTTTTGGATACCTGGCCTCCTGTTTTCTGGACACTTTCTATTGTATAGATTTTTTGTTAATAAAACCTCAAGCTCAACTTTTGCCTGCCTCCTCTCTGCACTTGGGTCCACCACTCCATGCAGCTCATGATAATAAAGCTAAAGGGATTATACAGTACATTGTCTTGCTTACCCCCTTGGTAACGATATGTTTCAGCTGATTGTGAACTGTGTATATCACCACTTCCACCAGTGTTGTTTTTATTATATGTAAATTAGAACAGGTAACTGTAAACTGAAACAGCATTTATTCATTTATTTGATTAGGACAATGCAGATTTATCAACATTTCTGTAAATGCACCAGTGTTATAGCCAGATGGCTTATTTCCAACTGTAGTCCTAGTTGCATAGCATGCGTAGCGTGTCTTTATGGTGGGAGGAAACCCACGCAAACACGGGGAGAACATGCAAACTCCACACAGAAAGGCCCTGCCCGGACCGGTGAGCAAACTCTGCAGTGCCAACTTGCTGTGAGGCAGCAGTGCTAACCACTGAGCCATCGTGTTGTAGTCTTTTTAATGAAACATTTACAGAGCACTATTCTTTCTTAATTAAATTCAATTTCAATTCAATTTTATTTATAGTATCAATTCATAACAAGAGTTATCTCAAGACACTTTACGGATAGAGTAGGTCTAGACCACACTCCAGAATTTACAAGGACCCAACAGTTCTAGTAGTTTCCTCCAGAGCAAGCAACAGTGCGACAGTGGCGAGGAAAAACTTCCTTTTAGTCAGAAACCTCGGTCAGACCCAGACCCAGGCTCTTGGTAGGTGGTGTCTGACGACCGGTTGGGGTTAGAATGAAGAGTGGCAATAACAGTCCCAAAAATAGTATATATATATAAATAGTAGTTTGTAGTAGTTCTTTGTAGCAGATCGTGGCAGGACGTAGCAGGGCATCGCAGATCGTGGCAGGGAAGGGAACGTGTAGTGGGACCATGGCGACAGCTGCAACCATGATTTTGGACCCTCCCTGATCCGAGGAAACATGCTGGGAGAAAAAGAACATAAGGACTCCGGGGAATGACTCCCCAGAGCTAGGTTAGTAACAAGCATTTCTGGGACATAGATGCACACAAAATAGGAAGATAGAAAGATAGGAGAGAGGAGCTCAGTGTGTCGAAGGAAGTCCCCCAGGTGTGTAAAACTATTACAGCATAACTAAGAGAGACAGAGTAAAGAGAGGAGCCTGGTCAGGCTAGAACTCTCCCCAACCGGATCGGGCTGTATGCCAAGTCTCCCTATAGTTTTATTATATTCTTGATTATATGATAGATAGATCTGACAACTATGACGAGAAGCAGGTGGGCCGGGTTAGGCGGACACTGCGACTCCTCACTCCCTAACAATATTCAATTCTATGCCCTAACTATAAGCTTTATCAAATCATAACCAAGAGAGACAGGGTAAAGAGAGGGGCCTGGTCAGGCTAGAACTCTCCCCAACCGGATCGGGCTGTATGCCAAGTCTCCCTATAGTTTTATTATATTCTTGATTATATGATAGATAGATCTGACAACTATGACGAGAAGCAGGTGGGCCGGGTTAGGTGGACGCTGCAACTCCTCACTCCCTAACAATATTCAATTCTATGCCCTAACTATAAGCTTTATCAAAAAGGATAGTCTTAAGCCTACTCTTAAATGTGGAGACGGTGTCTGCCTCCCGAACCCAAACTGGAACCTGGTTCCACAGGAGAGGAACCTGATAGCTAAACGCTCTGGCTCCCATTCTACTTTTAGAGACTCTAGGAACCACAAGTAACCCTGCATTCTGGGAGTGTAGTGCTCTTGTAGGGTTGTAAGGTACTATGAGCTCTTTAAGATAAGATGGTGCCTGACCATGAAGAGCTTTGTAGGTGAGAAGAAGGATTTTAAATTCTATTCTGGATTTTACAGGAAGCCAATGCAGAGAAGCTAAAACAGGAGAGATGTGATCTCTTTTCTTGGTTCCTGTCAGAACACGTGCTGCAGCATTCTGGATCAGCTGAAGAGTCTTTATGGACTTTTTTTTTTGATAAAGAATTGCAGTAATCCAGCCTAGAAGTAACAAATGCATGGACTAGTTTTTCTGCATCATTTTTAGACAGGATATTCCTGATTTTTGCAATATTACGTAGGTGAAAAAAGGCAATCCTTGAAATTTGCTTTATGTGAGAATTAAAGGACATGTCCTGATCAACGATAACTCCAAGATTCCTCACAGTGGTGCTGCAAGCCAGGGTGATGCCATCCAGAGTAACTATCTCTTTGGATAATGCGTCACGGAGGTGCTTGGGTCCCAGAGCAATAACTTCAGTTTTATCTGAGTTTAACATTAGAAAATTACAGCTCATCCAGGTTTTAATATCCTGAAGGCACATTTGAAGTTTAGCTAACTGATTAGTTTCATCCAGCTTGATTGATAGATATAATTGAGTATCATCTGCATAACAATGAAAGTTTATGGAGTGCTTCCTGATAATATTGCCTAAAGGAAGCATATATAAAGTGAACAGGATTGGACCGAGCACAGATCCTTGTGGGACTCCATGACTAACTTTGGCGTGCACAGAGGATTCATCGTTAACATGAACAAACTGAGATCGATCTGATAAATAAGACTTAAACCAGCTTAGAGCAGTCCCTTTAATACCAATGAAATGTTCCAATCTCTGTAATAAGATATGATGGTCAATGGTATCAAATGCAGCACTAAGATCTAATAACACCAGTACAGAGATAAGTCCTTTGTCTGATGCAATTAGGAGGTCATTAGTAATTTTCACAAGTGCTGTCTCTGTGCTATGATTAACTCTAAATCCTGACTGAAAATCCTCAAATAAGCTGTTGCTATGCAGAAAGTCACATAGCTGTTTAGCAACTGCTTTCTCAAGAATCTTAGAGAGAAATGGAAGATTGGATATAGGTCTATAGTTATAGTTATAGTTATAGTTATAGTTATAGTTATAGTATAGGCTAAAATTTCTGGATCAAGGTTGGGCTTTTTCAGAAGAAGTTTAATTACAGCTACTTTCAAGTGCTGTGGTACATTGCCTGTTAATAAAGATCGATTGGTTATATCTAGTAGAGAAGTGTTGACTAAGGGTAAAACTTCTTTAAGTAGCCTAGTCGGGATGGGGTCTAAGAGGCAGGTTGATGGTTTAGATGAAGAAATAATTGAATTAAATTGATCAAGTCAAGTCAAGATCAAGCAAAGCAGTCTAAACATAAATCTGGTTTTACAACTGTTTCTAAGGTTCCTGAGTTTAGAGATAAGTCAGTGCCAGTTAAAGGCAGGTCTTGGTGAATTTTGCTTCTAATAGTTATAATTTTATCATTGAAGAATCTCATGAAGTCATTACTACTAAGAGCTATGGGAATACTTGGCTCAGTAGAGCTGTGACCTTCCGTTAGCCTGGCTACAGTGCTGAAAAGAAACCTGGGGTTGTTCTTATTTTCCTCTATTAATGACGAGTAGTACGCTGCTCTGGCATTACGGAGGGCCTTCCTATAAGTTTTAAGACTATCTTGCCAGATTAACCAAGAATTTTCCAATTTGGTGGAACGCCAAATCTTCTCAAGTTCCTGCGATATTTGCTTTAATTTGCGAGTTTCAGTGTTATACCATGGAGCTAACCGTCTTTGTTTTATTATCTTCTTTTTTAGAGGGGCAACAGAGTCGAGTGTCGTTGCAGCGATCCTGCTGCACTATCAACAAAATGATCGATTTGGGAGGGACTGAAATTAGCATAGGAGTCCTCTGTTACTTTGTGACTTGGTAATGAATTAAATGCTAATGGAATCACATTCTTAAATTTAGCTACAGCACTATCAGATAGACATCTTGTATAGAAGGTTTTGCCTAATGGCGTGTAGTTCAGCAGTATAAACTCGAAAGTTATCAAACAGTGGTCAGATAGAAAGGGATTTGGGGAACACTAAAATGTTCAGTCAACGCCATATGAACAAGATCGGGGTTTGTGAGAAGCCAATAGAATCTAATAGAGAGATAAACGCAGTACTAAGGCTGTCATTCTCATCGTCCACGTGAATATTAAAATCCCCTACAATAAGAACTTTGTCCGTTTTTAACACTAAATTTGACAAAAACTCTGCAAATTCAGATAAGAATTCAGAGTATGGACCAGGTGCTCGGTACACTAAAACAAACAGAACTGGTTGCAGTGATTTCCAACTTGGGTGTGAAAGACTAAGAACAAGACTTTCAAATGAGTTATAATTTAGTTTAGGTTTAGAGCTGATTATTAGACTAGAATCGAAGATAGCTGCAACTCCACCTCCTCGGCCTGTGCCTCGAGGAATGTGAGTATTAATATGACTGGGGGGGGGTGGATTCATTTAGACTAACATATTCTCCATCACCCAGCCAGGTTTCAGTAAGACAAAATAAATCAATATTAGAATCTGATATTAATTCATTTACTAGTACACCTTTCGAAGAGAGAGATCTGATGTTTAAGAGTCCACATTTAATTCTCTAATTCTTTTGCACTATTGCACTTGTGGTTTTAATTGTTATGAGGTTTTCATGCACAACTCCTCTTCTGTTTACCTTTGATTTAAATAACTTCAATGGTCGGGGGGAAGACACCGTCACTATGGGGTTGTGACTAGGTAACCCTTGGAATGGAGGAGCAGAGAAGTGTGTCAGACTGCAACTCTGCCTCCTGGTCCCCACTCTGGATTGTCAAGGATTAAGTCCACTAATAAACTTGTCAAGATTTCTAGAAAGGAGAGCTGCTCCATCCCAAGTGGGATGATGCCGTCCCTCCGAATCAGACCAGGTCTTCCCCAGAAAGACTGCCAGTGATCTACAAAGCCCACATCATAATCTGGACACCACCTTGATAGCCACTGGCGAATGAATGTGTATTTACTGTTGTAAAGCATAGAGGTGGGACAGAAGAAGTGTGTGTGTGTGTATGTGTGTGTGTGTGTGTGTGGGGGGGGGTGTAATTGCAGCGAGTTGGTCGTCAGCCTGTACTTCACATCCACTTGTGATGAGAATCTCAGTGAACACATGTTTACACAACTAAAAGTGGATGAATTACTGCCTCCTGTGTGTGTCCAATCAGACGGCACGGGGGACTATTCAAAGAGAGTAGTTGCTGGCTTAATCCCTGCGTGTGCGTGTGTATGTGTGTGCGTGTGTGTGTGTAGTCATAGATAATAGTGAGCAGTGTGACAGCACTCAACTGCACGAGGCTCTGCCAAGGACCTCCCTTGTCTCTCTCGCTCTCTCAACAAATATACATATAAACAACTCTCCGTCCATTCCGTTACAAGTACAAGTCCTGCATTGAAAATGTTACTTAAGTAAAAGTAAAGAACTCTCCTCCCACTGTAGAAAGTGTAAAGGATCCAACTAGTACTAGCACACACTAAGCATTTCCTCGGAGCGGGGGGGGCTGTTTTGCCTGTTTTTGGTTTGCATATTGGCTTAAGTGGTGAGGT
This sequence comes from Etheostoma perlongum, assembly GCA_026937815.1. NCBI lineage: Eukaryota > Metazoa > Chordata > Actinopteri > Perciformes > Percidae > Etheostoma > Etheostoma perlongum. The sequence goes on along the minus strand of CM049394.1, from coordinate 1,878,388 downwards.
TTATGTTCCATTTTTTAATAGTCTTTTGGTTTTATCTATTAGATCTGAACAGCACCCACAGGCCCATTTTTCCTTTGCCTCTTTGTGAAAATCAAAGTTCCTTGTTTCTTAAAGGGCTCTATTAAACCAATCCCATCTGGTTTTATGTTGCTTCCCTTTATTCCCGGCCACAACAACCAGTTCATCATCTCGTGACCCCTGAGATTTTTCTTTTGACCTTTTGTGACAGAAGATAAACTGGTAACCAAATGCCAAACATTATTTGGATTCAGCTTTCAGAATATGAGAAATTGCTTCTTTATCATTGTAAATTGAATATCTTTTTGGCTATGCACTGTTGGTGTTCAAGTGCTGTAGCTACTTTGTGAGTGAAAGTCTGCAGCTTCTTGCTTGACTGCCCTTCCATAAGGATTTTGTTGTGCTGGAAGGAGCAGTGCAACCTTGTTTTGGAACCAAACTCCTCGCTTCTCATTTTCCTATCAGAGTGGAGGTATAGAGGGGGAAAAGGGAGGGTTCTCGGTCCAGAGACGGTGACATCAGCGGGGCCTTTGGCGCCACTTATCTCCCCAGGATCTCCCAGCTGCCCTGGCATTTCCTGAAATGGGTCACACACTATCAAGCTAAAAAGATTCAAGGAACCTTTGAGGGAGATTTTTCACAGTCAAACTTTACAAAGCCCGGAAAGTTCATGAACCATTTGGATTCTTTCTTAAGCGTGATTTATGGTTCTACGGAGGCTCCACGCAGAGCTTTCGCCTTAGCCTACAAAAGTAGTCTGAAGTTTATACTTGTGCAGTGGTGATCTCTTTAAGAAAATAGCAGGGCCGGTGTGTGTGTGTGTGTGTGTGTGTGTGTGTGTGTGTGTGTGTGTGTGTGTGTGTGTGTGTGTGTGTGTGTGTGTGTGTGTGTGTGTGTGTGTGTGTGTGTGGTTGCAACACAGTCCCACAGCAGTTCGTGAAATGGTAACACAATTTTTAATCTATTCATTTGTGTGCACGGAAAAAAAATAGATAAAATAAACATGTCAACGTGACCATTTCATGAACTGCCGTGAGACTAGGTTGGTGTGTGTGGTAGAGCGAGGGAGAGAGTGACGGTGATCTTCAGAGCGAGTAGCGACTCTAGAGTCCCAGTGAGAAAAACAGCGTCTCCCCTGTCTTTGGTGGGACATCTGCAGCAGGAAAAGTTAACCCTCTCCTTGATTTCATGTTGTTTATGGAGGTGAACCAGGAAATCAGTCACAGCACTGATTCATTTGTTTCCCACATTTCCACTGCTGTATCTGATGCATGTTGTTGTGGTTGGGTGAAAACTTGTTATCTCAAAGGTGTCCCTTTAAATCAATCACTCGATCATATGCTCTGCCAGTTTTGCAGTTTTGAAAAGTTTTTTTTTTAAACTGTCCCAAACATGAGACACAGCGTAACGGTTTACCATGCTCAACCTGTTTGTTTCCAGACCATGTCAAACAACAAAGGATCGTGAAATGGTGATATATATACACACTGGCAGACATAGATGTTGATGGCCATCCTCCGTTGTAATCTGTTTCAATGCTTTGAAAAATTATGTTTCATGAGGTCTGTCAGTAAATGAAGTTACCTAATAATACTTCACGGCAAAATATCAGTATGGAAATAATCATCATTGGTAAAAGAACTGGTCCCATCCCAACATCTTCTCTAAGATGAGTTGAAGCAGTCACACTGTATTTTCTTCTTTAGAGAAGACAGATGATGCTAAGCTAACTGTATAAAAGACACACAGCTACCAGAGTCTGACCTAGCTCGTAACATTAATCTCCTTTTCCCTGCGTGTTGCGTTAAACGTGAGAATGAGTGTATACTCTCCTACCTAGGGGTTTGTGCTGTGTTAAACAGACTCACAGCACAAACACATAGCAGGCGTGCCTGGCTGTTCATACCAGTCGCGCATTTCTCCGGCGGTCACAAAGCGATTCCTTTCCTCTCCACTAAATGTAGCCTACAAAATCCCTCTCTCTCCCCCTGTGTGTTTGGTTGTGTGTCACTCTCTCTGTGTGTCCGTCCGTCTCTCTATATCTGTGTGCCTGATCGCGCGTCTCGCTGTAGGCACAGCTGAGAATTCAAGACATATCACCATAAACCTGGATGTTTTATATTTGGAAATTTGTTTTATTTTGTAAAGTGTCCGGCTGCACTGTGGCCTTCCTGTATGAGATTATCTAACTGGCTTCACACATTTGGCTCACGGCACGCAGAAGAAATAGATTAGATGCTTAAACGATCCGGGGGTTCTGGAGCCGGGCGTTCTGGAGCCGGGCGCTTCGGTGCCGGGGGTTCTGGAGCCAGGCATTCTGGAGCCAGGCGCTTCGGAGCCAAGCTTGGCGTCTGTCATCAGGAGAACCTATAGTTCAGCGTGTGGTTTGCTGCTGTTTGCTAGAGGCTCTTTCTGCATCAATTCCTCAATCCATCTCCAAACCTGCCGTTTTGCCCTGGGCTACATCCAACACATTCTCACCCCCTCATGTCAAAGCGACGCTTGGTCAGGTGTCTTTGGTGTTTGACGCAAAAAGTCTCCTTTAGTGTCATATTTTGACTCACTTGACTCACTTGACTCAGTAATACGTGGGGCTGAGTTGGACATTACACACTGGCAGGGTAAAGTCTATTTAATGTCCGGTCCAACTGATTAGGCACATATGCGTTCTCCAGTCCTCTAGGTAATATCTACATAAGTTCAGGGTTGCAGTGCATGTGTACAAGGGGCTTTAGAGATCCACATTCCCTCAGGAACATGGGAGGAGGGGGCCGACAGGGAGAGATGATGGTGTGCGATAAATGGGCTCAAATGAAGTTATTTGCTTTGTTCAGAGAGGCAGAGAGGACACATCACAGGGGGAGAATCTAATAGCGACACATAAACCATCTCTGTTTGTCTCTCCTTTACTCTTAATTACTTCCATTGGCTTGTTTACCGTCCCACACGCTGAAACTTTAAATGCTTATTTGGAATCCCCCAAATTATGATTTATCAAGCGTGTAAACGTGTTGGTGCTTTAACAAAAAGTGTCACAATCAAAAACAAACTTTTGAAAGCTTTACACACATGAACATAAATTCAAAAAAGCTAGCGTGCACACACACACACACACACACACACACACACACACACACACACACACACACACATACACACACCGCTCTGAACTTCACACGTGGACACACATAAAGTAATGGACTTTAGCAAGCCAGTTATGCACAGTTAGACAATTCCAACCCCTTGCACACTCTCACGGTGCTGCCAGCACAGCTTGCCATTAGCTCAGGGTTGTCCGACTCCAGACGATGTTTCCAATCTCTCGCGCCATCTGCTCCTCGCCTCGGCGCTATCAAAAGGAGGAAGAGTGCAGCTTCCTCTTCCTCCTCCTCGTCCTCCCTGCAAGGCTGGCCATCTTGTGTGGAGGTGTGAAAGCTCTGGTACACGATACCCCCTGAAAATATTAGTTGTGTGTTTTGCATTGCTTGTGTTCCCCGAAGACTTGTCATCCCCTGAGGTGCATTTTAAAACCATTTTTTTTCCTCTAATCATTCTTTGATTTCTCAGTCTTGTTGCAGATTGTTAAGTAGTTGTAAGTAGCTTATTGTAATGTCACTGGCACGACAAGCTTTTTAAAAGCAGACATCTCGAACACAATCGATAAAACACTAAAGACAGGGCACTGAAAACAAAGTGCCATTAACATAATAGATATTTGCAGGTAATAGCGCAATAGCATCAATAACATTTGCCATTAATTTCCTGGAAACGATGACTCTATTCCTCTGGCAGGAATAGTAAGAATAGCTTTCAAACTGTCAATATTCCCTGATTGACGAATATAGGATTTAATGGTGCATAAAAAATGATGTATGTGGTGCACATGCTGCAAAGCCAGGACAGACTATAAAAGTTTTGTGTAAATCTGAACAAATAGATGGATATTTATTTGCTTGCTTAGTTTCCAGGCCTCGGCATCCATTCTTCTCTTTCTTCTTTAAGGCTGAGGAGTGAAAATGAGATCTCTGCAGAATATAAAGCAGAGGATGTGATGCATCATGCCAAGAACTGACAGAAATGCAACATGAATCATATGTGCTGATATTACACAATGTACTTTCCTTTCTCTGCGCAGCTCGTTTTCACACGGCCTTGCTGACGTAAGACGGTGTCTCAATTCCTCCTGCAGAAGGGATAATTATTTTCCAGTAAAGGGATGTGTTATAATTGTGGGGATTGTTATTAGGTAGGTGTTATTATTACATTATACAGTATATATACAGTACAGGCCAAAAGTTTGGACACACCTTTTCATTGAATGCATTTCCTTTATTTTCATGACTATTTACATTGTAGATTATCACTGAAGGCATCAAGACTATGAATGAACACATGTGGGATTATGTACTTAACAAAAAAGTGTGAAATAACTTTTAAATAGGTCTTATATTTTAGATTCCTCAATGTAGCCACCCTTTGCTTTTTTGATAGCGCTGCAAACCCTTGGTGTTCTCTCAATGAGCTTCATGAGGTAGTCACCTGAAATGGTTTTCACTTCACAGGTGTGCCTTGTCAGGGTTAATTAGTGGAATTTCTTGCCTTATTAATGGAGTTGGGACCATCAGTTGTGTTGTGCAGAAGTCAGGTTGATACACAGTCGACAGCCCTATTGGACAACTGTTAGAATTCTTTGAATTTAGAATTTAGAATTGTGGCAAGAACCAATCAGCTAAGTAAAGAGAAACGAGTGGCCATCATTACTTTAAGAAATGAAGGTCAGTCAGTCCGGGAAAACTGCGAAAACTTTGAATGTGTCCCAAAGTGCAGTCGCAAAAACCACAAAAAAAACAAAAACACAACAAAACTGGCTCACATGAGGACCGCCCCAGGAAAGGAAGACCAAGAGTCACCTCTGCTGCTGAAGATAAGTTCATCAGAGTCACCAGCCTCAGAAATCGCAAATTAACATCAGCTCAGATTAGAGACCAGATGAATACCACACAGAGTTCTAGCAGCAGACACATCTCTAGAACAACTGTTAAGAGGAGACTGCGCGAATCAGGCCTTCATGGTCAAATAGCAGCTAGGAAACCACTGCTAAGGAGAGGCAAGAAACACATAGAATGGACATTAGACAGTGGAAATCTGTGCTTTGGTTTGATGAGTCCAAGTTTGAGATCTTTGGTTCCAACCGCCGTGTCTTTGCGCGACAGAGAAAAGGTGATGGATGGATCATCTATTTTTCAACAGGACAATGACCCCAAACACACCTCCAGGCTGTGTAACGGCTATTTGACCAAGAAGGAGAGGGATGGAGTGCTGCGCCTCCGCAGTCACCGGACCTGAACCCAATCAAGATGGTTTGGGGAGAGCTGGACCGCAGAGTGAAGGCAATAGGGCCAACAAGTGCTGAGCATTCTGGGAACTCCTTCAAGACTGTTGGGAAACCATTTCAGGTGACTACCTCTTGAAGCTCATCAAGAGAATACCAAGAGTAAGCAGTAATCAGAGCAAAGGGGGGGTACTTTGATGAAACTAGAATATAAGACATGGTTTCAGTTATTTCATACTTTTTTGTTAAGTAAATAATTCCATATGTGTTCATTCATAGTTTTGATGCCTTCAGTGAGATTCTACAATGTAAATAGTCATGAAAATAAAGAATGAGAAGGTGTGTCCAAACGTTTGGCCGGTGATATATATATTTAACTTGTTCAGTAAAAGCTTCATTTTTGGGTGTGGAAAAGTGTCTCTTGCTAATACTGATGCCAGCAAGTCATCTGTTTTCATTCTCATGTGTTTGATTTCTGTCCTCTTGTGTTGAAAAATGAAGGGAACAGGAAAAGCTATTGAAGATGGTTTATGAAGCACATTTAACACAAACCTCAAGGACAATCTGCTTTGTCATAAATCAGCAGTGATGCTCAAAACAAGCTCCTGAAGTGAAGTGCCATTTAGTTTGTTCACCTTCTCTGAACTTTTGATTCAGCCAGTGATTTCCTATATTTCCCAGACTGCCCTACAGCAAACCTTTACAAGACAACCATCCTTCTGTGCCATCATTGGAGAACAACCTCCCAGGCCAGCTGGTAGTTGAAATTCCTCTAGCAGGTCCTGGCTCTGCCCTGGACTGCTGGCCCTCCAGGCCAGGACCCCAACATGCAGCATAGCATCATATTTAGATGCGCTTGGTCGGGACCCTTGGCGTCACCATTTGACCCTCTCATGGTATCCACTGTTTTTGCTGGATGGGATCGCCCCATTTCCCAGCATTGCATGCCAGTGGGTTTGCCATCAGTTTCTCTTCAATCATAAAGAGTCTCGGAAATCATTTTCAATAAACGCCGAGATACATGACACATAAAACATGAAGCACTAAATGAGTAAATCAGTGACCACTGACAAGCAAAGACAGCAGTCGACACCGTCCTACAACTGCCATTTTAAAACCAACCTTAATGGCGGCTCATTTGGACTAATATCTCTTATTTTATGAAAATAGTTCACAGAAACATGTTTCTGGAAACATTTTAAGCGAGAAACAAGCCATGAAGCTGCTGAATCTGTCTTCATTTCAGATCAACGGTCAGTTTAAAAGATTTTCACTCCTTATCCTTATTAAGAGATGTGGACACTTCATTTCTCCCCTAATTTGACATGACAGGTGGCTCTAAATACTACAATACCCATGAGCCTTGGCTGCTGTTGCTAAAAGAAGCCAGTTGCAAAATCATGCGAAATCATTGCATACTGTATGACCGTGTTCTCAGTTTGAAAAGAGACTTGATTTCTTAGAATTTCGACCAAAGATTTACACAAGACAAAGAGACAGCTTTGTGCAACAGATCTTGGATTGTTAGTCAGATCTGAGCTGGAAGATCAACCTCTGGGTGAAGTCTGACCCCTAATTTCCACGGGGCGGGTCCACGCTGCGTTGCGGAGGCGCCGTGGGCCCCGCGAGCAATCTTGGCCTTTCAAGCCAATGCTTAATAATCCACCAGCTATCCCAGATGCGTGTGGGAAGCGGCTCTCCACTCTGCTAAAGATACATATAGTACATATTGAAGCGCTTGTTATCTCACTTTAATGTCTTACCTTTTCCACCAACAGCAACACTTCTCATTGACAACTTTTGAAATCCGATCTATGCATATTTTGTCCAAAGCGTGAGAGTGAGTGTGGTTGATAACATTTCATTTAGCATTTTAATTTCCATATTTCCATTCATATATTATTCTTTACTTGGTGCTTTGACTCAGAAGGGGGGTGGCACAATCTGACATTTACGTTTTCATGCCTCTTCATCGAGATGATTCATCGGAGTAAAGTCCTGATCTTTAGCAGCGATTAGGGGATAAACCAATAATTATATAGGAAATCCCAAAATAATAATGACTAACCAGCAAGTGTCATGGATGAACAGAAACCTTCCACCTGAATCTTTATTCTCTCCTTGTTTTTCCATATCCAAGTGATTTGTTTTTTTCATCAGGCCTTTATTTCCAATCCATTTTTACCTCTCTTCCATATTAATTTTCTTTGTATTCTCCTTTTCCCCCCTTCTTTAAGTATTTACCTGTGTCTCAGAGCCATCCATCAGCCACACATATCCATCTTTGTGAATAATTTATAAATGCAGACCTTTTCTCTCTGCTCTTTCAATCCTATTCTCCCATCTCTTCTTTTTTGTGTGATAAAAGCAGACCCTTCTGCCCTTTCCTTGCTCTTCTTCACGTTAATTATTCCTTCATTCTGGATGTCTCTCTCTCTCTTTCTCTCCCACATCTCTGCTGCTTTTGTCAAGAACATTTTTTCTCCTTTGTTGATGGATGCAGGCTACCAATTCATTTATTTTTCTGTGAAAACGTGTCTCATTTCCCGTCCTCTATTAGGCTCATTTTCTCTCTGTTTTCATGGATGTGCATCTCTATCTCTCGTCTTAACTCTTTCTCTTTCTCAAAGTCAACATTTTCTGCTTCCTGTTCCTCTACTTCCAACTTCCATCTTTCTTGATGCAGAGCTGGGTTTATCTTTTTATTTTATAAATTGTTTCAAAAAAGCTATACCCGCCTGTTCTACAGCTGGTCACTGTAGTTTTTATCCAACGTTACTCAAACAAAAGTAAAAAGGGACTATTGTCAGCGGCGGATGAATCCACATTTGGTGCTATGTAGTCTTGCGTTGCCTAGACCTTCCTCCACAGCGCTGTAGAGGAGGGCCTGGCTAGTCCACACAACGTCCCGGGATGGGAGAAAAACATGTTCTGGTTTATTGGCGTTTCTTTAAACCAATCACAATCGTCTTGGGCGGGGCTAAGTACCGGATGGAGCCACAGCGCCTCTGCAAAATAACCTCTGGAAGGAACTTGTTTTGGTGGAACATGTGTACGTTCAGAAGTAGTTTTAGTTGTGCAACAGAAAACTCAGATTGGACAGATAGTCTAGCTAGCTGTCTGGATTAACCCTGCAGACATCTGAGGACCAGGTAACCATAGTCCTCAGATTGGACAGATAGTCTAGCTAGCTGTCTGGATTAACCCTGCAGAGATCTGAGGACCAGGTAACCATAGTCCTCAGATTGGACAGATAGTCCAGCTAGCTGTCTGGATTCACCCTGCAGAGAGCTGGTGTTTGTGAGTCAGAATAAACTAGATGTACATGGTGATGATGAACATGTCGCCCAGTGAGACACATTGATGTGTTTCTTACAACAATGAAGCTCAGCACAGAGGAAGGCGATCAGGCTGTGACACACACACGCACACACACACACGTGGAATATTTTACAGACTTGCTAGCTCAGTCTGGTGTCTACACATTCAAATATGTAGAAGAGATTGAAAAGGACTAGAGAAGTTACTAAATTAATTCCAGGAATTACCATATGTTTTATGAAGAGAGATTAAGAATGTTTTAGTTTATTATTGACTCTTGTATACAGAAGATACAGAGGAGATATGATTGAGGTGTATAGGCTTGACCATGGAATATATGATACAACTACTGAGCCTACCTTTCTTGAGTTTGAAACAATATGTACGATTTAGGAGAGAAATATATAAAGTTATATAAAGTTATAACCCAGAACAAGCATGTCTGAGAAGAGAACATTTCTTCATATTTCTTTCTTCTTTGTGCGGTAAAAGCATGGAACAAGCTTCCAGAAGAAGTTTTATTTGTCTGTTAGTACCTTTTTATCATGAAATGAATGTGATTTATGAAACTAATGTGCTTCAAACTGGTTCATATCATTTTAGTTTTTGTGTTGTTTGAGTCTGGAATACAGGATTTATTTTCTGTACCAGAAAATGATCGATACATTTAAATAAATATACTGTGGCTTGCCATCTTTTCCAGCATTGCTCAGCCTGGTAGCAGTTGTATAACATCTCACCTCAGATGGAGCTCTCTGTCCCGGCCTGACCCCCCGACAGCACACAGCACATCCAGCAGCACCCCGGTAGCGCTAAAAGCATGTTTGAGTTTGTGTAACAGCTTGTGTAAGTTTGTGTTCGCATCCATTTCTCCTCTCTTCATACTTTCCCCTGCAGTCTTTCAGTTGTTCTCTGGGAGTAAAACATGCTTAGATAAAAAAATTCTGGATGCAGAAAGCAGATTCACAAAATCCAACAACTCTGCCTTCCACAACTTATAAAACAAATTACATAGAGAGCAGAGAAAATGATCACCAAACATGTAGCTCACAGCAAGTCAAAAATGTGTGACTCTGTTGCGAAAGTCGAGACTGCCAAAGGTTTCTGCTTGTGCAAAACTTTCCTTGTGGCATTTTTGATAATTAGCAATTCTGCTTACAGTTAAAGATTCAAGATTCCTTTTATTGTAATTCAGCAAAACACAGAAATGTAAAGCATGAATTAAATGACTCCTTTTAGAAACACAGATAGAGAACAAATACAGTTCTATGAATATATATATATATATATATATATATATACACTCACCGGCCACTTTATTAGGTACCCCATGCTAGTAACGGGTTGGACCCCCTTTTGCCTTCAGAACTGCCTCAATTCTTCGTGGCATAGATTCAACAAGGTGCTGGAAGCATTCCTCAGGGAGTTTGGTCCATATTGACATGATGGCATCACACAGTTGCCGCAGATTTGTCGGCTGCACATCCATGATGCGAATCTCCCGTTCCACCACATCCCAAAGATGCTCTATTGGATTGAGATCTGGTGACTGTGGAGGCCATTTGAGTACAGCGAACTCATTGTCATGTTCAAGAAACCAGTCTGAGATGATTCCAGCTTTATGACATGGCGCATTATCCTGCTGAAAGTAGCCATCAGAAGTTGGGTACATTGTGGTCATAAAGGGATGGACATGGTCAGCAACAATACTCAGGTAGGCTGTGGCGTTGCAACGATGGTCAATTGGTACCAAGGGGCCCAAAGAGTGCCAAGAAAATATTCCCCACACCATGACACCACCACCACCAGCCTGAACCGTTGATACAAGGCAGGATGGATCCATGCTTTCATGTTGTAGACGCCAAATTCTGACCCTACCATCCGAACGTCGCAGCAGAAATCGAGACTCATCAGACCAGGCAACGTTTTTCCAATCTTCTATTGTCCAATTTCGATGAGCATGTGCAAATTGTAGCCTCAGTTTCCTGTTCTTAGCTGAAAGGAGTGGCACCCGGTGTGGTCTTCTGCTGCTGTAGCCCATCTGCCTCAAAGTTCGACGTACTGTGCGTTCAGAGATGCTCTTCTGCCCACCTTGGTTGTAACGGGTGGTAATTTGAGTCACTGTTGCCCTTCTATCAGCTCGAACCAGTCTGGCCATTCTCCTCTGACCTCTGGCATCAACAAGGCATTTCCGCCCACAGAACTGCCGCTCACTGGATGTTTTTTCTTTTTCGGACCATTCTCTGTAAACCCTAGAGATGGTTGTGCGTGAAAATCCCAGTAGATTAGCAGTTTCTGAAATACTCAGACCAGCCCTTCTGGCACCAACAATCATGCCACGTTCAAAGTCACTCAAATCACCTTTCTTCCCCATACTGATGCTCGGTTTGAACTGCAGGAGATTGTCTTGACCATGTCTACATGCCTAAATGCACTGAGTTGCTGCCATGTGATTGGCTGCTTAGAAATTAAGTGTTAACGAGCAGTTGGACAGGTGTACCTAATAAAGTGGCCGGTGAGTGTATATATACAGTATAAATATTATTGTACGTTTGCATAGTAAAACACAGTTTAGTTAACCTGGAAATCCAGACCCAAATCCGAAAAATAAAGGGCCTGGCAACAAATAATGAAAGTCGCCCATCTCGAGCATGCATTTGAAAATCTCCCTGCACGCCATTGGATAACACTACGACCAATCACACCAACACACGGGGTATAGTATCCAGATCCCCGTACGCTGAGCTAACTGGTAGATTAAACTGTTGTCATCTGATCAACTTGCCTCTGGCCCGCCTATATCAGATACACCAATGTGATTGGTGCAGCTCGGCTACAAGGAAATAGTTAATAAGCAGCATTGATTCAAATTGCTCTCACAAGAACTCTGGTTATTAGGGAACAGTTTAGTGGTGTTTTGCTAAGTTTAGTTAGCTGTATACTTGGTTGTGTTGTGTGTATTTGCAGTGCTAAATGCTGCGCAAGTGTTGTCAAATTATTGAAGGTCTTTTCATAATTTTCTTGATTTGTTGTCCCCTGTTGGCCACTGTATGTAGCAGCCGTGTAAAAGCTGCACTTTAGGCTTTGTCGTGCTGCAGAGACAGCGGCCATATGTAACTTTCCAGCAATTCAAACGTAACTGAACTGACATTTGAGAAAAGTCCTGCTGTTTGTGTGTTTGCATGAGTAAAACCTGCACAAATGTGATACTACAGGGCCCTATGCTGTACGTTGTTCGGCGAGCTGGCTCCGTTCGGAGCAGCTTGTACCAGGACAGTTGCCAGCACACATGCTGATCAACATTTCTCAATAGCACTTCCAAGACACAGTTAATGTGTTAATGTTCCTGTGTTTCATAATACTCCAACAAAGAGATGATGTATTGATTAAAATGCTTTGTGACTTCTAGCTTGAAAGTGAAGAAGAGAGAGTTGTGGATACTGGGTCTTTACTCTGTTATTTGCAGTGGTGGAATGTAACTAAGTACATTTACTCCAGTACTGTACTTTAGTCCAAATGTTGAGGTACTTGTACTTTACTTGACTCTTTTCTTTTCATGCCACAGTGTGGTATTGGTTATTTTACTCAAGTTAAGGATCTGAATACTTCTTCCAACGCTGGTCATTTGAATTTAGAATATTCCAAAATGCAAACCCTTCCATAACATGGTGAAAAAAAACAACGTATTACAGCTGAAGCTCCACTGTTAGCTATTGATGCTACATCACTACGTTTCATGTTGTTATGAGAGCAAGAAAAAAAAGCACTGCTAACTGCGTTGCATCCCACAGTCTGTGTGTGTGTCTGAATCTGGGTATCTGTTGCCTATTACGCAACCATGACATGAATAATAATCAGAGATGACATATTACAATCATGTGCAAAACATCCTTGCGTTCACCAAATTTGAGCTTAATAATGCAGAGATATAAATGCATCATCAGACAAATCTTCCTTACCTTCACTTACAGAGATGATGTGCAGACTGTTGCGGCTGATTTGTTTTGTTCCTGACTCCCTTGAAGCCAGCTACACCAAACCCCGATGCTCTGTCCAGTCTCCACTCCACCAACGACCCTGAAGAACAACCAGACCTCATCCTACCCTGTTCCTGCCTTGTTGCTTTCCTGGCTTGGGAAGTGGAGTCAGTCGTCTGCCATGCCCAGTCTACGGATCCCGACCCTGGTACCGGTCCCGCCAATCGCCTCTACATCCCCCTGTGTGTTCGTTCCCAGGTACTCCAGTGAGCGCACACCCTTTAGTCACCCAGGGGCAGCCAGAACCCTGTTCCTGCTCCGCCAGCGGTTCTCACGGCTGAGGACTGTCGGAACTTTGTGGCAGCTTGTGAGGTGTGCACCCACACCAAGCCTTCCCACCATCCGTCCGCCGGTCTGCTCCGCCCACTCCCGGTCCCCGGTTGACCCTGGTCACACATTGCACTGGACTTTGTTACCGGACTGCCTAACTCCCGCGTGTTTTGAAATTCTTCTGCCAGGCTCTCGGTGCTACTATCAGCCTATCTTCCGCCTACCATCCACAATCTAATGGACAGGCCGAGCGGACTAACCAAGTTTTATGGGCGGCTCTCAGGTGTGTGGCGTACCGTATCCCTTCCACGTGGAGTGACCACCTGCCTTGGTTTGAGTACGCACACAACTCCCTTCCCAGCGCTGCCCCTGGGTGTGCCCCTTTAACGTGTGCTCTGGGGTTCCAACCTCCGCTGTTTCCTTCCCTGGAGGAGGAGGAGGTGGGCCCATCTGTTCAGGCTCACCTTAGGCGGTGTCAACGAGTTTGGAGAGTCCAGTGCAGTGCTCCAACGCACGGCCGTCCGCAATAAATGCCTGGCCGATCGCCATCGCAAACCAGCACTGCAGACATCCTCCAAGAAGCGGACTCCTCGGTTTGTGGGTCCTTACACCATCAAGGCTGTCCCGAACCCCACCACTGTCAGGCTTAGGCTGCCGCCTCATCTCAAGATCCACCCAGTCTTCCATGCCTCCGGCTCAAGCCAGTTTCCACCAGCCCTCTCTCCGTCCCAGTGGCAGCACCTCCCCCTCCACTCGCCATTGACGGTCACCCGGCCTATACGGTACGCCGCCTTTTGGACGTTCGTAGAGGTCAAGGCTACTGGTACCTTGTAGACTGGGCCGGTAACGGGCCAGAAGAACGTTCTTGAAGAACGTGCTAGTCAGATCTTGGACAAGACCCTCCTGACGGACTTCTACAGGGCCCACCCGGACAAGTCTGGCAGTCCGTTGTGGAGGGGGTACTGTTGTGGTTGGGTGCGGATGGCAATGAGTTTTTGTTTTGTTTTCTATTTTTCTGAGTTTTCTGCAATCCTGCTTTGTTTTGTTCCTGCTGTGTTTGTTTTTTTACCGTTGTCACACAGACACTCGCATCCATCCATCCATAGATGTAGCGGATAGATAGACACATCCTGCCATTCATCCGTCCGTCCGTCCATCAGTCCATTCATCCATCCATCCAGCTCTTCATCCATCTGTCCATCCATATATTGTTGACAGTGTCTCTGGAGTTATTATTGCACAGGGTGGCATTCATCCATCCATCTGTCTATCCATCCATCCATCCTTGACGGTGTCTCTGCAGTAATTGCTGCACAGGGTGGCTCTGCATGAGGCTTTTGCTTCCTCTGACTGGGATAGAGGATAAGAGGCGCCAGCCTGCCTTTAGGGCTTTAAGGCTTCCTCAAATCTTTCTCCTCTTTGCCTTTGAAATAAGACACCCTCCCTTGGCTGACTACACAACAGCAGCAATCACTCGCCAAGGTGTCGGGGACCCCCTTCCAGGCAAACTGAGGGGGCCACAGACCTCCGGGTGTCAGGTTTGAATGAAATGCCTGTCGTAGATGATACTGGTTAAATGCAGAGGGATGTAAAGAGAACTTCTTTTAATCTTTTAATTTTCAGGTTGGTGTTGGAGAGTTGGTGCAGCATGTCTGCTTGATGAAACGCGATATAAGGGAAAGTAATAACGCTTCAAAGACAGCGGTGTGATGAAATAGTAGACAATAACTAGGGAAAAAAGAGAAATATTGAGTGTACATTCCTAGATGTTGTCATCAGCATGGAAACAACCACTGCAGTTTTTGTACACTTGTAGTCTGATGCAAATTATGTGTAATACAGTGTGTGTGTATATATATATATATAGTTGGTGGTGTTTAAGATATGGCTGCTGCTCCTTTGAGATGCTGTTTTTGCAGGATTAGGTGAGGCACTGACAGGTGTGTGGTGTTTGTGTGTATCTATGTCTCTGTTTGTGTGTGTGTGTGTGTGTGTGTGTGTCTTTGCTGTCTCTAGTGCTGGTAATCCCAGCTGTCGTGTTGTGTGTTACTGTATTTTCTAGCGGACTACATTACACTGAAAACAGAAGTGACAAACTTTAAATATAGATATTTATTTAAGTGTCTGTTTTTTAAAGCAGCAGTGTCAAACTCAATTTCAACTTCGGAAAAAATGACAAAAACTACGTTGGCCAAAATTTATTGAACCTAAATTGATATTCAGGCTGGATCAAAATCTTTTCCGATTTGGCCTGCCAGTCTTGGGTTTGACACATATTTTAAAGGATCACTTCACCTATATAACAATTAAATCAGCGCTTAGCCCTCAGTCCCCCACATCCTCAGGTTTATCTGGGGAAGCCATACAATGTAACCATAACTATATTTATTGCAAAACCCAACTAACATTTTCATGATACTCAGTCTGTATTTCATCAAATTAAACTAAACTAGATAGTTGTCAGTATTTACTTCGAACAATCTGATACTTAATAACTTTACCAAAGGCTCATGTAAAGCAGGATTGCTTAAATTAAAAAGCATCATTTGGTGTCAAGGTGTCGGCCGAACTGGAACTTCTTCCATTTTTTTTGTAATTATAGTAAAGCTAGAGTGGGTGTTGGCATCATAGCCAAGCCCAAGACAAATGTGTTGCTATTAATAAATGTGGTCAGATGTTAAATATTTCAAACATTTTCAGAAAAGAAAACGTCTTTGACATTATTGCATCCTTAATGTCTTTTGATTTATTTTTGCTGGACAATAATTTCAGTTTTAGTTATGTCCACACAAAGTGAGTACATTTTCCGCAGCTCTTCCTCTGTAAAAAAAATCATCAGATTTGCCAATCAGGATTTGAACTTCATCTGAAAACAAAAAGCTGTCCTTCAAAGAACCCGTCAGAGCTTGCTGGGGATCCCAAGATGGTTCCCTGGGGAACTCCTCCATACTCTTCAATGAACCTCTGGGCTCTGCACTGAATTTTTTTAGCAAACCAGCAAGTCTTAAGAAGCTATCATCAGATCCTCAAGGATACACTTCAGGCTTGAGGTGGGGAGCAATTCCACCAACACAATCTCCTCAAAGCGGAAATCGATTCTCAGCCTTCTGTTGGCTGGAGATAGTTTTTTTTTTTTGTTGTGTGCAAAAACACAAACCTCAGAGTTTGCCGTGATAATCAATTTTGGCTTTCTATGTTGGAGCAGAGACTAATGAGGAACACATCTGCAGCACCGTAGGGATCACTTTTATTAATACTATCTCCAGCCTCTCCAGAACACACAGCTTGGCCTTGCATCAGCGCCTTCTCGGATAAAGCTGTTAGAAACAGAAAATTTAATCATTGAACTCCCCCCGTCTTGCTTTCTGGCTCTCTGTTTCTGTGTCTTTTCTTTTATGAGTGCTGTATCGCTGCTGGTGGATGAGGTGCTTTAATCTCCTAAATATCAACTTTGGAGGAGCTTTTACATTAATATCAATTTACCATTAGAGTTTGAACATTGAAGATGACGTTCTCAGTCAAGAAGAATCCAGTTGTAAATCTTTCATTACAACATTTTAAAAAAATATGTGTTGTTTTCCTTCAATTTTTTTTGTGTTCCTATGAGCCTTTTTTTCTCATATTTGTCTTGTCTATTTTGTCTTTATTATCACAAGTCCCTGTCTTGTCCATCTTATGTCTTCCTCTCGTTTCATTTCTATCCCATTATTCACCTGTACTCAGTTTTCTGTCTCTCTTTCTCCATTCTACAACTGTAACCCTTTGAGCCACACATGTCTAACTCAAGGGCTGCAGTGCCAAATCTGGCGCAAACTTTGAACCAGCCCACATACTAATTAGAATTAGGGTTGGGTAACGAAACCCGGTTCCACTATGGAACCGGTTCCTAGGAATCAGACTGGATTACAACGCAAATTTCGGTTCCTCTTTTCGGTTCCACTTAATGTGTCGACTGACATATTTTCCCTCTGTCGCTCCAAAACAGACATAAAAATATTACACTTCCTCTGTAGT